>JAPSES010000002.1:2886436-2938673 GCA_029822895.1 Maxillicosta whitleyi
TTTTTTTTAATTTTAAAAACCTGCATATAAATCAAGAAAAAGTGTAAAATTTTGGAATTGTGGTCTCCAAGCCTCATCTGCTGTCGTACTCACATATTTACATTTTTTACAGCTCGCCTCCAATATTTCATCCTTCTCCCTTTGCAACAACTTCCTCCTCATTACAACACATTCACACACCTGTAGATGCTTAGAACTGAGCACGCTCACTGTTAAAGGTAGGATGCATTCTTTAGTGTCAGTGTTATCCATCTAAAATGTAAGAAAAAGTAATGTTATTTCTTTACTTCTTGTCTTCTCATGTGATATAGAGTTGAGTTTAATGAGTTGGTTTTTTTTTCAATAAATTCAGTAGTTGCTGCAGTTGATATACATGTTGGTGCAGTTGTGTTGAGTGACCTTTGACCTTGCAGGACTACAGGCAGCCTTGGCTTCAGATGGAGGACAAAACGATGAGACACTCCGGCGGGTAGAGAGGGGATCCAGGATTGTCACTGTGGTTCCACAGGACACCAGAGTGATCCTGCAGGTCAGGACGCACATATTAGCACATCTAATGACCTGACTGACTGCCACATAGTCTTTAGTTAATCTGATTTCTACTGATTTTCTTTCATTAAAATGACAGTCAAAATTTTTTTCCACTGTTCAGATGCCTCGTGGTAACTTGGAGACTGTGCATCATCGTGCATTAGTTTTAGCTCAACTCAGGAGGTGGTTGGACAGGTGAGTTCTAACCGAGCATTTAGAATCTTAATCTCAAATAAAATAATAATTGCCGTATTTTATCTTGATTTTGTATTTTGTTTTTAATTTAGTTTGAAATTCAGAGAATCGTTTGAGTGTATGAGAAAGTTGAGGATCAACTTGAACCTCATTTATGACCACAATCCAAAGGTATGTACAAAGGGTAACGGATTAAAACAAACAATGTACGGACCTCAAAACTGAGCCATTATGGCCTCTGTGACACAAACAGCTGTGGAACATACACCATCAATAAAAGGAGCTTGTGCTTCTCCCACAGGTTTTTCTGGAGAACATCCAGACCTTCATCACACAACTCGACTCCATCAACCACATCAATCTCTTCCTCACTGAACTGAAGTAAGACTTAGGGGTGTAAGAAAATATCGGTTCTGCAATATTTCATTTCACAATACTGTATCCATATTAAAATGTAGTGCATTGATATTTTTAGGTATTCAAGTGCAGATATGGCGGTTTGTTTTTCTTTGTTGCTTATATTGTCTTTATTATTTAATGGTTATTCGAAGCATCCTAAAAACTCTTTTTAGTGTCTGAGAGGCAGATGTTTAGTTCCTTTGTTGGGATTGCACAAAAATAATGTTATGAACTACTAGAATATGAACATTTGAGCAGGATTTTAAACTAATGACTAAAACAATCAAAAATTGGCTTTTTAACAGTACTGTGATATACTGTATCATGATCCTAGATTTGTATCATATTGCCAGATACACACCCCTCACTTTGGGCCAAATGAATGAATTTCTATTAAACCAACATCAGATCAGTTTTTAACAGGTAGTTGTTTTTCTTTGCCTGTCCAGAGAGGAAGATACAACCAGTACCATGTACCCCCCTCCAGAGAACAGCCCAGTCAGGCCCCAGACAGCATCTGGGAAGAAGAAGGTGGATGTGGTCTGTGATGCTTTGAAGAGCACAATGGAGTCAATGGATCCAAACAAGTCAGTAACAGTGTTTTAATTAGAGCACGTCTTTGTTTGACCTGTTATTGCACACTTACAAACTAACACAGAACAGCTAGAGGCGGATGCAGTAGCACACACGCCTCTGCAAAGGTGTGTTTCACCCAAACACCCCCTCTCATAGGGTGTAAATGGTCCTAATGACTTACTCGAGTACTGTCAGTTGTGTTAACTGCCATGAATTGTGTTAAAATCCACTTAAATGGATCATGTACAGAATAGAAATGATGAAATATTTCAATCATTGCTCCTTTTTGATAAGTTACCCAATAAAAAACAAAACAAAAAAAAACAACTTAAGAAACAGATATTTTACCAGGAAAGGTTTAACGCTTAGGGACCCATCAGGCCTTTTTTGTACATTTAAATTTTTTTATTTATTGATCACCTTGGCTGTGTTACCCCTTATGGCATGAATATTTCTTTTTAGACATATTTATTGAATCTAATGTCATTTACTCTTACATAAAGACATTGCATACTACAGACACTTTTTGCACCCTCTGGAGAGCCAAAAATACACACAAAAACTGCCACAAAATCGCATTAATGTTGTTCTTTTTTTCTGCACACATTTCTGAAACCACCTCAACTCTGCTCAAAACTATCAAATGCTCAAACATTTTGAGGATTTTACTTCTTTAAATGGTAGTTTGAATGTGTGATGCTACTTGTGTTATTATTAAAAAAAACAATATAATACAATATAATACGATATTTTCTATATAATACAGTGGAAGTGGAAAAGCATAGCATTGTTTGAGATCAGAGTCATGGACATTTCAGAGGTTAGCAACAACACTAAATTCCTTGCCTTCTTTTTTTACAAGGTTAAATAATGTGGTTTCAGTGTAAGTCATTAAGGCACAGCACAAAAACTACTGATGTCTCATGATTTGGATGAAAAATAGGAAAAATTTGCAAGCTTTGCATCCAAATATATATGTAAATACATTAATGCAGGGAATTCTGTCTGCATGCCCGGAATTTTACAACATAATACCTCAGCTTTGTTATTCAATTCACACTGTTTGAGTTTCTTCTTGTAAAGCCCTTTGTATTTGTTTGGAAAAGTGTCATTTTAGTAAATCATTTCTTACTTGGGGTGTTTTCTGTGCAGGTTCTGTTTATCCATACTAACAGCTCATGTGAAGAAGACCGTTCCAGAGCTGGAGATCGCTCTGCAGAAGGTCCACGAGCTTCGAGGTGAGCACACTGGGAATGGACAGAAATCTGTTTTACACAAAATTGAAAACTGTTTCACATCATTTTCTACAGAAGCGTATTGTATTCACATGAAAAAAACAAAAAAAATATGAATTAAATAGATAATTTTCTCATAATTACAAGAAAATGAAATTAAAAATTGTCTGTTTTTCTGAATTAACGAGTACAATTATCTCATAATTACGATCATTATTTCAATAATTCAGAGAAACAGAACCAATTGTTATTTTTTTATCTGAATGCAATAAGCTTCTGCAATTTTCAGAAGACGAGAGGAGAAATGTACTTTATTTTCTTTTAACCCATCACATGGTATGTTTGTGTCCAGCCAACCCTCCCACATCCCCCGGTGCCGTGAGCGCTGAAGAGGCCTTGAAGTACCTCCTCTTCCTCGTCAACGTCAACGACCTGTACGAACATTCTTTAGGAACTTACGACTTCGACCTCGTGCTCATGGTGGCAGAGAAATCCCAAAAGGTACAAAATGTCAGGAGGATTACGACTTCTGACATCAGGACAGAGAGAACAGATGTTAGGGCAATTTAAGTACACTGATCATTATACTACCAGGTATTATTTTTATGTAAATTAAATACTTAAGCTATTTTCATAAATGATTGAATTTCACATCCATGTTTGTCTTCACATCCACCTCATATTTGTGGCCTCGGTGCCATATAAACAAGTTTCAAGGAGATCATTTTGCCCATAATATGCAGATTTATGCACCGAATCTCTAGCAGTGAAATAAGGTCCTCATTAATATGTCACCTCACACAGCAAGATTCTCTGAAATCTAATGAGTCAACCACCTCTGACCGGAAAATAACAATAAAGTGATGTTTTCATGGTTTTATTCATGATTCACTGAAGTTATTGGGAACTGTTATTTTGTTGCATATCTGGAAACACAAATAAGTCATTAATGTATTCCTTATAGGATCCAAAAGAATATCTACCATTCTTAAATATGCTGAAGAGTCTGGAGCCGAACTACCAGCGCTTCACCATCGACAAACACCTGAAACGCTACAGAAAAGCCCTGTTTCATCTCAGCAAATGTGGTCAGTCTAAATGTTTCCATTTAAGTATTTACTCATCTATTATGCAGCAGTGAATAATTCAGCAGCCGATTTACGACGTGCTAGTGTTTTGTAGATTCTGGATAAAATTAATTTAGACGTGATCTGACCTGCTGTAACATGTGTTCAGGAAGGGAACATTTCCCAGAAGCCCTGCAGCTGGTGAAACAGCAGAAACTCTACAATGAAGCTCTTCGACTCTTTACGACTGACGGCGCTCAATACAAGGTACAAAAAACACCCCAGAGATGCTTAAACACTGACACTCTGTTCACACTGCAGCTGAAAGTGACCCAAATCTGACTTTTTTTTAACCATACCTGAAGTTTGTTAATTTATTTCTTTTATTACATCCTGAAGAGCGGAAATTAGACCCAGGCTACTTTCATATATGGTCTTAAATCAGATAAATATCTTATGTTTTGCGTTGTGACTTCAGGTTTTATCAGTTTTTAATATCATTGAAATGCGACAGACTTCACAATTGTGCACATTTTGGTCTGCAAACACAGTGTGCTGTAGGTGATGTCAGGTCTTCTGTACATGTGAGCCTAGACTGGTCATACATGCGCCTGATGGTTATCACATTTCAGTGATGTAAACAACCATGCAAAAGAATTGGATTCAAGCAAAAAAGTCAGAATTGAGCATAAAGACATGTAGTGTGACAACAGCATAGGATAAAAATAGTTTTCTTAAATCATGAATTTACTGTATATTATCTCAAGATAAAGTACTTAACTTGTGATCTTTACTTTATTAAAACATTTTTGCCAAATATCCTGTTATTATTTTCCTTAGTTTGATTAATTAGAGCACACTTAAAATAAAATTGATAGAACCTGACCAGAACTGACCACATGGCGTCTGTGAGGTCATTATTTACACAGCAGCCCTTACATCCCCATCAGAGGTCACATATTTACATTTGCACTTCGAGTTCTACACGAAACCTGCCTAAACTTTACCCTTTGACCTCTAGGCTCTGAGCTGCGTGTATGCAGAGCACCTGGTGGAGCAGCAGCAGGCGGAGCAGGCTGGCCTGTTGCTGTGGCGATGCGGTGAGATAACTAGCGCTCTGCAGGCGTTCGCTACCAGCAACAGTTGGAGAAACGCGATATGTGTGGCGCAACAAATCCCACTGCCCCCCGACCAGTTGGCGCTACTCGCAAGAGACCTGGCAGGTAACCGAGGCAACAGGTATCCACACAGACCGGCTGTTCGCAGCTGAGATTCAGTATGGTTCTAACAGAGCGGTGATGGGTTCTCCTGTTCTTTCAGAGAAATTAACAGAACAGCGGCGGTACTCAGAAGCCGCTCTCCTTTTGGACCAGTACGCCAAAGTAAGTATGTGTTATCTGAGGGCGGTGAAGTAAAAGCATTTGGGCGAGGTCAAGGGAAGGTTAACATCTGGTCAAAATATTACAATAATCTTAACTAAACTTATGTTTTTGGGGAGGTAATTATATTTTTAGGATAATGTACTTTGAAATAAGAAAACATTTGGGGTTTTATGGGTGTGAATGTTTGGAAAGTGTCAAAGTTTTAAGTCATAAATAAACTTAATTTACTCCAAATACATTAATATTTGACCATTATATTGTCATAGTCTAAACATACAGCGTTTAAAATTAATAAATGCATATATCTATACAAAATACATTTAAATATGTGGTAATGTTAATATTATTTGTAGGTTGTCAATATTATTTAAAAAAAATATATGATATAGATAATTGAAATAAAAAGGGTTTCATTTGATATTTACTTTTGTTGTACTTTTATTTTGTGATATTGAAAATGCCACATCTACACAGTTCTGACAAAACAGCAAACGTTAAAAAAAATAAATATTAATACATTTATTTTGACTATAAGTCTTTGGAATGTTGCCCTGAAATAGTTAAAATGCATATATCAGATGCTTTCAGTGTTCCATTCTTAGTCCATGCTATGTTTACTGACCTTTTTTATTCCCAATAGGACTGTGAGGAAGCCATCCTGGCTTTAATCACAGGTGCCGTTTGGGAGGAGGCTCTCAGATTGGTCAGTGGATAAAATTACCTTATACTTTTTTTAATTGGTCTTTGCATTCATCTACCTGAACGTAGAGTTTTACAGATATTGTATTTGTGCCCCACAGATTTACATGCACAACAGACAGGACATCACTGAGACCAACCTGAAACCTGCTCTGCTCGAAGGTAACAACTGTTCAGCCTTGCATGCACATTTTCTTCTAACTTCCTTTTTTTCCCCCTAAAGAACAGCTTTAGCAACTGGAAACTAGCATTGTGCTTTTATTTTATTTCTATCCTTAGAAATTCTCCTTAATAACAGAAGCACACCAACATTTTTATCCTTTTTTTTCATATTGTTCAACAGCAACTTGGAACAAAATCAGATCAAAAAACTGTTTCGCTTATATTCCTTGTAAACTTATCAACTATATTGTTTGTCTTTTTTTTGTTTTGAAAAATTAGACTGTTATTTCTGGTTTACTGTGTCCATACTTTTATTAATAAGCAAGAAGAAGAAGAAGTTTGGTAATATTTAACATTGCATTAAAGAATATTTTAGCACTTTTTCAAGCAATCCTATAGGAATATGAATCATGTTAAAACGGTTCTTAACTGACCGTGTTATGCTAATTATGTTTAGAGTTTTCAAAGTATGGGGCATAAAGACATTAGTGAGTTTATCAGCATGGTTTTCTGTAGGAGGGGATGGTAATTGGAAGCATTTCTGTAAAGTGTGTTCCCAGTACATTCAAGTGCATGTCAGTCAGAATATGTTTATGTTCAGGTGACAGATGGACAGGACAGACATACCTTTTACTCATGTCATGTTGAATTCTGTCAGCCGTCAACACTCAGACCGTCTTCCTGGAGGCTCAGGTGGCGACATTTACGCGACACAAAACCCGACTGGCTGTAGTTCGAGAGCAGAAAGAGAAGGCCAGACTGGACATGCTGGGTAAGTACCAGCGGAACGTAGAATATCACAGTAAATGTCTCCCAAATGCTCAGTCAAGGAGAAAAAAAATGTCAATCTCTGTATTGACTCTCCATCAGATGAAGACGGTCCAGACTGTGCCGATGCCGAGCTTTATTCTGAAGCCAGCAGCGTGATGACGGGCTCCAAGTATTCCCACAGCAACTCTCGCATCTCCTCGTAAGATGAACAGTTATAAACGTTGTCTTTTTAATGGGTCTCATGCTGCGACATTCTCTTATATTTCAACTGGACGCACACAAACATTCATAGAATCCAAAGCTGCTCTCATCCATGTGGACAAATGGGAGGTAAATGGGACAGGTGTGGCCAATTGTTTGTAATTAGTATGTGACCACACCCACTAAACACCATAAAAGGGCAGGTGTTGGACCATCTGTAAACTTTGGGTGAGCAATTTCAGACATGAACCAAAAAAAGCAGCGAGAAAAAGAACTTTAGCAGCAGCGAAATTGAAATACTTGTAAATCAGAGGAAACGGCAAGGAACACACACTGAATTAAAGGTTAACTGCTTTTATTTAGCAGTTTATTTTATTTTAATTTATTAACAAATCAAGCCCAAAAAAGTCAACATATCAAAAAAAGTTTAACAGAAGAAACTTAATCGAACTATAAAATTTAATACAACATAGCACAGAAGACAAAGAAAACACAGGGGACTTGCTGGCTGATCAGAGCATTAACACACACACACACACACACACACACACACAGGGAAATTAAACTAAATCATTTAATACCCGTCCATATGTAAATAGTGAAAATTGATATGTAATTAGTACATCAAATTAACAAATAAATACATTTTAAATTAACCAAAAATGGAAACTCTTGTTGGTTCAGGCCTTCATCAAGAGCTGAATGAAGACTGTTTGACTGCCTATTATGCTTAGAATTAAAAAAAAAAAAAGTAGTTTTATATTATGTACATTTTTTTATGTATTTATGGGCTGTAAGGACAAAAAAGATATGATTGATAACAAGTTAAAGTGAAAAACATGTCCCAAAGATGTCTTTACTAATGAATTGGTTATTATTTCTGATAAAAAAAAAAGGGTGCTCAATGCTCCAGTTTAAATGTAGGATATTTTTCAGTCACAAATGTAGTAATCACTCATAGAAATTTCTCTATATTGTGAATTAGATTGTATTATGGGATGGGCTGTGATCTGAGTTCCCTCAACCACTTCTAAAATTTTCTCTTAACTGGTGTATGAAAGAAAAAATTAGTGGATCCCACAAATCAGTGGTTACTAATGAAACAAGTAGTGCCAGGCACAAACCCCACCCCTCACATGTGTTTTGTAAATGAGAAAATTGGTGGAAAAAAATCATAAAGAATTTGAAGTTTGACCTACCTTTCGCAAAATGCAATGACATTTTATTCTAAGTCACTGGTAATCTATAAACCAAATTTGGTACGGATTCAACCAATAGTTTTGCTGCTAAATAAACAAACTGAACCAAAACCAACACCCCTTTCTTCCCCTTCAGGGCGCGGGGTCATAAGACAGTATGTGGGATATGAACATTTGTCCGTATATGGTTTCTTGTGCGAGGCCCTTTGTTTTCTGTTGGTGTTTTTGTCATGTTCAGCTACATGACAATAGGATTTAAAACTAGTGCAGGTGGTAAATGTACTGATTTTGGCTGAAATGTTCAGGAGATCATCCAAGAATCGACGGAAAGCGGAAAGGAAGAAGCTGAGTCTGAAAGAAGGAAGTCCGTTGGAAGACAAAGCGCTGATGTACGCTCTTGGTGAAATCATCACCACTGTGGATAAAATGAGGGGTACGTGGACGTGCACAGTAATTAACGAACGTATTTAAAAGGAGCAGGCTGATGAAGTACGGCGTTGTGCGTACACGTTGTGACTGGAATCCCGTGTTCCCTGTCGTCTCTGCAGAGGAGGTGCACAGCCTGCTGAAGACCCTGGTGCTGTTCCAGTTCGACAAACATGCAGAGAAGCTCCAACAGGCCTACGACGACGCTCTGCACAAGATGGAGGCGGCAATTCCTGAGGTGTGGCCAGACGGGCTGCAGAACAACCAAGCCCCGGTAAACAAACAAACATTTTAATCCACGTTTAGTTTGTTGGTCAGGAGGTTTATGAGTGGACCTGGTGGTTTATGAGGGTCATTAACCCCCACATACTATGGCGCTTTTCCACTACATGGTTCTGGCTCTACTCAGTATTCCTGTGGGTCTTTTCCACTTACATGGGACCGGCTCGTCTCAGCTCGACGCGTTACTTCCGTGTCGTCTGCTCAGAGATGCCGAAAACTCGCTCATTGCATATTTTCTCATCTGGATTTTTACATCCGCCACCAAACACTGAATCTACGTGACCGTCTATGGTGTAGTTTTGTTCTGTCATCATGTTTCGCTATTCACTGTCTACTTCCACATCTGATTTTCGTAGAAAACTGTCTGACCAATCAGTGTCTGCAGTGTCGTGACGTCACGCTTTGGTGTCTGTTCCAGCATTTTGGAACCTCGGCTGACGCGGTACTAAAAAACTAGTATCGGGTCCCAAATTCCAGGTCTTTTTTTGTAAGGGAAAAGCAAATGAGCCGTGTAGACTCGAGTAGAGTAGAGCCGGTACCATGGAGTGGAAAAGCGCCACTAGTCAGGTCAAATTTGACCCGTTTTGACATTCAACAGTAAATGTATTTACCAAAATGTTTGATAATCCACTCTATCTTATTTATTTTATTTTTTTACTGCATACTTCTTACCTTCTCCATGTTATATCTATGTTCCAAACCACAGAAGCTAATTCCTAGTAATGTGAACCCTGTTTAATTCCATGGCATAAACATGATTCTGATTCTGGTGCCGCTCTAAAATCTTCCAGGAATCAACGGTTATGAGATTTTTACGGGTTCTTAAAAAATCTGTAATGCTGCTACACATTAATCTGAGCCTTAAAATGTGTGACAGTTTTCAAAGGTCTTGAAATTGATAAGATTTAGTGCTTGAAGTCTACGTCACCTTGTCCAAGAAAATGTCTAATTAGGAACTTGTGCCTTAAGACTGAGTAACATCAGAAATTAGATGTAAAACTGAAATTAAAAGCTGAATTGAATGTAAATGAACTAAAAACTGACTCGTTATGTCGGTGTAAATGTGTCCCTGCTCCTCAGCTCACTGGTCCGAATTCCACTGCAAACAGCATCATGGCTTCTTTCCAGCAACAGCAGAAACCTGCGTGTTCTCCACAAGGTCAGTAAGAGGTTAAACCAAATGAAGGCGTGTCATCATGTGTGATCAGTGTTAATCAGATTTAATTCATTATCATTTCTTCCTATTCAGCCTTTGCACTTGTCTTTTTTCTTTAATTTTTTTCTTTTTATTTCTTTTATTTTATTAATTGCCTTTAATAATTTCCACTGACGCGTGCATCTCAGGCTCATATTTATACATTCAATCATATATACTACTGTAGGCTCATTTTCTCAACTATATCTGAGACATCTGTTTCAGCAACAGTCAGTGGAATGGACAATTGAAATTAAGTAGTGAAATAAGTATAAAACAGATCTTCAGTGAACATTTGCGTGATCATCTAGCTGTCATCATCAGCTGCATTATCATACATTGAACCCATTTCTCCCAACATGAAGTAAATGATTCCTGTTTATGATGTATCATTGCAGTTATTTTCTCCATTTTGTTATGTCCATTGTTGTGTTCATCTACACAGACAAGGATGACTTGGATGTCAATCATTTCCTAGCCACTGTTCTTGTTTTTTTTACTGGCCACCGGCAACCCATTGATTAGATAATGTTTACACTTTTTTGACTTTCTTTTAATCTATGTGCCTATTTTCACTTTCTGAAGATGCTGAAGTTCTAGCACCGCCAAAGATGAGAAACAGTGTGAAGTGGAAGCTCAACGTTCTTACATAAAGAAGTTTTTGTTTGTTTTTTTTAAAATTCTGTATACTGTTAATTATGTATTAATAAACTCTCAACTGAATGTCTCTTCTGGATGAATGTTTATTTTCTGAAGCTCAGAAACACAATGTCACGTTCATGTACATCAAACAGCAGCAGCAGATCTTTGTTTTGATGTAAAGGAACAGTTTCATGAAAAAGTGTCCTGCTTTCTTGTCCTTCATAAATAACAGCATTTAAAAAATGAAATACTGTCATTAATCCAGTGAAGATGAGGAACTCTAACCATAAAGTCCTGCTTTATTGTAGATAATCCTCCGTCACCATCATCACACCTTTTTTAACCTCTTTGTGGCGGCAGCAGCTCGTCTCTGGTTGATCGCCTTGGTGGTGACGCGGAGTTTACGTAGGCGTAGTTGTCGCAGTCGGAGCTGCAGATCTTTAGGCAGTTTTCCTCCCTTCGCCAAAATGTCCTTTAGCCGCTCTTTGGGCATCTTTGTGAGGCGGAAGTCACAGATCGTGGGGTAGTAGTCATACATGACCTGACAGGTGCGAGAAGACGGGAAGTAACCCTCTGCGGTGGCCGTCACACGGTACTCACCGGGATTCAGCAGCCGCCAGTAGTCTCCATCAGCCACTGAAAACACACAATAAAAGAGAGCAAATGTGAGCTGTGACCTCAAGTAGATCACCTGTAAAGACGTGTGTAAGACGGTGACTGTTGAAAATGCAAACATCCCTCATTAAAGGCAGCGTTTGTCTATTCTGGGGTACTGTAGAAACACTGCTGACGCCATGGAGGTGTAGATGTGAAGTTACTGGATAGATTAGTGGTTAAATTTGTAGACTTTGTAGTGGAAGGTTGCCAGTTCAAATCCCAGATGGGCCCTTGGGCAAGGCCCTTTATGCTATACATGCCTATACGCATTTACCTTGTAAGACTTTTTGGATGTCAACGTAATGTAATGTAAATCACTTATTGACAGGTAAGAGAAATCATAGCCTCTTAGATTCAGGTCACTTTTGCTGTTGGATCTCTGAAATCTCTAAATATCTTTAAAAGGAAGTCACTGACATTAAAATGAGTGATATTTTGCTATTTAAGTGGGATTTTAAAACATTTCCCTGTGGGCTACATAAACTGTAAATGCTATGCCTGGGTCTGAAGTGTTGTTTACATATTATAAAAAAGTAGTACTCAACCAATCTTGGATTTTTAAGACTTGATATAACAACGATTGTTTGAAGCAGCTAAAAGGAAACAGTGCTGCTCTGGTCCTAAAAAGTACTGTCACTGAAAAGACACGCATCTCCAAAGAAAGTAGTAAATATTTTAAGGTAATCTTGACAGTGAAATGAGAGAGTCTGACTATCATTTGATGTTCATGTTCATTTTGAAGTTCAGTTTATTTGATAAATATTAAAATGTCTATAAAGAAATTAGTTTGGGTTGATGTTTTTTTAACTGTAGAACCAGTATTTTCCCATGTCCCATTTTGCACTGACTGTTTGTAATAGGTTTATATTTAGATAATTTGTTGCACTGTGGAACTGGAGCTGCACCACAATTTTGTTGTATCACACAGTGACAATAAAAACATTCTATTCTATTCTAATTCCATGTTAGAAGTGTCAGCCCCTCCCTGCATTAATTAACTACAACATTAAAATGATCTTATCTTAAATAAGATCATTTTAATGTTGTAGTTAATTAATGTAGAGGCAATTTTAGAAATTCTAGATAACAAAGTAGATCTTTAGTGTATGGCGTCATGTCAGATGAAGAAAGAGTCACGCAAATGTAGGAGTAAAAATAATATTTGCCTTTGAGGTGTAGCAGAGTAGATGTCTAACTTACCGTTAAAAGTAAATAGTTGGACAAAGTAAACTTTAGGTACTTCAGTAAATGAAGAGCTCTATTTCAAAACTTAAGAGTTTTTATTGTCTTTCTCCGTCAATATCACTGAAATCTATGTTAGAATGTTTAAAATTGTTATGAAAATAGCAGATAACGTTAACCTAGTTCCAATTTTCCTGATGCTATCCTAAAATCAGATGTTAAAAAATAATAAAAAATGTTTTATTAAATGGCTTTTACAGCATTTTGAAAAAGAGCTCTTCAAATGTACTTGGTTATATTCCATAACTACTGTTTGTACCTGATCTGATATGATGGTCAATGTCGTCGATTTTGATGATGGCGTCTGCTATACCAGCACTCGTGTCTTTGTCACGAACCACACCCTTGATTCCACGGTGGACCTATGAGAAACATTAAAAACGGGGATAAAGGCAAAGATAAAAGGCAAAAAAAAGGTGAAGATGATGTGCGCAGATCTGAGGTGAAGCTGTGAGACCTGCTCCATGTAAACCAGCAGAGACTCCCTGTTGTTCTCCCACTCGATGGGAAGCTCGCTGGCGTGAGGGAATTTATCACATGACAACTCCACGGTTATCTCGAAACAGTTGGTGTGCAGGTAGCTGAAATCATTCATACCTGCAACAAACACATGTGATCAGGTTAGAACACAGGTGTCAAACATGCGGCCCGGGGGCCAAAAGCGGGCCGCTAAAGGGTGAAATCTGGCCCCTGGGATGAATTTGTAAAATGGAAACATTACACTAAAGTTTTTAACAATCAAGGCTGTCACATTCATTTTAGTTCAGGTTCCACATTCAGAACAATGTGATCTGAAGTAAGATAATAATCTCGAGAATTAAAAACAAACAAAAAAAAAAAAAAAAATTTTCTTGGTAGTTCTTTGAGGTTCAATTGGACTAGTTTAGCTTCAAAAGAGCAAAACTTAACAACCGAGAAGAACAATGAGCTGAACAAATGAGAAACAATCAGAAAGTGTTCTTATTTCTAAACACCAAATTTTTTAGATAAATGGCCTGGTTTTACAGAATGTAAATAAGTCAGTCAAATCAGTATCGTATGTGTGTATGAGTGAGCATGTGTTGGTGTAAGTGTTGAAAGGTGCAGAAAACAAAAGACTTAAGCAACAAAACCAAACCAAGGGCTAAAAAATTAGTAGACCATCAAATTCATCAAAAACAATGATTATGCAATCAAGTCCTAACTCCTGTGTGTACCATGTGACTAAAACAGACAAAAGAAAACATGGAATGAATAAAAGCACTGTTTTTGTCAGTACAATGACAGAGATAATGATGTAAGAACTGAAGTGATGTTGGTTTTTATCAAGAAAACATGGAAAATGGATAGATATCAGCTCTGAAATTAAACTATTTTGAGCTATTTTTGTTGTTATCATTATATTTGTCCAAACAAATGTACCTTTAATTGTACCAGGCATTAAAATGATAATGAAAACAAGGGTGGTCTAATAATTTTCTCTGCTACTGTATGACTAATGCTGCATTCCAGACTGCTGGGAAAAGAGAAGTTTCCAATGTCAAACTCAGTTAAATGCATTGGAAAGTGCTTGGTGCAAAGTGGGGCCAGACTAAAATACCCCAACTCACCACAAACTACAATGTGATGTCAACACAACAATGGTGGTGCACAGTCTGCAGGTTCACAATGAAAAAAATACATTGTATACTTAGCTCATCTGTCATATCACTTCTTCCATCTGGTTTGTGTGTGAGAACACTGGACTGTCAACAGTTAAAATGTCTCTTCAGCAACAAAGCAAATAGAAGCTGAGTTCAACCTGGAATACTTTGAGGTGGGATGAAGTTAACTCCAAGTGAGATATGTTCTACCTCCAGCACTCTGGATGCAGCATGACATTACTACAGACATTACACCTGGGTACTACAGGTGTTCCTGATTGGCCCCATCAGGTGCCTGTTGATATAATGTAGCACCCCCAAGAGGACCCAAGGGGCCATAACAGTAGCTATATAGATATGATAATAATAATAATAGTCCAAATTAATGATGTGAATGTAAAATTTTCCTCTGGAAGGACTCCAACCCATGCACCTGAATCATTACAGATTTAGGGAAAATTCTGTAAAACCTAAGGCTTTTAAAAACTGTAAGAGCTAAAAGATGATGGTTAATAAGAATTCATGTTTATAACTTTATTTGTGTGAAACTACAAATTTCTATTTTCTTCATTGCTATTTAATGCACTTTCACTTTGTATGTGTCACATGACCTCTCAGCAGTATGGAAAAAGACAGCTTACAGAATTCACGAGTATATAGTTCTTTCTACCATCTGACATGATGTAAATTATGATGTTAATTAATTTTTTTTTTTTATTTTAATAAATTTTTGGAATGGTCTTTTCATTCATGATAGAATACAGCTTATACATGGGTTCTGGAAACAAATGGAGGATCATAACAAAACCAAACTTTTGATGTTGATGTTAAGGGGGTTAGGATTCCACATTAATGCTCTTTCTTACTTCCTGGTACATTGTGCCAATCAGCTCCATTGATTATGTTGTTATATCTGAGGAAGTCCTTGTTGTGGCAGGGCCGGCGGTCTGGGTTGGACATCACCTGATGGTATATGAGCAACAAAAACATGTGAAGTACCGTGGTCACACCTTCAGTTAATCACTATCCTGAACATAGACGCAGATAGAGGACTGACCTGGTTGGTGCTGGCGTACGCTGTGGCCAACCAGCGGAAGAAACTCTCGTCAGCGGTGGGCGTGTGCTCACGCGGTGCCCAGTCCCGCGTCATGTCATATGGGTATGTGACCACCAGCTCTCCACCGTGCAGGTTAGCGCTCAGAACAAATGGGATGTTCTGCATCCAGTTGATGACGGCTCGAGTCTCTGACGCCACCTGGTGTTAGACGTGGTCAAATCACAGATCAAGCAAAGAGCAGGTTTAACCTTTAATTCCAGCTGATATAAGGTGATCATTTGAAATAAAATTAATAATATTGAATCATACTTTGACTCAACCACCATAAATCTAATTCAGTTTTTGTCTCTGCAAAGCTTTTTAATGACATAGAAAAATAGTAACATGTAACTGTAAATGAATGGAAATAAAATATTGCTTGGAAAATTAACGTAATAATGAGATAAAGGATGACAAAAGTAAAGACACGACCTTACAAGAACAGGAAACATCTCCATTAAGTGTGTTGTGTGTTGAAATCTGTTTTTTCTTTTTCTTTTCATTCTTTTCCCCTTAATCTTCTTTCTAAACTATTATTTAAAACCATTTACTAGTGTTGTTCACATACTTTGACCCTTTTACTTATTACACTGTCAATTTAGTTTTTATTATTATTATTTTATTATTCCCTCTACTGTCTCCAGATGAATATGTCCAACATGCACAAAATAATCACAAATAGTCATACATATACCAGTACACACACACACACACACACACACACACACACACACACACACACATCCTTGTTTTGCCTAATGATCTATTCTATCTTGTCTGGTGTCTATGACCTTGTATCCCTTGAAGTCTAAGAATTAGTCAGATGTTTTGTCATGTATTTTCTTTATTTTTTGTTACCTCTGTTACAATGTTTGTCTAGTATTAAATGAAAAATAAATAAATAAAATTAAAAAAGACCAGGAAACGTTTCCATAAAGTGTGTTGTGTGTTGAAGTCTTACGAAGGCGTCCTCTGATGTGTACTGCTCAGGGATGGGGAAGTAGTGGTTGATGAGTTTGGATTTGTCCGTCTCCAGCTCGATGGCGGTCCACATGCCTGAGTTGAGGTCTGCGAAATTGTGGTTCATGTCGATACCCTCGTAGCTGTAACGTCCCAAGGCCCAACCTGCCAACTCAGATCCCTGAAAATAAACAAAGAAATGATGGTTCACAGATTACTTTTAGAACAGTCCAAGAAACCAGAGCACTATAAAACATGGGATTTGTTTCTATAAGGCTGCTATTCTAAAAAAAAAAACCAACCCTGTCCCACATCTGTTTATGTATCAGTGTCTCTACTTAAGACAAAAATGCTCAAAAAATATAGTTAGAACTTAATGCTAAATTCTAAAATTTGATTTGGAACTCATTGTTGGATCAATGCACCTTGAAACTGAAGATATCTTCCTTTATGTATACAGTTTATATCTTTATATTCGTTTAAGCTTTATTCATTCATTCATCTTCTGAACTCGAGTTATCCTCAGTAGGGTCACAGGGGTCGCTTGGAGCCTATAGCGACAAACAGTCATTCTCACATTCACACCTATGGGCAATTTATGTGTTTTGGATGGTGGGAGGAAGCCGGAGTACCCAGTGAGAACTCATGCAAACACGAGAAGAACATACAAACTGTACACGGGAACGTCTCACCATCGACTGGCATTGGAATTGAACTCAGAACCTTCTTTCTGTGAAGTATGAGTGCTATCCACTGCACCACCATCTTACATTTTAGCTTTATTAATCTGTTAAAGGAGTGGTATTCTGCTTTTTAAATGGAATCTTCAAACATTTCCCAGTGGTCGATATAAACTAAATGTTCTACTTGGGTCTGAATTCTTCATTAATTAAACTCCACTGGTCCATCTTCAACACTATTTCTGAGTAATGACAACAGAAAGGCGGTTTTGAGCGCTGGCCCTTTAAATGCACATGAGCCACTTTATGGTCCCCTCCAGGTTTACTGTTCTACCCTGTTGAACCAACAACTGAATATTTTAGGTAATTGGCTTGAAGTTTGGACATATTTTCAGTATGAAATACAACCGCTGCTGAAGCCAAACAATTATGAGAAATTAGCACTGGGTGGTATCGATCTAAATACCAGTAGTATCGATACCAAAGTGAGTATCAGTATCAGCTCAATACTAGCATGAGATTGATACTTTTATTGCAGCTTATTTTCTACACATCCAGCAAATTACTGGAATTTCCTTACAGAGTTAATGTGAGCACAGCTTTTCTCCAAGTCTGTCTATGCAAACACTCCCCCCCAACCCTGCCCCACCAGAGAGAGGGGAGAGTCAGAGCACTGGAAAGTTTTGTTGCATTCTTATTTTTTTGCTATTTTAGTGACTTTTTCTTAAACAATTGTGTGTAGTAAAAGGTAAATTATGTTATTATTTTTATACTTTACACTGTTATATTGTAGTTAGTTAATAAAAAAAAATACACGTTTATTTGCTTAAAATCTAACTAAAGGCACAATCACAAAATTCTTGATGATCAAGACATTTTAAGGAAAAAGTATCAGTATCAGTATCAGTGATAATAGCCCTGTATTTACTTGGTATTGGATCAATAACAAAATTCCCAGTATCACTCAACTGTAGGAGATTGTTTATTAGGAAGTATTGACCTTATATGAGCAAATGTCGTGACATAACTAGTTATAAAATGTAACAAATTAAGCAGGAATTAAAACAGGTTGTAGAAATCCATGCAATTTTAACCGGAATGAATATTAACTATTAGGGTCCAAATACACAAATAAATGAACCAGACTAATAAAAGTGGGTTTAGATAAATATGAGCCTTTTAAGAAAGAAAACCATGTTAATTATCTTCAACTATCTTGACTTGGATTGACTTTCAGGCACCTTTTTGAAGGCCATCTCATATCCATCAGGGTTCATGGAAGGCAGGAGGTGGATGCGAGTCTCTTTGATGAGGCGGACTATCCTCTGGTCTCCTCTTTTATACTCTTGGCACATGTACTGCATCAGATTG
This sequence comes from Maxillicosta whitleyi, assembly GCA_029822895.1. Lineage (NCBI taxonomy): Eukaryota > Metazoa > Chordata > Actinopteri > Perciformes > Neosebastidae > Maxillicosta > Maxillicosta whitleyi. The sequence continues at coordinate 2,905,027 of JAPSES010000002.1, forward strand.
AGGAGAATCTCCCGGCCCAGGACCTCATTCCCGTGCATCCCTGCAACGTAGCGGAACTCTGGCTCTCCTGCAGAGGGCACCAACACAAAAAAACATGGGAGATTTTTAATTTTTTTTTAGAGAATCAACTTGTGCAGATGCTGCTTTCTTGTAAATGTGTGTAAACTATTTATATTTGCATGACCTTTTAAGACACATGCTACAGCATTTGACATGTACCGAATATAATTACGGTGTTAGCATGTTAACTGTTTATTTGTCATAACCCACTGGCTATTTGGACTTAATGTAATTGTTGCAGTGATTTAAAATATAGAATTAAATGATGTTTACTTTCAGAATTCAACTTCACAGACACACTGCTCTCTGGGTTGAAAACTATGGATCAGCTTCTAGTTTTTTCCACATGTATTTCACTGTCAGGTACTTCAGAAATCTCACACATCCTCCTCAAACTGTTTATGAGGAGGAGGTTTATCTCCCAGCCCACACTGGTCTTGGTTTCTCACTGAACTTCAGAGGGTTAGGAAAGATTGATGTCATTTGTCTCATCTCTGAGGAGTTTTTAGTCGTCTTCATGCCAAAAGTTGTATTCTACTACTATGCTTTGACTGATTGTCTAAATTATCTTGTTGCATTTATCAGTATCATTATGAACACAAATGTTTCTGACAAAGCTTCAGAAAAACAGACATTCTAGGAGTTGCGGCAGTGGAAATGGGCAGAGGGGAATAACTGACGACTTTGTACCTACTTTATATGTTCCTACTGTAACCACTGAGATGTCACACAACACCAGTGGAACATTATGTTTCACCAAACCAAGACTAAGTACTGTTTAAAGGACTTGGAAAAATTACATTCAAGTAGGGAAATCTTTTATGTTTTTTGTAAGAGCTTTACAATAAAGTGACAGATCACCATATCCATGTGTTTATTCTTTATTCCTCAGTCACAGCGTGTTCAAATGTTAAAAAGAAGTGTCCAATCTACAGCCCATGGGCCAAAAATGATCCGATCGATGGGTCCAATCTGGACCTCAGGATGAATTTGCAAAGTCAAAAAATGATGGAGAAGACATTAACAGTCAAAGGTGTCGCAGAGTCTTAAGGTGTTTTGATCATACAGTTAAATACTGTATTTTTCGGTTCTAGATGCATGATACTTCATATTCTGTGCCTTTGTAGATCCACTGCGATCTCTAAATTGTAGTGCACATGTACAAATGGTAAACTGCTTAATTTTAGAAACTTTGGGTTGTTCATGGTTGTTGTTTATGGTTATTCACATTTTTTGTGAAAGAATAGTCTGTAAATATACACATTCTCATAATGTAATTTAACATTTTTGCACTAAAACAAAGAGACAAATTTGGAATTGTCATTATTTATAGGTTGTCATGTTATTATTTTACTGGTCTGGCTCCCTTGGGCTGCATGTGGCTCCTGAACTAAAATGAGTTTGACACCCTTTCTTTAAACTCTTTTTTTCAGTACTGTTCAGAGTTCAAGTTAGAATGTGCTTCATAATTGTACAAAATAAAACAGATTAGTCATAAAAGCTTCAGGTTTACAAAAAAAAAAAAAAAATTATAAGATTTAAAAAACTATTTCTTGTATTTCACCCCCACACCCCCCCACCCAAAAAAAAAAAAAATCAGATTAAAAGCAAATTATGGGAGACTTTCATCTGACAGTATGTTTAGTTGAAGGGACTTTCACTGACTCATCTGACCTCATTTCCTTGGACAGATTGTTCCAGAGCCTCTGGGTCCTGACTGTAAATACTCTGCAGTTATTTCATGTGCTCAGTCTTAAAAATATACATCTGTTACTTTATCTAAATTACTGGAATCAACAGAGTAAAAAAAAACAAAAAAAAAACTGTCATCAGTTCCATTCATTCTGGGTAACCTGGATGCAAAGGAACACACAGGAGGTGCTTGTTCATTAATTTAAAAAAAATCAGTCATTTGATTTAAACATAACTAAACAAACTAACTTCTAACTGCAATAAAAAAGAATGGAAGGATATTTAGCAAGATTTATTTTGACACATGCCTTACAAAATGAAAAGTCACGTCAGAATTAGTCATTTTATTTGGTATTCATTTCCTGCTGCCCAAACGGCTGCGTGTTTTGGCGGGAAAACTGCCATGTGCATGAGCTGGACAGGCCAAAAAAAACATTTGTACAACTCAAGAGTAAACCAAGACGAACTGGAGTACACGCAGGTATTACATTTCACACAGAGAGGGACTGTATGTGTGGTTTAGGAGGTTTAGGATACAGCGGTAGCCACTGTCCTGTCTGACCCCATGACCCCTAACAACTTAAAGGAACGTGAGTATGAGACAGCGCTTTCCAAAATCATCAAAACACAGAATAACGGAATGTCTTTTGTTAGATGTTCATCCTTCCAGTCGAGTTCATAGACTGTAAAATCAAGGCCAAAGAGCAATGCACATTATGGGTAACCTTCTGGAGCCTCATTGTATTACCTGTAATGTGTTGCTTGTGTGTAGATTGAATGATAAAGCAGCGTTACTCACCCAGTTCATGTTTTCCTGGGTTGTCGGATATCTCCATGACGTAGAGTTTCAGACCCATGTAGCTCTTGCCGATGCTGTAGATGCGAGTGATGTCGGGACACGCCTCATTCACAGACTTCATAAGCTGGGAAGAAAGACAGGACGTGTAAATACAACTGTACACGGTAAAAAGACTCCATTAAAAAGATAAAAGTACAGAACATTTTCCTTCCAGAGATTAGGAGGGTGATGGCAGAGGGTATTAAAGGGTGTTTAAGTTTATTGATTTTCTGTAGTGAATGTCTGAGGTGGGGGTCAGATGGAGGAAGCTGTTTATATAAAAGATGTGTACAACCACACAGGATGGATTCTGTTTTCTTATGTAACTGTTTTGTGTGCAGTGTTGGTTATTACGAGCTCCAATGTTTTCCTCTAGGTTTGTGAGATTCCTTAATTTAATGGATTTTCATTTGTGTTGCTTAATTACAAATTATACATCTGCATAATTTTACATGTTATTACTTTAATTTGAAAGTAGTTAAAAAAATAATAACACTAGAAAAGCACTCGGAGAGCGCAAACCTCCGCCAAGCAGCACAATTCAGGTCACACATTTGAAGACACTTCCACTGCCATCTGGTGGACATTTGTTAGTACTACAATCGTGTCAATAATAACTGATAGAGAATCCTTTAAAAAAATTCCTGGACCCAGACGGTGATCCGGATCACCTCCAAAAAGTAATCACTTCCAGATCTCGCCATTTCCAGCCGCCGGCAAAAACATAACCTCCTTGGCGGAGGAAATGATACAAATTTGCTCATTAATGAAGTCAATATACTGATCCATTTTTGAAAACATCTTAAGTCTAATACCGTCATGCGGTAGAAAGGATCCACAAGCAGAACTGGGGGTAAAACAAAAAAGGCTCTTTATTGAGCTTCAGTAGAATTCACAAAAACAGACGGCAGTGTGGTGTATCACACTCAGAACAACACAGGAAAGCTGAAACAAAATAAGAAACCCGTTGACCTCGCACAGTCTTGAAGGTAAGCAGCCAGGGGGGGTTGCTGGGACCTGGTCGAGAAGAGAGCAGCTGGATGTGCTGACGGTAACTAAGAAATAAACTGACGAAGGAAGCAGGGGAAGAGTGGACTGAAAGACTGTGCGATGATTGGGAACAGGTGTGTATGTGAAGAGGAGTGACAGCTGAGGTGGGTGGGACGGTGTGACATTTACCTAATGATGACATTTACGATTACCTGAAATGTGCAGTTGTTGGTTGAACAGGACAGAGCAGCACAGGCAACAATCTGGAGGGGGCGGGGCATAACGTAGCTCATATTCGTTTAAAGAGCGAGCGCTCCAAACCACCTTTCTGGTGTCATTACTCAGAAATAGTGTTGAAGATGGATATGTGGAGTTGAATTAATGAAGAATTCAGACCCAAGCAGAACATTTACACTTTATGTAGACCACAGGGAAATGTTTGAAAATACATAATTCTGTTTTAAGCTAAATATTACTGCTTTAATATTAAATGTGTATACCATGAGACTTGAAAAATCTATTCTATTACTTGATTAATTAAAGTGACATGTTCACTGAAGTACCCACCTCATTAATAACTCATAAGACAGAGTAACAATAAGACAGAGTTTATTTTCAGTTATTTATCGTCTTGCATAAATAAATAAATAAATCAAAAACAATATCTTCTACAGAATTAATGTGGAAGCCACGACTGACTATAGAATGACTCTTCTATCTGAGTTAAACATTTGAAACTGCATCCTACACTGGAATGTGGGATCTTTATTTGATTTTGTAGGCATCAGATCCAGAACAGTGTCTCCAAACAGACCGCTGGTAGTCGCAGCTCAGTGAGGATGCTGCCCAAAAGGAGTGAAACCTCCCTTAATATTTGTTTTTTGGTCAGAGTAAAGCCAGACCACACACCGCGGGAGCATTTTAGAGTCACTGTGAAAACCAAAAAACTGGAAGCTTTGTCTTCACAGGACTGGAGTTGGATTTCTAAATCTGATTTTAAAGCTTCAGAAAGTTTGTTAAATGTCAGTTGGTAAAAGGGAAGACATGTTTAACTCATAGAGACCCAGTGTGACATTTGTGTCAGCTCCCAAATGAATTTTTCCTCTATATTAAACTGTCCTTAAGTGCTTTATCACCATTTATTGTAATATTATCTTCTGTATTGTGTTTTTTTTCCCAATAAAATCTGGTATTTTCTGACATTTAATTTACTTATCATGTAGATATTAATCAAAGTTCAAAGTAAAGTTGAAAAAATAGAGAAAACTGGAGAAAATCTACCACTGACTGAACAGAAACCAAGTGTCTCCATCCACTGTCATTGATTGAACTCCATGGGTTTTACTGGTGAATCAATGTTGTAGAAGATGACAGTGTTTCCATGGTAACTACTGAGCCTCTGAATGTCCAAATGGGTCATATCTGATGACCATGAAAAGATGACAAACTGCATTTTACACTAATTATATACATAGATTAGTGGATCAACAGATATTAAATATTTTATATCAGTAGATGGTGGATGTTTGTTGTATTTCACAACAATATTCATAAAAACATCTAGCACCATTATGTTGCTCTACCTTTCTCATCTCTTTGTAGTTGTGGTGCCTGAAGTCTAGTTTGTCTCTGGACCCAGTTGGTTCTGTCTGCCATGCATAAATATTATTTGGATCTATAAATAAGAACACACAGTTTAACTTGATGTTAGCAACTGAATATTAACAGTATTGAAAACAGAGCAGCAGATGGTGTTTGGTACCTGGGAGCGTGCAACCCAACACTTCAGCCCTCAGACAGATGTCCCCCATGGTCCCATTCTGGTACCACGTCTGGGGGTTGATCCGGATGTAACGTGCCACTGTGGAAGTGTTGAAGAGAGCGAGGACAGCTGTCTCTGCATCCTGATTTCCTTCAAATACCTGCAAAATAAAGACAGACGAGAGGAAATATCAGCAAATCTGTTTGAAATATTCTTGGATCTTACAACTTAGAAATTCCAGATCATCCTCTTCATCCCACTGACAAACCAGAGGAGCGGCTGCAGAGGGCGACGAACCTTATTAAGATCCAGGACTGAGACATGTAGTAGATCCTTCATGCCCACTGACAGTAGACTTTAGAAAACCTCAGATAATTTGTTTAGTTTTCTGCATGTTTTTTTCTTTTTTTTTTAAATTGAGATGATAAAAAGAAAAATTATTTCCCTAAGAGATTAATCAAACTAATCTGTATCTATCATTTCATCAAGTGGAATAAAATTGTATGAAGTTAATAGATAAAAGTAATAATAATAATAATAAATAGTTCAGTTGGTGCTTACTTACTTAACCCTTACAAACTGTTTATTTCTTAAACCTTCACAGTTTGGTTCTGGGCAAATTTAACCCAGACTAAGAATTCCCTCATAATAAGTGTTTCTACCAAATGTTGAACTACAGATTTATATAGAATGTCTAAATAGACTATCGCACATTAATAAATATGTGTAATATATAGATATAATGTTTCAGAGTAGGAAGAGCATATTTATTTAAGTTTTACAAACTTGTTTTTGGAGGGAAAAAAAACTATCACACAGTATCATGTCCTGTTTTAAATAACACACAAAAACATAAACATCATTATTAAATTACATATAAAACTGACCTGAACCAGTCTCAATGTCCAAAAATCTGTTGCACTCGTACAAAAGTATAAAATTTTGAAATATTTTTTATTTTTGTGTATTTTGGCAAAATTTAGGAAGAGTCATCAAATTTCAGGATTAAAGAATGATGTTTAGGGTATTTTTTTTTACTGATGAATGTCAAAACGGGTCAAAGTTGACCTGATTAGTATGTAACTCCCTAAATAAAAGTGCTTAAATAAATAAATATCAGGTCACTATTATTAAATAATCCTACGATATTTCAGAATTATAGTCTACTACTACCTATTTTGACTAGTTTTAACTCATCTGACTTAGAAGTATTTTTAAGTATTACAAGACTCATTGACGCATTTAATTGCTAGAATTAGTGATATATTTCATCCAGACATGGGTGAGTCTGCATATTCATCCTAATATCTTTCAACTTATATAAGTACATTTTAGGAAATCAACAAATATCACATGTAATGGACTCAAAGATCTTCAATAACTGCTGCGTTCGGAAAGAAATGAGAAAGTCACTTAAGTGTATTTCAACACAGAAAGCTTTAAGGGCAGGATTAAGCCTGAGAGGTCAGTGGTTGTAAGAGGAAAATAATTAAATGTGAATTTAACAAACAAAACACAGGATAGACAGGAATTCAATGTGTAAAATACTGTGACGACTTACTGCTTCTTTAGTCCCGTTCATGCATGGTTTCCAGGTGAGGGAGTCATTACTGAACTGCACTTTATAAGTATGTACCACATCCCAGCTGTTTGAGAGAAAGACATGTATGTTTATATTGATGCACAGCTGTAGTAAACTTTCATTTACACTTTAGTATCAAAGCAACAATATGCTCTAGATCACAGACGTCAAACATGTGGCCTAGGATGAATTTGTGAAATGCAAAAATGACACTGAAGATATTAACAATCAATGTTGTAAAAACCAGTTCAATTCAGGTTCCATATACAGATCTCAAGTGGATCAGAACCAGTAAAATACTATTAAAATTAGGGGTGGGTATTGCCAGAAACGTGATACATATCCTGAAACAGTGGTTACGATACGATACGTATTGTGGTATATGTGCATTCCAGTACATTTTATTCAACGAGATATGCATCCCGATATTTTAGGCCTATATATATATATATCAACATATGTAGTAGATTTAAAAGTAAGTATCTCTGTTTTTGATATAATAACCCTCAAATGTAATCCAAGCTTTCACGAATTCATCTATATGCTCAGTGAATTAAATATAGGAAAATGCCTGATTTATACTGATAACGTAAAAAAATACAGAGGATAATATAATAAATAAATGGTGATAAATCACTCAAGAAAGGTTAAATATACAGAAAATTGCATTTGGGAACTTACATAAAAGTAATGCTGGGTCTTTATGTGTTAATCCAATCCAACTTTATTTATAAAGTGCTTTAAAACAACCACAGTGGATCAAAGTGTTGTACAGAAGACTAAAAGCATGTTTGAAAAAATGTATAAAAGCATTAAAAAAATATATAAAATCAAATAAATAAAACAAGCTAAAATATAAAAATACAAAAACAGAAACAAAATGTCAACATTGCATGAGTGTTAAAAAATCCAAGGGGAAGAGGTGAGTTTTAATAAGAGACTAAATAACAGGCATATGAAGGTAAATACCAGATTTTCAATGAAAAACGCAAAATACAGAGGATAATATCATAAAAAATGGTGAAAAATCACAAAAGACGTCAAATTTTCAGAAAAAATTATTTTCTGACAAAGAAAAAAAATCTTTGTAAGCTAGTAGACAGTATGAACCTAATCTAATGTCTTTTGAAAATCACCAGTAGTAAAATCAACCAAAAGACATCAGTAGTGAATCACTTTGAGGCAGTATTTACGATATAATGGCTGCTTTTATGACTCATTTTCCCACTACATGGACATGCTTTTAAGGTTTTAATTCTGAACTTTTTTCCCCAGTGCAGTATTAGTATCTAGGCTGTGAATATTTCGGGTTTTTGTTCTGACCTCCAGATGGAGTTGCGACCCTGCAGGATGACACCGGTGAAGCGAGTCGGCCGCAGAGCATCGACCTGCAGCCACTGCTTCTTATCTCTGTACTGAGCACACCAGGCGCCATCGTAGATATCACCATCCTCTATCCCAGACTGCAACGTACACACACACACACACACACACACACACACACACATTAGATTATTACATTTATAGCAGATGCTTTTATCCAAAGTGACTTACAATAGAGGACATAAACATAACATATATCACTTGCAGTTACAAGGTGAACAGGAAATATACAGAAAAATAGGTACAACTGTCCACTGGGGTTTGTAGGTTTTGTTTTTTTTTTAAGAGCTTTAGCACAGTGTCAGGTAGGGTCACCTTAATTACAAAGAAATGGTTTAGACAGACACAATGCAGGCTTTTAAGACCTGATTGTGCTGAGATGATAAGAGTATGAGCTAAAAATGTTCTAAATGAAGGAAATACGCTTTTGTGTTTTTATGAAGTGGTGTAATTGTTTTGGTTCTGTACACTCACTGTCTGGATGTATATGTGTTGTAGTGTTGTGTATCAATATTTGTTAAAAAATAAATAAATAAATCTACATCTTTTCTTTCAATAAAAAGAGAATTAAAAAAAAACAAAAAACAGACACAACGCACAGATGTGATCCGGTTACCTGGATGTTCAGGCGGCCGCGGTGAGGGCCCAGGCCTCTACGTTTGAAGGAAGACGCCGTCAGCTGAGTGTCTTTGACTCTCAGCGACTCCAGACCCAGTGGAGGACACTCTGTCAACACATCTTTATTTACCACCTCACTATTACACCATCAGAAGAAAGGAAACAGCAGAAAAGTATGACAGGATAGGAGTTCAAGCGCTCATAGACACACAGAAGATCAGGAAATTGTAAAAAAGCCAACATTTTACAATTTCAGTTTTAGATCAACTATTTTACAGTGTATTGTTGGTGGGTTTTTTTTTTTTTGCAGATGATACAGCTCTGGAAAAATTAGAGACCATCCCAAATCTTTAGACCTGAACAATTTTGAATTCGATCTAGAACAAGGGTGTCAAACTCATTCCGCATTCACACTGGATCTGCAGTGGGTGGAACCAGTAAAGTAATAGCTTCATAATCTATAAATAATAACTTTTTTCTCTTTGTTTTAGTGCATTAAAAAGTATTAAATTGTGAAAATATTTACATTTATAATCTATCCTTTAATAACCTGAAAGAAAAAAAAAGAATTTGTAAAAAAAATAATAAGTTTTAACAATATTATGCCTCAACTTATCATTTATTCATATGCATTACATACAATGTTACACAAAGATTTGCTAACAAGTATAATTTGGAGTTCAGAACTAAAATAACATCTATTTGTAATTTGCCCACCTCATTGTTTTGCTTAAAAAAAAAAAAAAACTAGTCCAGTTGAACCTAGAAAAATGCAGTTGTCACTGTTTATATGTTATTTTGCTATTATTTTACTTTAGGTCATATTGGTCTGTATGTGGAACCTGAGCTAATATGAGTTTGACACCCTTGATTGTTAATATCATCAGTATAATTTTTGTGGGTTTTGGACACATATTTGAGACACCTGATCTAGAGGAAGATGGTCAGCATCCTTTTAACAAAACAGCTGCATTTTTGGAACAATGGTGGCAGCGACCAATATGATAGTGAACAGCTAGTGCAGCACAAGCCAAAAAAAATCTATTTATTATTATTTAACAGAGTTGTATTATTTAATGGTTATTTGAAGCATCCTAAAAACACTTTTTACTGTCTGAAAGGCAGATGTTAGTTAATTTGTTGGGATTGCACAAAAATAATGTTATGAACTAATAGAATACGAACAACAACGACTGTAAAACATCAAACAAAAAATTGTCTAACGGTAACGTGATATATCATATCATGATCCTAATCTTGTGATTTGTATCATATTGCCAGATTCTTGCCAATACACACCCCTAATATGAATAGTAAAATGAATGCCTCATTTTTCCAGAGAATACAGAATGTGCACATATGATCTTGTAGGATTCCTGAGAATTAACAGATTGCAATTCTCAAAAGCAAAAGAAATGAATGTGTTTTCCTGTAAAGATCATGAAATGTGTTAAAAGGAAAAAGCACAAGGGACATGACAGAAGAAGAGGATGGCTGATTCAAAACAGAATACAAGCCTTTCCAGATGTTTTCACAAAAAGCAGGAATGGTTTGATGAAGATAATGATGTGAATAATATAATCCAACCCACACACTCAGCAGTTCAAGATACATTTAAGCATCATGAAACAGCAACTCAAACCACATGTGTAAAGGCTGTAACGTCTGTGAACCGGTCCAGGGTCCCCTACCGCTGGATCACAGCCTCAGACAGACTTCCATTCTCTGAAGGTTCAACTCAGCACTGCTCAGCCTCTTCCTGTCAGGAAGCCGCTAAAAAGTCTCAAACATCAGGCCGTGGTAAAGACACAGCATAAATGAATAGTAAATGTAGGTGCTATTTCCTCTAAAAATCATTCCCCCTTTTTGCCTTGTACTCCAAAAGGATCCTGATTGAAATGGTTTTGACTTCAACTGTTGCTCAAACTGATCTTTCCCTGTTTCTGTTGTCTGGGGGCCTTCATTCAAACCACAAACCACTTTGAAAACTGTTGCAACTCATGTTTGTACACCGAAAAAAGCCCCCCTACTCAGCCAATTATCAGTGAAAAAATGCACCATGAGATGAATCAGAACAGTCTGTTCGAAGGTAAAACTATTGTGTCATTATACACTGGGTTACAAAAACATTTTTTGGAAGATCTTGATGTTTTTTCAACTGAATTAGGACCATTTGGACCATGAATCAAAAAACAACATTCATTTTTCTCAATCAGGTCAGGTTTTTTTTTAGCTAATTTGATTTTGAAAAATCCAAACTTCTGACTAAACTGATTACATTTTTGTGACATTATCAGTTGATTTTTGTTAATATTTCTCATAAAAAATAGTTTTCTAACAGAATATATTAATTAAATGTTATAAACTTTATTAATACCTGTACATGTTTAAAAAAAAAAAAAAAAAAAAAAAAAAAAAAAATCAATAAAAAATATGTACCTTAGTTCAGAAAGTTGACCTGACTGAGAAAAACCAATGTGATTTTTGGATTCAGCACATCAAAATTATCCTAAATCAACTAAAAAAAACTTAAAATTTGGTGTTGACCAATGTAATAGTTCTTTTAGTGAAATAAAGACTTGTTTCTCTAGATGCACAAACTAAATTAAATTGTAGATGATGAACTCTGTATAAGTGAAGGTTTTCATTCCAACAAGCCACTGCCCTACAATCTCTTTGCATCTTAAAACAAAAGGATGCACTATTATTATGTATAGGTGGATACCACTGTTTATCATTGGTGGCTGTTGGTATTTGAAATAGGGGAAAGTCATTGTCCAGATGTAATGTTGTGAAGCAATGTGGACAATATGTGTGTTCCCCACATACCCATTTACCAGTTAACACTAGAGTGCGCATGCGCATAAGGACGACGTTCTACAAAACAGTATGTTGAATACTTGTTCATTTAGTCAAGCTGTAATGCTCCGACAATATCTTAAATAAAGCCAAACTTGGAATCCTGAACCCACTTTAATTTCTCATATCATTTATACAACAGTAAGTGGTCTAGCTAGCTAGTTCACTCCAACCTAGCCAACAGTATGATTGATTGAACTATCTAATAAAACAATATTAAACTCGAACAAGGAATTATTAAAATTATGTTAAACTGAAACAATGAAATATATTATGAGTGTGTATTATTTACAGTGTAAGAAATGTATTTAGAAAAGTTTGTCTTAGTTTTGACTTAGCTTGTAAAATCCGCGATGGGAGGGACTGATAAACTGTGCAGTCAAGTGACGATGAACGTCTCAAAATACCTGTCAATCAAAACGAGATTCAGCCTTTCGACTGGTCCTCTAATCATCATACAGAAGCCCAGCGTTCAGGCCAGCTGAAGCCCGCCCACACCTCCATTCAACCCCAGTCTTTGAACGTTAGGGGGCGGGACAAAATCGTGACATTTATACAATGACCGTGGAGTTTCGACGCTCTGCTTCTATGGGCAAATGCGCTGGTTCATGTCACAGTAGGGACACTAGAGGGCGCAAATGCCTAAATTGTTGAGCGCCACCCACCATTAAACCACACGAAGAAGAAGAAGTTCTACGAGCAAATGCATTGATGAAAACAGATTAACAGAGACGTTGACAGAAGTCAAGAAGTTAACAGCATCGATTCTGTCAATTTATGATAAGTAACTGATTCTGAATGAACTCATTTTTGAATGAACGTGTTTTAACGCTTTTGTAGTCAATGAAATGTTAATGTTAAGATGAGCTTCCCTGGCAGGCTTAGAGAAATTGCCTGTTTATGTATATAGAGTTTATATGGATATGGGATTTTTCTTATTTTACATTTTAATTTCCCCCCTGTATATTTAATATCTATACAGGAGAGACAACAACTACCTCAGAAGAATCTCTTGTATGTGTCTCCATACTTACTCTGATTCTGTAATAACATCACAACTGTCTGCTTATTTTACTTACATATGCCACATGCGCTTGGAAACCACCATCCAAACTATTGGCTTGGATGGATTTTCACGAACCTTAGCTCTGATTTGACATGACTGGGTAAGCTGCTGACTCAGCATTTATTTCCAGCACATGCTCTGTGACTAATCTCTGCTCCCCTTCTATATACACAGACACATATTTCTATATAAACACATTATATTGTATACACAGACACAAACAGCTGAATGAATGAAATGTGAGAGATGCACACACATGTTTACAGACAGCGAGAAAACTAGATGGTGTATATGAAACTATATATACACACAGGCTCCCATACATTATGACCACTGACTGGAGAGATGGTTATAATATTAATTATTTCATTACATTGGTGAACAGACATTACAACAAGTGAACAAGAAGAATTTTTAGAAGAAACATGGTGTGAAATGCATGGACACATCAAGAAAGCCAATATATATATATTTTTTTTAATTTAGTACAGAATAAAGAGGTAATATATAATAATAATGAATATATCTGTAAATCAGCACGATATTTATGTTTGTCACCATGTTTATGGAATGACTTCTTGGGTCATCTCGCGATAATAAATAAACTAATTATCGCATTTGCAATTTAATGGAGACATTTTGTAAATATCAGTAAAGTTTGGCACATAACCTAATGGAAAAGCGACTATAATCACATAAACAGTAACTTTTCAATGAGATATAAGAACTTATTTTTAGACAATAGATCTTGAAACTAAATGTTTTCTTATAATTTTTACTTGTTTCATTGGCAGATTTTTATTTTGGTTAATTCAAGATTTTTTGCTTAATTTAAGCAATAAATAAATAAAAAACCCAGTGTACTCTTATCATTTTGCTGTTTCTAACACATCACTTCAAGGTCCACATGTTCACTTACTGCCTTATACATCCATCCACTGACAGGTCCCATTAGAATGAGATCACAAATATAATACCACTTTACATATCAGTGGTCATACTGTTATAGCTGATCAGTGCATATTTTACGACCTAGTCCTTAAAAACACATTATGAATGTGTGAAACAGGCTTCAGTAGAGAAGCGAGAAGCATGGGTTGGATTTACACAAAATAAAAGGAACAAAGATAGAGTCAAAAAGCACATTTTAAACTACTTAGTACTACAAGCCACTATCCTATGTCCACTAAAAAGCCACACATATTTAAAAAAGTAGGTGGTATCTTTATGGTTAGATGCTTTTCTAAATACTGTGATGTAATTTAAGAAGACTGGGAGCAGTTTGATTTACTAAAGCATTTGGCAGCAATTTCTGAAAACAACAAGATCTCCAACAAAGACCTGTTTTCACTCTTTCCTGCACACTGGTCACTACAGTGGACTCTTATTCTATGGGTTTTTGTTGTTTTGGTTCCATATCAGAAAACATAGTGGATGCTTATGCCTCATCACTGACCTTCATACCATTACTGTAACTTTACTCTTGTTGATAAACTTGATCTGCAGTAACATGCTTGAGTATAAATCAATTGTTAATTGTTATAAAACTGTAATTAACAGGTTTTTTTAAGATTTTTTTTTTTGCATATTATCAATGAAGTGAAAAAGAACTCGTACTTGAATATGTTAAAATATAAGAAAACCTTAGGCTAACAGCATCAGAAGTGTTTTTATTTCATAGTGTTCACATAGTATATCACTTTCTGATGATGGGATTTACATACATGTTTCTTTACTTTAAAAATTAAACTCAAGATGTCCAGCTGAGTGGACATTTTTGCAACCCCATGAAAAATAGTTTCGTTTAAAAAAAAATTACATTTTTTTTTTTTTTTTCATGCTTAAAGAGGAATAAAAACGCTCAGGAAATAAAAAATCTCAACTAAGGTTCTCATAATTCATGTATGAAATGGTTACCGGTAATTTTAAACTAACATTGCTGTATTTAATCCCCAAACAATTTAATGTAAATACAAAATCCAGAAAGTACAACCGCAGTGATTGGCATATTTTACACCTGATTTTATTACAATTAAAATGAATTAAAATTAAATGTTAAAATGAAGATCAAGGTATTTATTATAATTGAGTCTCAATCACATTGGTCTACAAGTAAAATGCCTCTAGAGTAAAAGTAGCAAAACTTTACCAAGTATGAGTCACAATTAAAAACAAAATAAAAGAAGTTGGCTGTAGTTTCCAAAATACAGTTGTTTTTTTGAGAATTAAAGAGAGAATGGGTTTAACTCAAAAGGAATGTTTGTCTCAGATTGACATTGTCTACACATTACAATACATTCTTACATGGTTCTTTACAGTGGAATATTTATAAATCTATTGTATAAATGTACCTAAACTATGTGCAATAATTGAAAATGTGTGTTACTTTTTTCCATTTCATCTTTAATTATGTACACTGCAAATTATTTGGTTCTTACCAAGATAAAAACACTTAGATTTAGACGTGTTAGTTCATTTATCTTAGTTCATTTCTTATTTTAAGTGTTCATACAGGCTTATTTCTTGATTTGACCATCTTTTTTTCCCTTTTTTTTTTTTTTTTTTTAAGATTTAACCATCTTAATACAAAAATCTGGTCAAGTGAAATTATCTTGCTGCTTGGGCAGATATTTCACCTGTTTTTTCACTCACATTTAGTGTTTTTATCTTGTTTTTAGGCCCCCTTTCTTGCAGTGTAGGACTTTGCATGTTTAATCTATGAGGCAAAAAAAAATAAAAAATAGTCGACCAGTAAAATCTTCATTCATCATCTTTGTGTTTGACTATGAACTTGCTCCCAGTCTTCAGAAAGTCTTTGACCATTTCCAACACCGGATCAGCTGATACTTCACAGCAGAACAGTTTCTGATACAGTATGTCAGACCCACATGAATCAGATGAATCCTGGTTATCGTCCGATCTGGGTCTGAAGTTGGTGTTAGTTTAACAAATAGTTTTGGTTCGATGCTTCAGGTGGTATTTTTCTGGACTGTGCTGTCAGACTTCCATTAATCTCATTTAACTCTTCATTTCCATCAATCATCAAACACGTTGACACCTTCAATCCAGTAAACTCCACCCATTTGAAACTGATAAACGCACCAAAACCTATTTGTCGCAGAGGTCCGGCTGACATACTGTATACATCGGGGCTAATCCCAGTACATACGTGGGGTTGTCTTCTTGGCCACTGATTGGTTCACTTGCTTTTTGACCTGCGGTTTGGTTTTCTTAACCACTTTTGGCTTCTTGGTGATGACTTTGGATTTCTTCGGTTGTGTTTTGGGCTTCTTTGTTACCTTAACGCTCCTTGTGGATCTGCTTGCTACAAAAATGCAAAACCACTTCATGCATGCTGGAAACATACCATAGCAAATGTGATTTGTATGGAATGGACCTGCACTAAGTGTATTCTACCAGATATGAGTCACTGCAGTGTGGGCCTTAGCTGATAATGGACAAAAACACTTTTTTATCATGGTTGAACATTGCAGTCATATTTTTGCTTTATTTTGTACAAGTCTAGTCAACACAGGTTTTGTGATAGTTTGACTGTTTTAACATTTACAAACTGTTCCTTAAACCTTCTTAAACCTTAAAATTTGACCCAGACCAAGAATTTCCTCATAGTAGGAGTCTAAACCAAATGTAGAACTACAGATTTATTTAGAATGTGTCTAAATATATTATCCCACATTAATAAATATATAAATATAATGTTTCAGAGCAGAAACAGCATATTTATTTAAGTTTTACAAACTCATTTTTGGAGAAAAACATCTTCTATCACACAATATCATGTCCTGTTTTACATACCACATAAAAACATAAAAACCATTATGATTTACATATAAAATTGACCTGAACCAGCCTCAATATCCAAAAATCTGTAGCATCTGTACAAAAGTATAACATTTTAAGATATTTTCATTTTTGAGTGTTTTGGTAAAATTTAGGAAAAGTGATCAAATTTCAGGATAAAACAATGATGCTTAGGGTATATATATATATTTTTTTTACTACTGTTGAATGTCAAAACAGGTCAAATTTGACCTGATTAGTATGTAAGGGTTAACCAAAGTTGTGCAGCAGTACTGTTAATACTCCCATAAAGACCTAAACATACACTATCAACCAAAAGCATCTACTGATCTAAACAGCTGATCCAATAATCCTATCAATACATGGAAATAATTAGTGTAAAATTTGAGTTTGTCATCTTTTCATGGTCATCAGATATGACCCATTTGGATGTTCAGAGGCTCTGTAGTTACCATAGAAACACCGTCATCTTCTACAACATAGATTCACTAATAAAACCCATGGAGTTTGATCAATGACAGTGGATGGAGACGCTTGTTTTTATGTTCAGTTATTGATATCTTGGCTGAAAAAGTCACTTTTTCTCCAGTTTTCTGTGTTTGTGATATAATAATCCTTAACTTTAAACCAAGATTTTATGAAGATCTACACAACCAGTAAATTAAATACAGGAAAATGTATGATTTACACAGAAAAAAAGCAAAATAAGGAGGTTAATATCACAATCAGTGGTGATAAATCACTTAAGAAAGGTTTAATATAGTAGAAAAATTCATTTTGGAACTGCCACAAAAATAACCCTGGGTCTTCATGGGTTAAGGAACCCCATAAGAACATTATTTCAGTTGTTGACTTAGTTTACATAGTTAAAACTACCACTGTCTGCTCCATTTAACATATCATACAGTGTTTATGTGGGTGAAACATTAGATTAACATTATAGTTGGAAAAATTATGATTAATTATCCTCATCACTGGAGTGGGAACTGTGCTGCGCTACACACTGTACCTCTGTAGTAGCATTAATGTATATACATGTGTTACTGTTGGGAGGTTTCCACTTCTATTTGCATTTTAGCATTTGGCTGCAGCTGTTTTTCAGCTCCAGGAAGCGTCTGTGTGAGCAACACTACATGGTTTTAAGGAGAGTGAGGGGTCCTGTTCCTCCTTTTTTTGGTCTCACATTGCCCATCTGGTTTCCATCAACAGAAAACACAGACGGCTAAAATGTCTCACTGCTCGCAGGGTAGAATGTGGGACATCCTCCCCCAACCCTCGGACACTGACTCGCTGACCACAGATATGCAAAGACCAACACATTTTTTCCCACTGAGAATCTACTTTTGTTTTTTTTACTCTGAAGGATGATTAAGGTTAAATTTTATGCTTAGTTTTGACTTTGAAGGTTTCTTTGAAGTTTGCAAGAATTAGCAAAACTAAATATAGTCTTATTTGCTGAAAAATTAACATTATATTCACAAAGTTTTGGTTACTTTACTACTTACTAACTTTTTAATACTTTTTTTAGTGGATGGACTTTTACACATAACAATAAAAATGATCAGGTTTGCTGGTTTTTATATATATAAAAAAGATCTGATCATCAGCATCACAATTCCAACAAAGAAAACAAAACAATAAATAGTTTAAGATCCACTCACCTAACTCCAAAGGACCTTCCTCTTCTTCTTCTGCTTCCTTCTTTGGCTCTTCTCTATCTACTTTTTTGTCTGTTTCTTTAGTCACAGGTTTAGTAACTGTGTTGGTTTTGGGAGGTTTAGTTGTTGACTTAATATAACTGTGTGCTGTTGTGTATCCTGAGGTGGGAACCACAGTGGTGTTGGGTTTTCTTGCAGAAAAAGGACTCTCAGTTGTAGGAAAAGTTGCATTTGCATGCACAGTGAATGTCACTGCATCATCAGCAGGTCTTGCTGAAACAAGGAAAAATGATCCACAGTGCAGAAATAAAAGCAGAAAGAAGCGAACAGTTCCTTCCATAGTAAGTCTCCCCTGCAGAAACATAACGGACACTAACACCCATTCAACCTCCCTGACCTGCAGCGCTCAGAGTTCTGTCAATACACCCACACTGCACCAATAACTTCCTCACTCCACTTAAAAAATAAAGCATGGGTTGACAAACTTATCAGTGGTAAAAGACATACTCAGATCCTTTACTTCAACAAAAGTATAAATTTAGCCCCATTAAAAGTACGGTCTGTTTTCAAAACCTTAGTGAAGGTATGTAATATAATGAAAGTTACAATCTAAACAGTAACTAAAACAATGTGACAAATATAGTGGAGTAAAAAGCACGTTTTCCATAAGCTAGAAGATGCAAGTAATTGAAATATTCAAATATATACCAGTAGTTGTAGAAAACAATGATTAGACCACCCTTGTTTTTTCATTTTACTGCCTGGTACAACTAAAGGTAAATTTGTCTGGACAAATGTAACAACAAAAATAGCTCATAATAGTTCAATTTCAGAGCTGTTATCTATCCATTTTCCATGTTTTTCTTTTTTTTTATAATAACCAAAATCACTTCAGTTCTTACATCGTACTGACAAAAACTCCATGTTTTCTTTTCTATCCATTTTGGTCAAATGATACAAGTAAAAGTGCTTTTTTGCACTAATAATAATGGTAAATAAATGTGAAGTAATTGATTGATAATTATTGTTCTACTCTTATTTTTCCCAAACACAAATGGAAAAACATGAGCTTTAACCTTCTAACATGTTCTGAATTTCTGTCCAGAAAAAACGTACCAAATAAGACATCCGTATTTATGGACCTTTTCATCATATCCTGACATTTTATGCACTAAATGAATATGTTAATGATAAAAAAACTCATGTTGTCAATGTTAATACAATATAAAGAGCTACAAATCCTTTTAGCTTGTATATGTAGGTGATGGAGCAGCCGTCTTGAATGAATGATAACATACAAAGATGGACTGGTTTATGCTTTTAATTTGGAGGGGCTTTTCCCACTACAGGGATAAAACTAATCTGATCCACTGTTCATCTGAGGAGTACAAAAAACATGCTCTTTTTAAGACACTTCCATGTCCATAGATGTTCATATTTGGTTACACAGTGACATCTGGTGTCACTGTCTCTTATGATATTAGACTTACACAACTTCTGAACTCACATTTTGTTCAATATGAATTAAAGACTTCACTGTTCTGGTTAAATAGCTTTAATGGCACAGACAAGAAACACACAATAGGAAACGTGTACACACAACCAAGAAATGAATGATTAGAAATGTTCGCTTGTAAAGAAACATCCTGGAAAAAGACAAATAGAAAAACTGAAATTTATAACACCAGCTGTTTAGAGAAAATGAACCCTATTAAAATAGCTTTTTTTTTTTTTTTTTTTGTATGTTTGGCCCTTAAACTGAAAAAACAACACACAAAAAACGCCTATTTAACCAGGTCTTCTTGGAAAAAAGAAAAAAAAAACCTCAGAATGCTATAATAAAAAACATATTTACAAAAATGTTGAATTCATAACAATTCTAGCATCCGTACTATCTGTTCCAAATATCTGTTCTTTGAAGGTGAAGGCAAAAGTTGGACAGCAGAACCTTTAGCAGTATACTTTACACAGACTGGAAACTGTTTTAGAAAAGGACATATCCTCCACATTTCCACTGACTATGGACTCATGACAATAGCTAAACATTTTGAGATTTTAACACAACTAAAGGGAAACTTTCTCTCATCCATTCATCTGACTTAAGGTTCTGCTTGTGCAACAAACCCAAACTGTCATTAGGTGTTTTAATTCAGCTGTATGCAATTAAGGATAAAAAAAAAAAAAAAAAATTACAGGCAGCTGAATGTAAAAACAAAACAGAGCCTTCAGTCCTAACCTGGAATATCTGTGAAATAATAAGAGAGCGCAGATAACGTCCTCATGTTTGAGTGACGGCCTTAAGGCTTCCAAAGCTTAAGCAGACCGTCCTCGCTGTAGGTGCTGATGAGGTTCTGGTGAGGGTGATGGGCGATGCCGATCACGTCTTTTTCATGGACCTGAAGTGAGAAAAATCCAGGATTTTAGAAACGCATCTAATATACAGAGTAAAGTATCAGTAGCACAAAATAACACAGTGCGTTTTGTCTTTATAAGAACTGCTTTTATTTTTTATTGATGAAATGGTTTAAGGCAGGTCATCTTCCACAAAAGCATCATTTGATAGATTTAGTGCATTGATCAGATTTTAACCCTTTAGCGCCCGACATGTCTGTGGTGAGCATTTTGAATGCATGATTTATTCTAAAGATTCAGAAAAATTTTAATGTTTACTAGGAAAAATTTGTGTAATGGGGAGCAAAACAGAGAACAGTGAGTGATACCGACTCGCAACAAAAATAGGCTGTTTGGTTTTTTTTTAAACACCATTCTCGTTGTTACCTTTTGATTTTACTGTTGTTTGCAGTGTTAGACAGATAGATAGATGTACTTTATTGATCCCAAGCTGGTAAATTGACGTCGTGATTTTCCTTCAAATTTTTTGTTTTCCTGTGTTTTCACTGTAACTGCTTTTTCGAGTTCCACCATCTTCAAAAACCAGTTGGACTGATTTAGAAAAAAAAAAAAAGCCCCAAAGCAAAAACTACTGGTTCAAAATTCAAAAACGTGTTATTCAGTGTTTTCCACTTTCACAGTTCATGTTCAACATCCTAAATCTCTTACTGTACATTCAGAGTAGCTTATTTAGTAAAAACCTGTGAAAGTTTGATTCCTCTCTCTGTCTTTTTCTGTTATTCCACCCTGATTTGACTCTAAAACACACAGTAAAGCTTAACGGCTGCCGGATTCTGCAAATTCTAAGTGGCTCATTTCACTGAAATAATGTCTCAGGGGTTAAAAGGTTAAATGAGTGAATGTGAGAGAATAAAACACCTTGGGTTACTTTCATCAAACTACATCATCTGAGACAGAAACTCATTTGGAGTGGATGGAGGTGGCAGGAAGGCGAGGGAGGGGACGACCGGCGAGGCGATGGAAGGATGTGGTTGAGGATGATGGGGTTGGAGGAGATGACAAGAGACAGAGAAATGTGGAGGAGAGGAATCCATGGACCGCTCACCCTCCACCAGCGGGGAAAACGGCCGGTATAGTAATGTTGTTTGTGTGTGTGAGACAGACACTGTGTTCCAATATTCATACTTCCTTGAGTACACTTCTACTTAGTACACTATCTGCACTTACTGAGTGCACTGATTTCAGCAGGTCAGTGTTGTTCTAAATCGTACACTCCGTGGTGCACTTACTGGAAATTACGATTGCGATTCCCGCCCAGCTCGTCATTTCGCCAAAAATCATCCCCGACTTTGCTAATATTTAACCCTTCACGCACCTCTATGTTGAAAATGAGTATGTAAAATGCAACGCCGTCATTGATTTTTATTTTATTTTTCGAGCCAAGTTGGCTCTGCATGTTCCGCTATGGACTGAAGATGGCTGTCGTTAAGTGCGGAAAGTGTACATCGTTCCACACTTCACGATTTGACCGTTTTTGAGTGCACCATCTGGGTTCTTTAAGTACACTTATTTTCGCCGCAATTGTAATGTGAACACCCTTCGTTCTCAAAATAAGTACGGTAAGTACGGAAAGTATGGATATTGGAACACAGGCAGAAACTCATTTCAGCTAAGACTAAAGCTTCATGATGAGAATAGTTTTTTAAGGAAAAGAAGTGGAGTGAACTTGTCCGTCTCAGGTTGACTGAAGTTTACCAAAGTCTGGTTGAAATTTGGCAACTGTTTCAACTGCATATCAGCTTCTACTGAAGTCAGACGGTCAAATGAGTCGCAGACATTCAGGCGAGGTAAATGGAAGTTTTGGACAGAGGAAGAAGCTCATTTTGTTTGAAGTACAGCTGCTTGCATGATCAAAGTGGGATGAAGCGATAGAAGAAATCAATCTTGAGTGAAATTTTCAAAGATTGCATTTTTTTTAAAATTTATTATATATGTGTATGTGTGTATATATTGCTGTTATCTTATAACATAAGACTAGTCTTCTTTCTGCTCTCTTTCATTCTAGTACAGAGAATGTTTCTATTTCTATTAAACTATTTTTTTTATTTTACAAACGAATGAAATAAAGAATAAAATGAAAAAAAAATGAAAGATGTATGCAGAGTCAGGAAAGTCGGAAAAAGAGGTGCTGCTCCACATCAACATCTATTACTCTTCATTGTTACTGGCAATACAAAAGAGTCCCGTATCCCACGTTGCATCTGCAGATCAATAGTTTCTGTACCGTACTCGCTGGAGCAGCAGCAGAGTTAGGGGCTGTTATATTTTTGGAAGCTTTCATCACTGCTGTAACTTACCGTCAGTGTTCTCTCCAGTTTGCCGGTGACGGTGCTGAAGCAGTAGAGCACAAAGTCTTCACCCACACAGTAGATCCACTCACCGCGGGGCGACAGGGTGCAGCATACAAAGTCACCACCTTCTCTTTTACCAGAGCTGAAACTCCTCACGATCTGTAAGAAAGGAGCAAAAGTGCATCAAAACACACAGAGGAACAAAGGAAAGCCGGCAGGAAGCTTTTGGTTTCACAGTGAAAATGAGAATTTCTCTCCTTTCTTTTGCTCTCTCACTGGACTGTGTGACCTCACCTGACCCTGCATGTTCATGATGACCACAGTGTTGGAGCGATTACACACTACAAAGTGCTCCGGGTTCTTGGGGAGCAGGATGACGTTGTTCACGGTGATGTCTGTGCCTGCCGACGTGCCCAGAGGCTTAAAGGTGCTGCTGCACTCAGTGGTCTTCACGTTCCAGACCTGAAATTAAACGTATAGAAGATGATTAATTAGGCTGAAGTTAAGTTTAATGGATAAAAGAAATGCCCACATTACAGATCAGAGGGAAAAAAACACCTAGTTTTGAATATTATAAAGACTTGGATATAAATTATGTCTTTGGGTATGAGGAAATATAATTAAGTGTATAATAACAGGATAAAAGTCTTGGACATTTTCTGCTCAAATTCTTCTTCTAAACAGATTAGTAAGAATATTAGCTTTTTCAGAGTACGGACAATAACTGGAAAATGATGTGCATGTAAATCAGGATTCGTACACATTTTTTAAGGTCAAATCCAAGCACTTTTCAGCGTCATTTTCAACACAGCACCTTATTGTTGGGGTAACATTCATATCTACAGAAATATATATGCTCATTTTTACTTTTTGAACTTTTTATCACAATGACGTACATTGTATTATGCTTTAAAAATCTATAATTATGTTTCAGAATAGTAAAAAGTTTCGAAATTAAAAAGGAAAACACAAATGCTTTATCCAAAAAAAAGGGAAGCCACTTGGCTTCTTCAGACACCTTTGCACTGAGATGAAGATTAAGATAAAAATATAGCTGGAAACTCCCTTTTTAGACATAAAGTATTATTTTTCAAAATGTATATCCTCTCTGTAAGTAGCTTGGACTCACCATGTAACCTGGCAGAGTTCATGTAAATAAATTAATTAATTAATGACATGACAGAGTTATAATTACAAACACTTTCAAATGCTTAAACTAAAATTCAAGCACTTGTCAGACCTTGAAAACACAACACTGAAATCCAAACATTTTCAAGGATTTCAAGCACCCGTACGAACCCTGATATATACATCCAGTGACATGGTTGGGCATTAGCTGTAAAGTAAAGCGCGTAAATAAAATAGAATGACAGAGATGTTCAGCGGCTCTTACCTTAACTGTACCATCAGAGGAAGCACTAATGATGTGGTGGCCGTCTGGAGTGAAGGTGGCTTCATTGACAAATGAGGAGTGACCGCGGAACTCCTTCAATGTTTTACCCGACTTTAATCCATGGATTCTGAATTGAAAAAGTAACAGTTCAATGGATGTTTAATGTTCATAGAAGGGTGTTAAGTAAAACGCAGAACCACAAACAACAAGAAAACACATGTAACAAATAAAGGTTGTAATTAGATAACACAAAAAAAAAAAACACTGGTTACCTAATAGTCTGGTCGAAGGAGGCACTGAGGAGCTGACTGCTGTCTTTACAGAAGCTGAGACATGTTACACCTTTACTGTGAGCACGTTCGAATCTCCTCAAACACTGACCACTCTGAATCTTCCACACCTGCACACACAGAGAAAGTAAAACTGTCGTATGATGTATCAGATATACCAGGTGAATTATAAAGGTCAAACATGCTTTATAAGACCAGCTATACGAATTTAATACCTATAAAGGCTATAAATTCTACATGCGATGATATTCGCTGGAATTTGTTTATGTTCTTTAGATAGACAACTTCTGATGACATTCGCTGAAGGAATAACCTGCTGATTTAGCTTTGCTTATAATCAAGTTGCTAATATTTCCGTGTATTATTTCGTCTCTACCTTGATCTTTCCATCCTGGGCTCCGGTGGCTAACATTTCAGTGTCCCGACTGAAACACATACACAACACTGCGTCGTCCATCATCATGAAGTTATCCTGTGCCTGGTACTTCAGATCCTGCAGGACACAACAAATTCAGTGAGTGACGAACGCTGAATGAACAGATTTGTATAATGGTGGCTTTCACAGACTTTTTTTCTACAACAGATTTTTATCATTGGTTAATTTTAAAATATCCCCCATGTGTACTCAATATATTATACCACTAGTAAGGTATAATGGAATACTCCAACTTCTATCTCAGCTTTAGGTAGGGCTTCACAAAAAGAGTCAGCATTAACATTTAACACACTTCGGGGTTTTGTTGAATTCCTCAAACACCTTAATGTCAGAAAAACTGCTTTCAACTGCTTGGAATTTGCCATAAAACCGTTACCTTTCTGATTTTGCCGGTAGTGAAGTTCCACACCTCAATGAAGCCGTCCACAGAGCCAGTGACCAAGTACTGGCCATCAGGGGAGAAACGGGAACACTCTACATGGGATTTCTGTCCAAACTGATACAAAACAACAAAAGGTTGTGGTCATAACTCTGAAATACTCAGGTCATATGTATCTTAATGACTTAACCCCCCCCCCCCCCATTTAAAAAAGGTAATAAATACTAAAAAAATTAAAAAAAATAAAACAACTATACACACACACACACATATATATATGATGTTTAGCTAAAACAACCTCATGTTAGGACAGAACTGGTACCTTGATGTGTCTGCTGAGTTGTGTGGGGAAACGCTCCTCTTCAACATCTTTGACAGCAGCTTTACCTCTAAACAAATCGATAGTCATACCAGGAGGAAGAAGACCTTGATGCTGCTGCCATTTCAGAGACTGAAAAAGGGAAAAAAAAACATTACAAAATGTCGGAACATTTCCATTACTGATGTTAACGTGTGCCACTAAATACATTTTAGCTGAGTAGTTATGACTAATCAGAGGTCATTCCAGATATAGAAGATAACCACTACACCAACCAGCGCACAAAAGTTAAAAACATCCTCCAGAAAGATGTCACTTATTATTCAGCGCCATTTCCAGTCCACTCACCTGACCAAGCAGAGCCATGAGACGAGACGGCGGTACCACGCTGACCTCACCTGCCAGGGCCTGGGCAATGGCTGCTCGTCGCTTTTCTTTACTGCTACCATCTGGGTATGCCTGGTTAACAGGAAACATCATCAGAAATCACAATCCATACAATTCTATACAAATACATATAAGTATAAACAATATAATTTACTATATATTTACATACTATATAATTGAGTACAGCTATCAAACCATGTTGCAAATATCCTTTACTGTGCTTTGCGGAAAATATATAAGAATAAGACAATTTCATCTCTTTCCAAACTAGTAATTCCAATAAAACACATTAATAAAGTTAGACCGAGACTGATAAGCAAGGCCTATTTTAACAAAGTGCCATCAGTTTTTACAAGCAAGACTTTTTTGTTTTGTTTTGACTTTGTCACAAAGATAAATTCTCAACAAGCTATAATGACTTCATCCAGGTAACTAAAGGCTCCACTGAAGCAACAAACAATACAGAATACTTATTTGAGTGGGAGAGAAAGTTAATGAAGAACCTGAAAAGGCCAAAAAGATTTGAGTGAATGTAAGCTATTTTTCATCCCTCACTTAAGTCCTCCAAAAAAAAGGCCAAAGTCTCACTTAAATTACATAACCATTTTAGTTGATCTTTAATGGTTTGCCAACAAATATGCCATGTCGGGAGATCTGTTTTATGGACTCACCTCCCTGGGATCAAAATAGGACCGAGCCAGAAGATTCTCCAGGTGGATGTACCTCTCTGGCTGTGTTTGTTTTAACATGATCATAGGGTCTGTCTGTCTGAGGAGGGAACGAGCAGCACCCAGCTCTCTCAACTCAATAAGCTCCAACACCACCTGTTAAAAAATGGTACACCTTAGTTTAGAAACAGAGATGACTTCTGATATACATTTGCTAAACTGCGTGTTTAATAAGACAGTTGTGGAATAAATATTACAAGATGCAAAACATTCCAAACTTTTAACAGTTGAGTATCTAACCTCACCTGCTCATAAAGGTCTATCAGAGTCTTGTCTGGTAGCTTGAGGGACTGGATGGCCTGCAGGACAGTGTCCCAATGGCCGCTGTTTATGTCTGCAACAAAACTTTCAATACTGTCCACTGTATTAAGAGACACAGTGGTCTCTTCTTGCAGGGTGGCCAGTGTCCGGTGCAGATTATTTTCCTTCAGGTACTGCATTATCAGACGGATCACGCTGTTGTAAACAAAGATCCAAGAAGGTTAACTTAACTGTGACTTATTTACCACTAACCATTATTTACGTAATTAACTGATACTTGTGTGTTTAATTGGCATTGTGAGAACAGTTAATGTCTTGTAAGATGAGCCTCTCTATATACACATTACTGTTTAGTCAATTTATAAGATTAAATCTCACTAAGGTATGCAAAACGGCGGTAGCATTAAAGCTTTCTTTAAAAGACTAAAACAAGAATGCAATTTCTATACGAGGCTGAGTTTGGCTAGTTAGCTTAGCATAGCGGCTAAGCCTAAATAACTGCAGCGCTAGGCCTTTCTGGCAAAAACATGGGCAAAATTAGATAAATAAACAGTCGTACTGTTCAGTTAACGACATCATGCTATAATAGAACCACGGAGATACTTACTCTGCAGATTCCACCTCCAGAGACATGATTACTTAGGAGAACAGTACCCACAACACACTACAGAATCTGGTGCAAAAGGGAAGACCACGCAGAACGGACTCAAACACGGAAGTTCCGGTTCGAATCAGTACACTTCAAAATAAAAGTACCCATTATTGTGAGCACAAAAGCGTAGAAATAGAGCAAAATCGTTTTTTATGAATATCGTTGATACCGATTAAAACAACATATATACAAAAATAACTTATCTCATGTACTTAGCTAAATAAACAAAATAAGTACATATATATAATTCTGAATGTCACAGTTAGGCTGTAGTTTCCGGAAGTAGATGTTTGATGGATATTGGATACAAAATTAACCAGTGTTTTTTATTTTATTTAGAAAAATGTCATATTTAACGGATACGTTAAATTTAAAAAATGGATAAATAGATGAGTAAATACAATTTGTTCTCCATATGGGAATTAGACTTATTTCATTTTTAATGGCACCTTTAGGAAGTAAAATCTCTATCTAAAAACATAGATCAGATTGTATGTATCCCCAGGATCTAGATTTATAATGCATTTATATAGTGTAGGATTTAAAATGAATATATTTATATACATATGGTATTTCCCTCATAAAATTACACCTGATCATTACCGAGAGGAGTGTCAGAGTGAACACAGCCATGTTTGCTTTGAGAGTTTCCCTTGTTTTTCATTAAGACGATCAACAGGGGGGGCTGTAAGAACAGTTATGGCAGACATGCTTCCCGCACTCCCTCAGCCAGTGAAGGTCTTTCAAGGTTATAATCATGATCATTCTCAGTGCAGCACCACTTCAGTCTGCAGTCCCACGCCTGGATTTGATTGTTTTGGGCCGTCATGACATAATCCCACTGTGAGCTGAATCCACATTGGAAATGAATTTGGCACCAAGAACACAGCAGACCTTGCTGGGTTTCATTTGTCTTTGCAGATGGAGAAATATATTGGGAAGCGGTAGCGGAGAAGCGGAGAGGATGGTGGGCAGAGGATGAAGATGAGGAGGAGGAGGAGGAGGAGGAGGAGGGGGTTCACACAATACCATAATGCCACAGTCATTCTGAATATATTAACATAAGAGCAAAAGAAAGACGTCAATATAATTTTGCTGTCTTCTGGCATGACAAAGCAGAGGCTGTCTGGAGAACGCTTACCAATGAGGGAGATGCCACCACACTGGAAGAATGACAGCATCACAAAAGCCTGTAATATAATCACCTCATGCTTTCTGAGAAAAACAAAGACAGTTCTAAATTTATGTGAGGTGCCATTCTTGGTGTGGAATAAAGTTCCTATTTTCCATCATAATTAGAACACATTAACACTACAAAGAAATCTGGCCTTTCTTTGGTCTGCCAGGAAGGAAACACTTTATGTGTAAACAAAAACAAACTGTGTTTCTGCCTACTTAGTGATGGGATGTGAATGAATGAAGGTCTGGCTTTAAAACACGTCCTAGTGCTCAGAGCTGTACTCTGTAATGAGTTAGGCAAAAACATTTTTCATGGTCTCCACCAAGGTTTTGTTTTTGTTATCATTACTTAATTAATTTGTTTGTTTGTGTCTTTCAGCATTATCATTTAAAATACATTTTAATTAAACTTTAATTAAACTTGAAGTTGTGCCCCAAACGCCAGTGCTTTAGATTGTAGAGCTGAGTATATTCACACCAATGGTCCTGCAGTTTTATGTGGCCACTAGAGGGAGTAGTGAGCTATTCTGCTGGTTTCCCATTGCAAGGAAAACTAATGCCACAGGTGGAAATAGAACCAATAAGTAGCAACAAAACTCAAAAATAACAGACAATTTGAATTAAAATAATCACCAAAAATAATCACAGAATGAACAAAACGCTTTGCACCATTTCCATCTATATTCTGTTTGTGCAAAAGGAAGACATCCTAACATCCTACTTTTTGAGTTTTAATTCTATATCAGTTAAAGTTTTGTTAATGATGAGAATAAATTCATGTGAATGGCTTGAGATTCATTTTATGTTGAGTCCAAAATGTAGACTTCATTTGAATTTGCAATTTTCCCCAATAAATTATGCATGAATACAATGGCGTGGGAGATGACAAAAAAGTACACAAAAGTGATTATTGCATAAGTAACAAAACAATGTTTTATCATTGTTTAAGATCACGTCACCACTTTATTCTGAGGGCCACGAGCATGATGATGTAATGGTTAGTTGTAATTCAATGGAGCACATTTGTGCAGCTGTGATGCACCGTGATGAGTCAGACAACTTAATTAATGAATTAGTTAATGGATTGGTTGCATTAATTTATGCATGATTCACTATTACTTAGAGTACATTACTGATGATTCATGATTCATTCACAATTCATGTACCCTTAATATGAAGTGTAAATAATATCAATAATAATAATCTCTGCACATCTCTTCAGTAAATACAACACTGCACAGCTACTTTCCAAAAATCAGTCCAACACATAACCCTCATGTTGAAATTTGTCATTTTCACATTTTGTTTTTTTGCACATTAGGCAACACCGAATGTGTTAATCAGTAAAGCTGTTGGATTTAAAAAACTATCCCATCACAGCCCATCGCAGCAGCAGAATAGTCTTATTTGTAATTAGTGATACTCTTTCATTTCCACCTAGTTTCACCCATATTGACTTTTCAGGTTTGTATGGGTTGTATCCAATCACAGGTGTCATTGGAGGTGAAAGTAGATCCTGGAAAGGTCACCAGTTCGTCACAGGGTAGACACAGTCCACCAGTTCAAGAACACACTAACATGTTGATGAGTTCACTCATATCTGATTAAAGCCCAATTACGACCAAATTCACTTTTCTACGTTTAGGAATTTGTCCCACTGATGTTGTATCATTCACTACATTTAATTAATTGTCCACATAAAACCTCAATGTAATTTGTCACTGAAGGGTGTGAGAGTAGACTTTGCATCCTACCTCATGCAAGTTTCCAAGCTTAGGTAATAAAAATACTTTGGTTAAGAAATACTTTTGTTTTTTCATTATCATATCAAGACTAGACTTTGTTTTTTATTATTAAACCACACCTTTTTTTCCCTCTCTCTAATCATAACAAATTATGTGCCTAAACAGTGCCTAAACTTCTTCAGTTTCTTAGAGACATCATTGAAACACACAAGGCTCTATTAAAACAATAAAATATAATATGTTGTGATTTTACAATAAATACAGCCTACTTCTTTACAGCACATTCATGTTATATTCATGCTAAATGAACCATGACCGGTTAAAAAAAAAGCCAAATAACAGTTGAGTGATATTAATATTACATATATCTGTGGTCAACAGAATACAAAATGGCAATATTTTATTATGCCAAACACATTGCCATGCATCTGTCTCTTAACCATTAAAGACCCAAACATCCATGATGTACTGGTATAAAATGTTAAATAACTGCGTATCCTCTAATCTTATTTATACATGTAAATAACTGCTGTAAAATGCAGTTTGTCATCTTTTCATGGTCATCAGATATGACCCATTTGGACGTTCAGAAGCTCCCTAGTTCAAGTGGAAACACTGTCATCTTCTACAGCATTGATTCACCAGTAAAACCCATAGAGTTGGATCAATGACAGTGGATGGACACTTGGATGGATGTTCAGTTAATGGCAGATTTGACCGAAAAAGATACTTTTTCTCTGTTTTGATATCATAACCTTTGGATTTCCTTCAAGCTTTAATGAACAGTTACATGATCAGTGAATCAAATATCAGACAATACCTAATATTCGCTTAAAAATGCAAAACACTGAGCATAATATTCAAGTAAATGGTTATAAATCAATGACGAAAGGTGACGACAAATCACTTGACATATCACAAAAGTAGCAGTGGGTCTTTATGGATTGACATAAAAATTCACCGCAGTGTGAAAATGACATTTACACTTTTCTGTCTCTAGTTGCAGCACGTGCAGAAAAAGGTTGATATGGAAGGGGCTGAACAACACAAGCTCTGAATGAAAACAGCTAAATCAAACAACAAAGCCTCATTACTTTGTTTGGTTTTGTTTATGTCTCTTTAAGAGCTTTGCCTGTGAGTGTATCTGCTGGCCAAACACAATGAACAAGGGTCCATTAATTTGCAGCTGAGATGCTACTCACAGCTCCTTTATAATAGCCGATTCCTCTAGCAGTCACTCAGCCCTCGAGTCACGAGTGGTAGTGGGTGGAGGGCGTGTTTTCGTGTGTTGACTATTAGGGGTGGAAGTGGAGGTGGGGTGTGGAGGTCATCATCCAGCCGCTAAATCTTGATGGATCTTACTCCTGTAGGCTGTTTGCGGCGTCAGCCCTATTGGCATGTCCATTATTCTCAGAGGACACATTAGAAAGCCAAAGGGGACCTGTTGAGAAACCTTTATTGATATCCTCAATCTTCTTGACACTAAAAACAGAATAAGAAGATACAATGCATGGGTATAAATGTATTCCATTTGGTGAAAAAGAGGTAAAAACCATATGAAGATTAAAGGAATTGGGTTCATTCGTGGTGTAGGAGCTTGTATTGGAGTGTAATAAATTACAGGTCATCAAGGTGGTAAAGCACTGAGCTGGAAATGGGATTGTGTCTGTAAGGCAGTGTACCAGTCAGCACACATGTGGACTAATATATGTGGCTCCCTCAGCAGTGTGGATAAGGGAAATCCACAGCAGGCCGTGTTCCTACCCGTGACAATGTAAATAGAAGCGATCTACTTACCGGGTGAATGCTGCTGCCTCTCCTCAGCTGAAAAGCTCCCGAGTTTTGTGTTGTGGTGAAAAAGAACACCCACAACGTGCTGACACAAGTGGATGGTTTTGAGTGGGGAGAGCTCTCTCTTTTCACTTACCGCTATATCTCTGCTTGTTCCAGCACCTGCACTCGTCTCACTCTGACATCTGCAGCTTGGGTCATCTGTTTTGTTATGTTGTTGGCGAATTCACTGGAGGGCTTTATGGAAATTCAAAGCGCGAACTGGAATCTTTTAGCATCGAAGGCATGTTTGCAGAGATGCACGCAAGCTTTTTAGAGAGTTGAAAAGGCTACGATGAGCTTTGAGGCCTGAAATGTCAACCCCCGAAATTCAGTAAAAGCCAGACAAAAGCTTTCGTGACAGAAAACAGGAGAAGAGAATGTGACCGAGAAAGAATGAGTAGAAGTTTATGAATGTACCAGGGGTGTTAGGAGGCAAATGTGCTCGGTAGAAATATCTAACCCTGCCCTGTTCACTCATACGCCCACAGTTTTGTGAGTCTGAGCGTTGCATTTCAATATCTGTTTTGTCTGTTAGTTCAGTTTCACCAACTACATTATGTTAAAGATCTGAAATTTCAGAATTGAAGTGACTAGCTCTGATTTGCTTCGCACATTAAGAAAATAATATACACAGACATAGATGTAGGGCATTGGTGGTGTAGTGGTTCTAGCATAGCTGCCTTCCAAGCAGTTGGCCCGGGTTCGATTCCCGGCCAATGCATGGGTTTTATAAGGGCATCCATGGCTGAAGAGTCAGTTTGATTTCCTGGACTGGTAGAACATTCCTAGCTGATGTGCCCTTGAGCAAGGTACTTAACCCCCACTCATTTGCTCCCTCGGCGCCCAATATGGTGAGCCCACTGCTTCTAGCATGCAGTATTTGTGATGTATGATGATCTATTGATGGGTTACAGAATTGGTGCATGTTTACGTGCGTAATAAAACTACTACTGACAAAATAAACATTCTATTTTATGATGCCACCATCATATTTAATGAATACTGTACATTA
>JAPSES010000002.1:2944340-2979834 GCA_029822895.1 Maxillicosta whitleyi
GATAGATAGATAGATAGATAGATAGATAGATAGATAGATAGATAGATAGATAGATAGATAGATAGATGGATGTTAAAATCTATAATGAAACAGTCCATGTCTATTTAGTTTTTATTTTCATCACAACCTTCTCTAAAACAGATAGCCTTCTGTTTTCTAATCCGATCGTTCAAAGTTGAAGATCTCTTCACAGCTGCTTAAGCTCCTCAGTGCTGTCTCTTCCAGACCGAGGGTCAGGACCCAAAATGAATTGTGGAGTTGTTTTCATTCAGTCCCTGAATGCCATGAGTAACAAACAATAATTTGATACGTGAATTTGTTTTCCTGATTAACATGGAGGACAAGTGCTCTCTAGAACAGTTGATAAATATCGACTAAAGCCATGTGAAATACGGAGGCTTCAACCCTGAACACAAACAAGACAAGAAGGAAATTTTAAAGATTTAACAAGAAAAGAAAATGATGCAGAAGAGTGAAATTTCAAAAAGACAAAAACTACATAAAAAGACATAGAAGAGAACATGAAAGATGTAATAAACAAAAATGGAAAAGACAAAAAGGTGAAAATGTTGTAACGAGATGGAAACAATGTAAAAATGAAACAAGACAAAAAATTAGATAAATTGTGAAATACATCGTTTTTTGAGACATAATGCAACATACTCAGAGGTGGTAACCCCAGCTCCATAAAGTAAAAGTCCTGCCTGTTCACTTAACACGGGGGATCCCACTAATTATCCCATCTACCTGGATGAGGAGTTATAATATCACAACACGGTCACCTCACAGGGCTTCACAGAATTTGTTAAATATGAAAATAAGCAACAGTCAAATAAACAGTCATTGAAATAAATGGACCCCCCCCCTTCCTTAGACCCTCCTTCTCCTATGGACGAACAGGCTGTAGATGTAACCAGGACTGATGGACTTCCATTTGCTGATGTAGTTCCAGTCTGTAAGGATGCAGTAGGGTGGGGGCACATGAGGAGGTCCATCAGCTCAGTTGGCAGACCAGGTCAGCCAAAGGGTTGACGGTTTGAATCCTGGCTTCGACTGTAGACACATGTAGAAGTGTCCTTGGGCTGAACCCTAAACTGCTCCAAAAGTCTGGCAGCACCTTGCATGCAGGCAGCCACCTACTGGTGTGTGTGTGTGTGTGTGTGTGTGTGTGTGAATGGGTGAATATGAAGAACTGTAAAGCGTTTTGGGCACCAGGTGTAGTAAATATACTATAGAAGTTCAGTCCATTTACCATAACATAACATAACATAACATAACATAACATATACAATAAACAGACTCTTGTGCACCATGTTGTGTAAAAGACAAATCATGTTTCATGTTAATAAAAATGAATACATGCAGTTTGTCATAGAATAGAA
Source organism: Maxillicosta whitleyi (assembly GCA_029822895.1). Taxonomy (NCBI): domain Eukaryota; kingdom Metazoa; phylum Chordata; class Actinopteri; order Perciformes; family Neosebastidae; genus Maxillicosta; species Maxillicosta whitleyi. The sequence goes on from JAPSES010000002.1 coordinate 2,945,723, forward strand.
TAGAATAGAATAGAATAGACTTTATTTGCTCAGATACATTGCAGTATGGGTACATTGGATTTCTTATGCGTTTACCTGAGTCACAGAGTTAAAGAAAGACATGAATAAAAACAGAAACACAACATAAACAGCTAAAACATATAAAACAGTTATTGCACAGATAAACACAAACAATGTAAAACAGAGTAGAGTACTGATCATTTTAAAAAAAAAGAATAATAATAACAATAAGTGTTTTTTTTTTTGTTTTTTTTTTTTTCAAAGTTGTCCACCGGTGACAGGAAGAGAACATGTCCACTGTTAGAATTCACTCTACATGAACTGTGTGAGGAAGGAAGGATGGAAGGAAGGAAGGAAAGAAGGAAGGAAGAAAGAAAGAAAAGAAAATACTGAATCCAATCCAGTCTGAGAGAACACACCAAACCATCAAAACAGACAAAAGAAAACTTCTGCAGCAAACGTTCTCACAAAAACTAGAACATTTGACCTTGTTATGCAAATCTCAGCTTCACTTCATTGGCTACATATTCTTTAAATTAGATTTCAAGATGCTTCTTGTGACTCATAAAAATCTAATTGGATGTTCGCCTTCATACTAACCAAATCTAATGAAGCCTTATGTTTCACTCTGAGCTCTTTTTCTCCATGTACTTAAAATAAAATAAAAATTTAAAAAAAAAAAAAAAAAATCCTTCCTTCAGGATAAGAGAATGCGACTCTGACTCTTACACATTAAGTTGAAAGTCCTCTTTTGTCATAACATTTAGTTAAAGTCCTAACCTGAATTAGAGCTGCAGGGTGAGTTCAGCCGTAGTGTTTTCATTGTACTCATAGAATTAGCCACAGTGTCCTGCTGATGAGCACAATGAACTTTCAAATCCAACATAGAGCCTCAGATTTCATTTTAGTATAAGCACAGCTCAACAGTAAATCTGAGAAAGCAAATGGAAATGGACTTTATTATTACGCAGGAATACTTCACATTCTGCAGATTCTGGTCACTAGATCATGCAGATTTAGCCTCAAAGACCTAAACAGCCTCCAGCAACCAAAAGTAGCGACTGATCTGGAGTGTTTCATAACTTCTGCATCACTAATCCTATCAATACTGTTTGATTATTCAGGTAAAATGTAGTTTCTCAAATTCTCACCAGCATCAAGCGTTCAGAGGCTCTGTTGTGAACATGGAAACATTGCCATTTTCTGTAACATTGATTCACCAGTAAAACCCAGTTTGACAAATTAGTGACTCATGCTCTGACATACATCCATCAACCACAATATTATGACTATTGACAGCAGAAGCATTAATAATATTGTTTTATTCCAATGCTACTTTTCACTGGGTTGGATATATTAGGCATTATGTGAATATTTAGAGCCTAATTTACTAAAGGTTTGTGCATGTAAAAACATATGCAAAGGTGACTGCACACACAAAAACATGTTAAAGCTAATCTACTAACAGGACACACTGATGGTTGCGTCCCAAATGGGCACCAGCTTAGGTGTGTTGGCCTCGATTAATATGCAATATGGAAGTTTCTGCCAGAACATCATTGGGAATAAATGCAAATATTCAATGAGCACGCATAATGTGATTTACCAAACCTGAAACTGATTGCGGTTGCTGATTTTACCTCTATATTTAGCATGTCTGAAAGGCAGGTTTTAACTGGTAAAGCTTCATGCAAAACTGGCTGCAGTAGTTGTGGCGAAGAGGCGGCATAGGCACAACCAAAGGTAACGCAGAAACCAATCAGATCTGCTCAGGTCAACATTTTTGGAATGACGGAAGAAAAAATGAGATGAGATGTAACGCCTTCATGCAGTATACCTGGTTTTCACTGAAAAGTGCAAACAGAGGGTGAATGAAAATGAAGATAGTCACATTAAAAAGGCTAAAGGTACAGTTACATTCATGTAGAAGTTGCCACCGAAATAAGTCTAGGTCTTTAAAGGTTAAGTCCCTTCACATACAGTTTTAAGATACCACTTCATAATTTATCATTACATTACTTTGTCAGGCTTCATATATAAATGCATACATAGATGCTGCACACTGTTGTCTGATGCTTTAACTCTCTGTCATGACACATCACCGCATCCATCGTCCCTTCAGATTTGAACTGAACTTCCTCAGTGAAGCCATTCAGCACCACGGCTGTAATTCATCTCAACAGTTCCTTTCCTTCCTTCCACTGAACATTATTACCCATGATTCATTTTCCTCATCATTATGAGATGTGGCTGCATGGCCGAATATAAGAAATGAGATGGTAATGTGAGATAATTGAGTCAAGACAGTTACGATTCAATACAGATATCTACAGATGATTATCCAGTACTGTACTGGTCAAAATTGAATGGGGATGACACGTCAACCATAAAGAATTTGATTAAAGATTATTGATAATTCGACCAGTGACCAGCTTGGAAACAGAAATAATGACGCTAGAAACCTGGAAAGGAAATTTCATTAATGAACATTATTGAAAATGTGCAGTAAATGGAATAAGGTGATTTCTGGGTCACTGGTCAATATAATGATGAGAAAGAGCATCCACTGTGAAATGTGACGTCTCTGCAGGTGTAAGTATTAAGGATTTACTAATGGAACTAAAAATGTAAAAGGCTAACATTTACTTATGTATAATAATGGGACAAAATACTAACACTTGTCTGTCTGTTTTATTATATATTTTGCACTAATAATAAATCAGCTGCAAAGTAAAAAGAGCTGAAACAAAATATGTAAATGAACTGTGGAATTGTTGTGTTTTTATTCGATTTAAGGCATCCAGATTCTATAAAGTAAAAACAAACAAAGCTCAGAGCATGGCTTATACTGCAGCTGCTTCAATCTTTGTTTTGCAGAGAGTAAACACTTTTCTATAATGTCTATAGTTTCAGCCTCTGTCATGTTGAAAATCATCCTGCGTTGGACACTTAATCCAAGTCACTGCAAAAGATCTGGGAGGACATTTGTCACTGTTCCTTTCACTGCGTTTTCCTTCAGCTGTAGGAGCCGTGAGAGTTAAGAGGTGATGTATAACTGCTCCATTACAAGAGTCGATTCCAACTCAGATTCCAATTGCTAGAGTTGCTACAATTGACTTATTGATCCCTGTGTACACACCACCAGAAAAGGTTAAATTGTTGCAGCTCCATCGGGAGAGTCTAACCAAAAACTTTTGAAAGGACAAGAAATCTGTTGTCAGGCAATTGTGTCCTTTATACTCATCAGTCTACATGTTAAATAGATACACTGTAGAAAACAAAGGACATTAATGGATGTGAAGATAAACTCAAAAGGGGAATTTGTGTGGGTTTATTTCAACAGTAACTTAGTCTTATTTGACAGGAATATTATATTTTACTTAAATAAATAGTTATACTGCACCTTTAGTCAAAACTATAGCCAAAGGTGGGAGTTCCGGTGAAGCGTTCCAAGATAGCGGTTTAAAACTTTAACCTGTCCTGATCAGACAGAAGGAAACTCCACAGAACTCGATAAATTTTATTTGTCTCCAAAATTATTATTATGCAGGGAGTAAGTTCTAAGATGGAAAGATATGATCAAGCAAAGATTAATTCAGCAGACACCAAAAACATAACTAGCACGATGCAGGCCAAGGAGCCAAACGAGGAAAGTGAGCTAACGGCCGCTAACGCTACTCAGAACTTGAGCAACAATAGGAAAAGAAATGCAAAAAGCAACACTGACGCAATGAAAAATAACTGATAATGAATAATAAGACTGAAATGAGCAATAGCTAAAGGTGTCAATAACTGCACATCACAGATCCACTGCTCACATTATTACCTTTCACAATAAAAGTCCTCCACATACAGTTTAGGCTCCAGTACTGAACTCAGAGTATTTTACTAACCAATAACTCACAAAAACATACCGTTTTATTCACTTCATATCACAGACATGGAAACTTCCCACAGAAAAGTCCATGGGGAATTGGACCCATGACATTCATGTTGCAAAGTATCAGTGCTGCCCACAGAAACATTGAAAAATAATGTTAACATGCCAGGCAGAATACAACAACACATGATGATTCACATGAGTCAGAATCAGACCATTTTATTCTCTGACTGTATCTTATAGACACACAAGAATTTGACTTTCCAATCATCTTAAAAAAAAACATTAAGAATAAAAAGCCCATGCAGTAAATTAATTACAATAAACACTCCATATATGAAGTCACCTAATATTTAAACAGCTAAATATCAATAAAAACTCCAAAATGACAAATGTAATGATGTGATACAAGTTAGTAGTATCCATTAATGTGTGCGTTGTTCAGGAATGGTGTTACCTTTTGTCTCAGGAAAACCTTCCCACTGGGTGCCCTCTTTCTGCTGGAAGAAATGCTCACCTCCCAGTTCAGATCCTTGGGGATGCTGTAGCCCAACAACAAATAAAACCACCCCCTTAACCACAGCATTATTGATTTGCAGAGGCAGGAGTATGGACGTCTTGTGGAAGCTGGTGATCATCTTTACTGTCTTTTGGAGGTTATGGTCCAGGGTGTTTTCAGAGCATCCAGCCAGACCAGATACTTCCTGTTTGGAGGCAGGTTGGTTACTGTTCATAACAAGGCCTAATGTTATGTTTTGTAAGCAAAGCAATGAAACAAAAAAACCCAAAACAAAAGATGGGAGTGAGAATAAGGTTTTGTGTAGTTTGTCGTGGTACAAGCTCTGAACCTCCTGTTCTTACAAAAATTGAATATGGAGGGAAAAAAATTGCCAAAATCCCATGTTTTGGGGAAAAGGAGCTGCTGTGGCCACTGGGAACATAATTTAAACCTATCTTAAGATAGCCTACATGTCATGATTATTTTAGCCCACTAGCTACTTGGATACTATTTTCATAATTATACTGTGTTCATCCATTTCTATTTATCAGGCCAACAAACTAACATTACATATCATTGACTGGAACTAATATATTCAACACTAGTTTGATAACCATGCATGTTACTAGTCTCTAACCATAACCAGTCTTGGTAGCAGACTAGTGCTTGCTAACTATGCCTGAAGCCTTTGCAGGGATGTAATCATTAGTGACTTGTCTACAGCCTATATTACTTTGGGTTAAATACCGATCTTTGAGAACTGAGTCTTTTGGGTTTATCTGATAAATTAAGTAGTTATTAAAATAATCTACAGATTAATGAATTATTAAAACCATCATTAATTGCAACCCTAATGACGCAGGCTCATATACAACTTCAGAGTTACTTGATGACGGAGCTCTGTTGTCACCAGAAGTGGTAGCTTCTCCTTCCAGGAACTGTTGTGTTAAAAATGGTACTGAAGTCCATAAACACACTAGAGTTAAGAGCATTTCAGGATTAAAGATATCATTATAATGTCATTTAAATATGCAATTTTCTTAGGATCGATGTACATACTATTGAGAATGACAGCACACTGTCTTTTGTGAAGCACTTTGTGAATTTTGCTCTATAAATAAACATTGCTTGCTTGCTGAAAACATTCAAAAATATTAACATGGAAACAGCCCAGCTCCTGCCCTCCAAACCTACAGGGGGCAGACATACATGCATCTGTGACCCCAAACACTTCCTGCAGGGTGATTATTAACCTGCACACCTGCTGAGAAAGCAGGGGGAGGAAAAGTGTAGTTGGCTGCCAAGATGATCACAGCACAGTGTTTGACCAAGTCAAAGAAGGACACGATTCAGCCTCTTTATCTGTCCCTGAAAACACAACCGGTAAGGACTGATGTTTAACAGAAAATGATCCTAAAAATGAGGAGAATTATTTACATTAAAATTGTGACAGTTCAGTGTGCCAGTTGCAAAAGGCCATATTTATTCATGTTAAATTCATTTAATTATGAAGGAAGTACAGAAGGCAAAATTACATTTGTATTGTTTCATGAACTTTGTTTTTGACTGATTACTGGATTAATTGAAATGTTTATTTAATATGTCTGCTTCAGTTAATCTTAATTTAAAGAAATGTATGTTAATAAATACCCTTAAATGCTTAAGTGCTTTAAATATGTCGTGTTTATGTTTAAATTTAAGGTTATATCCTATTCCCTGTTCAAACTATTGATTCTATTCAACCTGTTCAACTGAATGAGCTGAAATCTGGCAATCCACCCGAAAACCCAAACCAATAAATGAGAGCTAAAAATGAATTGAGTTGTTGAGTTGTTCCATCATGTCCTTCAGAGCTGAGCAAGGTTTTTTTCAAGTAAAAAAAAAAACAAAACAAAACAAAAATACATGGACAACTTGACAATCAATGTAAATGGATTTTAACAGCAGAAAAAATAATTGGTAGTGGAGTGTATCAGTGGAAGTATAATAATTTTAAACATTTCTTTAAACTTTAAACATTAGAGGAAACATTCTTTATCATGTTTGAAAACAAGACGCCTAGTCATTTTTAGAAACAAATGTTATTGCAGAATTTATTATCATACTAGTAATGAACAAACAACACTACCGGAAGGTAAAATGAAATGAAAAAGCATATAATTTAATGTCATCCCTAAAATAAGATGAAACTAAACTCTGAAATGTAGAAAGCATAGCCTGCATCTAAACTCATGTTATTTTCACTTTGCGTACAATACCTCTGCCTCTTACTTCAGATTTCATGGTGTTCTCTCACTCAGACTGAAATGTTTAAATAAATAATGGATGAGGTGAAATTGTGCGTTTGACTTTGTCATGTAAATCTTGTGCAGTTTCGTCACCTAAATCCTCTGCAGCTTGAGATCAGTTCACATCATTTTTAATATATATATATATAAAAAAAGAGCAACACATTGAAGAGTTTCAGTATGTTTAAAATTGTATGCATGTCTCACAGTGTCGCCTAAAGTAGAATATTTTGGTAGTTTCATTACAAAACCCAGTAAAGCATATCAGCCAGGTATGAGGTTTTTATTTTGAGCTTTTTCATCTAAAGGACATCCAGTCCCTCATAGACCCACTCCACACTTCAGACATCTGTGGGGTTTGTGACAGAATCGGTTTCAGTCTGTGCATATTAAAATCACTTCACTGTGTCGAAGCTCAGTAAAAATAAAAATTCAGACGCACCGGGGATTATTTGTGATTAAATTGTCAGGTTCTGCCTTGTTATGCAAGTTAATTTCTAGGCAGATACATTTGAGGGTCAGATCAAGCAGTCATGTAGGCGCTCTTCAGTGACCTGTAACTGTTTAACTAAATGACACATTGATTTTATATTTCTGCGTAGGTATTAACAAGTACTTTAACATGTTGTGGATGATAATGTGCCTGAGTTAGCTTTATAATGTGAAAATGACAAAAAAACAAAACATGATCAGTCATGTAGCTGCTGAAAAGGTACATCTACTATTTAGGGTTTCATGCAAAAGTGGATAATATGCTGTTCCTGTTCAACTATTGTTCTAAATAGGTATTGGTATTTTAGATTACATGTTTAACACCAAGACTTTCAATGTTTGTAGCGAAATATTGATTACAGTGAAAAGCCTCTTGGTCACATAGCTGCAGGCCCAACAGCCAACATTTAATGAAGAATCTAAAGCAGTGTTCGTCACCATGTTTTCATCAAATCTGTAAAATAACCCAAGTATCACAAATCCTGAAAGACAATTATTAATGTAAAATGGAGAAAACATTTACTTACTGGGACTGAGGAGGATCTATCTAGATAGATTCAGTTTTTTCTGTTCAATTTTTTATGTCTTTTTCAGTGGACTTTTTTTTTCTGTAAATAAAGCTGTGAAACGCATGTATAAAAATGCATTGCTTTTTCTTAGGAGGATATAAAAAGTAAATAACAATAACAAATACACTTTGGTCATAATTTTGATAAAATAATGAACAATATACAGTAACAAAACATCAAGCTTCCAATTATACTTCATGTTTCAAACGTTTATCTTACAACACGAGATTGGCTCACGCTGTTTTTTTAATAGTTCATGTTCAGTGTCATGATTTTAATCTTTATAAACATCTGAATTTCGGCAGCACATTCTTGAAACTAGAAAATCACTCGGAGAGCGCAAACCTCCACCAAGCAGCACAGTTCAGGTCACACATTTAAAGACACTATATGAGAAAACAGGACTTCCACTGCCATCTGGTGGACATTTGTTAGTACTACAACAGCGTCAATTATAACTAATAGAGAATCCTTTAAAAAAAAATTCCTGGATCCAGATGGTGATCCGGATCACCTCTAAAAAGTAATCACTTCCAGATCTCGCCATTACCAAACTATTCTGAAAATGTCACCAAAATCCATCCATAACTTTTTTCGAGTTATGTTGTACACAAACCAACAAACAAATAAACGCCGGCAAAAACATAACCTCCTTGGCGGAGGTAATCATAACTTCAGTAGACCGGTGAACACGTACTGAATGTTGGTTCAGTGTCTTTGGCAGGATTCCAACCATTAGCATCAGCATATGTTCACTGTCCCTTCATCTGACCCTTGAGTTGCATTGATGAATCCTTTAACGTGCTTAGAATTTTTCACTTAATTCCAGATCCATATGGTAAATACCATTCATATCTGTGTGGATGCACTTCAGTGAGTCAATCTGTCCAAATGTAATAAATTAACTTCTCTCTATTTTTAGGAGGATGCAAGCGCACATAGAGCTGTAACTAAACACAAACAGCATTTGAACATTGCATCCTGCAGCATCCAGGTCAAACGTCTCTTCCTCTGGGGAAATTTTGGACTGTGCGCAGATGAGCAGCCTGAAGGATAAATGCAGTACGTCATGGTGGATTCCCACAATGCTTTACCTCATCTTTTAAATGTACATATCAGCTGTGGCAGGTCAGTGGGGGATCCTCCGTGGGTGAGTCAGAGCGGGCATTACTGGTCCTCTGGCAGTGAAAAGCACTCTTTTATCACTGTGTACGTCAAAAGATAATGCAGGAAGAAGAATGTAGTGCATCTGAGTATGCCTGAGTTGCATTAACAAGACGTCAAGGGAGTTTATGTGGAGAGTGGGGAGTGTGTGTTAGCGTGTTCTATCTGGAAATGGTTTGAGTTAGTCTGAGCAATTTGGAAAGAATCATGATGCTAAAGGCATAAGTGGACAAATGAACAGAAATGTCATCAAAGTTAGAAGTTCTGCCTGAAAGAAACAACTCGGGGAATATTTTTTTCTATTATTTATGCATTGAGGTCCCCATTGGCCTCTGCTTCATTGGTTGATGGTCATCTACAATATCTAAATACATCATAAAATCATATATGAACACACATAAGTAATAACCAACCAACAACTTAAAGGGAAAAATTATAAACACAATTAATCTAAACACAATAAATAGTTATGCATTGAGAAACACATCATTTTACTTGTATCCTGTCTGATATTGGCCCATGTTTGTTTATGTGTCTGTACCATCTACTGCTTCTGGTTGTAAACTGTTAATAGCTGGGTTTCCGTTGCACTTTTCAACAAAATAAGTGATATTTCTATCATTTCGACAAAGTATTACTACTTGGAGGTGTTTCCTCTGAAGAATGTTTGGTTTCAGATGCATGATTCTAGTAAAGTCCCGTCTGACAACATGTTGTAATTCTCATAAAATACTGTATAGTTCTGGCAAGGCGCTCCTTTAAGGAAGATGGATGCACTGAGTTTCATGCAAAACCTCCGGTGTTGGTACCGTAGTGTCAGTTGTGTCTACAGACTGTCTTAAATAAAACAAGCTAATGTACACTCATCCAAAGGCAGTGTCCGTATTTATGGCAGCGGCCACAGAGAATGGATTTCTGGGAGAGAATTGTACATCAGGAATTCACTGAGTTGTAGATTCAGAATTTACGGATAAACCAACTTTTAATGGCGTATGTGATGTTATTGAACCTCTCGTGCCTCCAGACTTGTTCTGCCCTCAGGATGCAGTTCCAACACCAAAGTGAGTGTTTGTTGTCTTGTACGAACTAGAACCACCTTTTTCTAAGTATGGGGTCATAGGTCAGACGATTGACCTGAGCAACGCCCCTGTGTACAGATGTCTGAAAATGTACAAAACGTGTTTTCATGACACTTTTGCGCTGTACTTCTATACATCAAAACGTCTCAAAAACCACCTTATGAGAGCATAAAAACTTTTTCATGATCTTTAACAGGTTTTGCAAAATGTCTGTGTTTTCTTTTGTTTCAATTTATGTTTGCACATTTCTAATGCCCCGTTTCCACTTCATGGCACTGGCTCGACTCAACTTCATATTCCTGTGCTGCATTTCCACATATGTGGAATCAGGTCAACATGTTACTCCGATACGATGCGTTACTTTTGTGTCGTCTGCTCAGAGATTTGCTGAAAACTTCCTTGCTTCCTTGCTGTTCATGGCGTAGTTTTGTTCTGTCATCATGTGGATTAATGTATCACTATTTACTACTACTACTATCTACTTCTGCATCTGATTTTTGTAAATTGGCGGGTCACAGAGAAAACTGAGCAATCAGTGTCTGCATTATCGAGATGTCACGTTTTGGTGTCAGTCCCAACATTTTGGAACCTCGGTGGGGGTGGTACTAAAAAACTAGTATCAAGTCCCAGCTTCCAGGTCCTTTCTCGTAAATGGAAATGCGAAAGAGCTGTCTTGAGTCGAATAAAGTAGAGCCGGTACCATGTAGTGGAAACATGGCATAAGGTTAAAGGAAATCCAGCTACTATACTCTGACAAGATGTTTGTTGGATTTTATAACATGACACAAACAAACACTTTGATCTCATGTGACATTTCTTCTCTATACAATGTTTGAAAAAGGCTGTGAGTGTTTGTAGAATCGTCCTTCAATAATAAAGACTGAGTTTGTAGAAGTCCTTGTTGCTGAACCCAACCGTAGCCCCCACGTGCACCCTGACTCCACATACTTAATGTATATTTACAGCACAGTAATAGAAAAAGTGTCTGTCAATACCATTGGTCCGCAGGCATAATGTAAATAAAAAATAATTAAACTTCCATTGACAGAACAATAGTGTAAAAGACTCAGATGGCTAAAAAAATCCTTGAGTTAGTATTGATCTTTATCCCTGATCAATAGTCATCTCAGAGGCTGATGGAGGGAACACTCAAATGACCTCTACTTCGGCCAATCAGCATCCAGGGAGGCGGCCTGCTGTAACAATGCTGTCCTTCCACAGCTAAAGATAAATGAATGTAGAAGCTCCTGCAGTCGGGTCTACAAGTGTTTGGACAGCAGCACATCATTTGCGATTTGGCCTCCGTACACCACAGCGGTGGATGTGAAATGAAACAATTAAGACATAAGTGAAGTGTAGACTTTCAGCTTTAATTCAAAGGATTTACCTATAATTTTAGATTAACAATTTAGGAATTTGAATGGCTTTAATGTTAGTGCGTCCATTTTCTCATGTTTAGATTAGAATACAAGCATTTTGTTCACATGAAAACATGCAACACACTGAAATTTATCACTAGATCATGCATTACACATTGCACACTAGGAGTAGTAGGGAGGAATGTAAGATGGGGGCGGTGGGGGGGTCCTATATAACTAATTACTTCACTATATTTGCACATATAAGGTCAAGACTTCTAACATTCTAACATTTCTCCTAGCACGACACAGTTATTTATCCAAACTGAAAATATGTTCAAACTTTACGTCAATTACCTAAAATGTTCAGTTGTTGGTTGTATTGACAAACACAAGTGGCTGAATAGGACTTAAAGCACAAAGAGGGGGCGGGGCCTGAAGTGGATCATGTGCTTTTAAAGGGCCAGTGCTCCAAACCACCTTTCTGGTGTCTTTACTCAGAAATAGTGTTGAAGATGGACCTGTGGAGTTGAATTAATGAAGGATTCAGACCCAAACAGAGCATTTACAGGTTATATAGAGCACAGGGAAATGTTTTAACATGCATAATTCCATTTTTTTATTTTTTTTAAAAGCTAAATATCACTCCTTTAATGTATAAATTAAGAATTTAAATTAATAATTTCCAAGACCAATCAAATAAGACAGCATATGAGTTGAGTAACGGAAAATCTAATTTCCTCTTTGTAATTATGCAACGCTTTTTAATTTCGTCTTTGAATTGTTGTAAAACTGTTTTCTTGTGCTGTTTTAGTCCAAAGGAAAGCCCTTTATGCAACAACAGGGAACACCATTTACCGTTGGGGATGTCTGTGGACTCAGCCAAACCATTTTCAGTCAGTCTTCATATATGTGGAGAACACATAATGACTTGACAATTCTTATCTGAACCACTGTATTTGGAGAAAGTACCTCAGTGGGGAAATTGACGAAACCTAATTACTTGAGTTTGGCAGGTTCCTGTACCTTTTTGTTACCAAGATTCCTCAAATGAAGTGAGCCGGTGACAAAAGGAGTGCGGATTAAAATTCTCTCCATGTAGCCCAATTCCAGGAAACATGTCAAGTCCCTGCTTTACAAGTGAATACTGAAGGGTGTCAAGTTGGCCTGATTTTACAGACAAATCATATAAACCACTGAACACCTGCAAGTACTGAATGGTATGCAATTAAATATAGCTCAAAGGGTGCAAGATGTATAATCTTAGTGTCACAGATTTGTATAATTTGCACAGCACATCATCCATCAGGATAAATTTAATCCTGTATTAGGTTTGGTGTCATTGAAATGATCAGCCTAACAGGTAAAAACCTACCTGCAAGCAAGATCCAAAGAGAGAGAGACAAATAACATTATTAACTCGGAACAAATACGGCTCAAGCTGCATTAAGACTAAAACTACCTGAATAAAGCTCTTATTATATCTGCCAGATTTCCACCTTGTTGCTATGCATCTACAGAAGCATCATTTGATTTAATCCTTCTTAGAACAGATACCGTGCGTGTCCACTGATGTGTTTGTCTTCATCTGCTATTGAACACCTGTTTTATCATGTTTGTTTGTCTTTAAATAGAAGTGGAAAGTGAGCATTGTTGTCACTATTTTCCTCAAAGCGGTTGTGAAAATATGCAGTGTACCAATAGATTTGTTTATATCAGTGGATCTCAATCTTTTTCCACAAATTTCATTCAAACATTCAAAATGGACACTTTGTTGTTGTTGTTGCTAAAATGTATTAGTTTTTGGTCGTGTAGTAATTTGCATATACTATGCTGCAAATAAACATTAATTTTAGACAACATTTAGGCTATATATTGTATATAATGCACCTTTTTGGTGTCTGCTTCTCAGTTTCTTTTGGCGATATCTTGGCGAAATCAGGTGGACGAATTAATCTGTCTGGTCCAGTTTTCTGACGGCGACTGTGTCCAGGCAGGTCGAAGCATAGATATTAGATGTATAATAATTTTTTGTTTGTTTGTTTTTTGCAGGGCAATGGATTTACTGTGAAGTTATTCAATCTCAAAGTAGAGGGACATTAAAAATTTTAAATCTTTACCATTACAGAAAAGTTTTCAGTAACATCATTGCCCATTCCATAATAATCAGTACAGGGGTGGTGCATCAGGAATGGTTCACCGGTTACACACATAAAAACAAACAAAGGAGAAAACGATACAATAACTTATGGCAGAACCATAGTGTATATGTAGAGTTTACATGTTCACCTCAGATCTGTTTCCTCTGGGTATTGGACCCTCCCCATCCAAAAACATGCAGGTTAATTGGTCATTTGAATTGTATCTCACCCCGAGGTGTGAATGTGAATTCTGGTTGGCCTGTATTGCCATTTAATTATGAGCATATTCAGTTTTAAAATGCAAGTAAACTTACTTAATACTGCAATTAACCCCATTCACACTGCCAATAGCCAAATTATCTTTTTTTTTTTTTTTCCAGTTCACCACATTCAACACAATAAACAGGTAGGGGGACCAAAGACTTGAATTCCCCTTAAAATAAAGAGAAGCTCTCACACATTGCCGTCTTCTGAGTGTTGCATCTTTCTTAATACAAAGAAGAAAATTGATGGGTGTAAAGCACAATAATAAAAAAAGAATGCTATGCCTTTTTATGAACAGTGTGTGAAAGGGGGTGAACCATTCAGGTGCAATGTGTTCAACATATACGGAAAAATACAATGACTTTAATACCAGTTGACGCTGAAGACAAAAGCCAGATGTTAGTAGGTTTTTATGCAGTGTCAAATGTGGTGTATTTGTCAGTATGTGTGTCAGTCATGTATAGAACTATTGACATGTCAGCTGGTATATAAGACCAAAGATAAAGATATGTGAATGGATAAAATGAAATTGTGTCTGTCTACCATTAGCTACATGTATCGGGGAGACTGGGGATAGTTGTAAGACTCTGTTTGACCACTAACAAATGAGCTGTAGTGATGTCATCATTAGTCCACACCCACTTATAAATTGAGCTCACTTGTGAATTGAAAACTTTCTGTTCTGGAACCAAAAAATAAGTAAAAATTTTCATCACACATACTTTTTGCGTCATGTCCACTGTGTTGTAAATACAGCCGTTATTGTATTTGTATTTAACTTATTTAACTAATATTATTTTTGTAAACACACGTTTATGGTTCCTTCCTCCATCCTCAAATAGTCTTTGTTACATCTTACCCTGGGTTGACTGGGGAAGGTTGTAACAAAATACCTTTTTATTTGACATTAATTTACATAATCTGTGATGGTGTAGTAGAAGTCCATGCTTATGGCATTTATAGCAGACACACATGGGTACCACATGTCAACATTTGAGATCTCTAGCACAAAGAACCACTGAGTTACACTTGCTTGAGCAAAAAGTGTTACTATCATCCCCGGTCTCCCCTATACAATTTATGAAAAGAATGCAGGAGAAAACATGTGAAATGGACTGAATAGGGGGGATGTTCTATAGAGTGACTGACATTTAAAAGCAACACAACCAAAGGCAGTGGAATTTGACTCTGCAGCACAATACAAACATGGAGTATATTATCACAAAACAATACTGTGAATATGTTACTTATTACAAATAACCACATACATGGTGACTCATACACATGAGTTCATTGTGACATTGATGGAGGAAGGATTGGCAAGAGTTTCAACTGACAGAGAAAGGAATTATGAGGTTTGCAGTACATTCTGCAACCTAGTCATTAGAGCTAAATGTTGCCATTGCACATGTCTGCACACCATGGATACATACAGTATGATACCAGTGTAAGTCATCACTGAAGGATCTTTTAGCCTTTCCTCAAAGGATAGGGGGATACTGGGGGAGGGATATACAAAAGCCAGGACTTCAATCATGATTCCTTTTTACATTTATGGGTTTAAGTAATAGAAAGTCTTTGATTATTACTGAGGAAAGGTCATGGTTTGGTTCAGATATTCATGAATATTTCTAATCAAATCGTATCTTTTGGAGCCTTTTTTCTATTTAACAAAGCCTTGGTATGTAAACCTTCACCAAATGCTCAAATGTAATAATAAAAATGATTTAATACTGTACTTGCATGTGAAAAAGGAAATTATGAGACAGATATTAGGGGAAAAAAACACTGTAATGTTGAGGTAGAAATGTTATGAAATGCATTTATTACTCACAAACATTAAGAAATTAATCTGTGGATGTCAGAACCATGGAAATGGAATTGTGAGAGGGTATGTCAACCAAGTCATCTCCTGTGGCATAAACAGAAAAGGAACCCATATGTTAAATAAATTAAAGTTTTTTTTCCATGCCGGAGCCCAGAGGAAGGTGCTTGTTTGCTCCTTTCCCTACAGTCTTTGTGCACCGCTGCTATAGAGTATAGAGGAATATTCTAATTTAACCATATGAGGCACTGTGTATGTTGGTAGTGAAGTGAAGATAAATAGCATATCCGGTAATTGGGGACAAATATACACCATGAGCACTGTTTTCTAAAGGCAGATTGTGTCACAGTGAACAACAGAGACGTCAAGCAGCAACATAAGCTGATCCCCATATCATCACGTTCCCCTTATATTCTGCACTACCGTTTTAAGTGCAAGCCCCTCTCCCCGTTGCAGTGGAGGAGGAGGGGGGGAGGCGGGCTGTAGGACTGGAGCATCCAGGCAGCGTAAAGGGTTGAATAATTGATCTCTCTCTATCGGTCAGGGGGACGTTAGTGGGACGTTTCTCTCTCCATCCCTCCATGTGATTCAGTTCCCATCACGGTAAACGACAGCTGCTTCACCCTCTGCAAACCACAACCACCCCCCCTTGTTCCTCCTCCTCCTGCTCTTTCTCTCTTTATGTGTGTGTATGTGTGTGTGTGTTTGAGAGAAAGAGAGAGAGAGAGAGAGAGAGAGAGTGAGTGTGTGTGTGTGCAGGAAGACGAAGCGGCAGGCAGGAGGAAGCATCAAGGACGTCCTTTTTCCAGCAGCCCCGGGAGCCGGAGATGCAAGGGACGAGCAGTTAGATTAGCCTGTGCTGCTGTTGCCTGCTGCAGGATAAGTTGTCGCTGCAGCTGAAGCTCTGCCGTTACATCCACGGTGTGTGTGTGTGTGTGTGTAAGAGAGAGAGAGAGAGAGAGGAGGATTCATCCGGTCGCAGGACGGAGGTAAATTGACGCTTCAGTGGAATTGTACGGTTCGGGGAGCTGTCCACATGCGGTGGTGCTGAAACAAGGAAGCGCTCTGCTTTTACACCCGCTCTGCCTCTTTGCACGCGAATGCACCGCGATTTTTAACACGTATGCCACACGCTCACTGCATGTCTGGCTGTAAATGTGTTTGCATCAGTCTCCGTTGTTGTTAAATGAACGTAATGTACCACCAGATTTTTTTATTTATTTATTTTTTTTTTCCAATGCCGGAGTGGGATGGCTGTGTTCAATGTCCCTCCAATGGTAGATAGAAAGTTTTACCACATGATCAGGAAAAATACACAGTCGTGGTTCAGATCACATGCATGACAGCAGACTGTCCTGCCAAACTGAGGACTTACACCGCGCACTCTCTTCAAAACTCGCTTGGCTTCAGGCAGATAGGTTATTAGTGTTTGTCGTGACCCATACTCGGTCACTACCTGACCACAAACACTTGGCTACACGGAATTCTTCTAAAGAAAACGTCACATTTGCAAGGAAATAGCAATCTGGACCTGCTGGTTTGGTAGGATAGTTGGTGTTTGCCGTTGTATTTGGGTTGTCTTTGAACCACTGACCTTAGTGTCCTTCATTTGGCGCATTGGAGAAACGTGCCTAACGCAAATAAAGATACTATAGATCTAAGATTCGGCAGCTTCTATGAAAGTGGAGCTGGATGTTGAACCAATTGACCAGTTACTATGGAATATGTTAATATTTCATTTTATTTGACATTCAATACATGTCTGTAACATTTATTTTGTAATGACCTTTTGCTGCTTAATTGCACCTAATGTCATATACCATCCCACTAGACATTAATATTGTTTTGTATTTTCGAGTTAAATTAATATTAAAAGTAGCCTATTGGGTTTTTTTTAAGGAAAAAATGCAGTATGATATATTTTTCTTCCAGATCTCACCACAAAGGACTTCTACTTTACCGCAACAATTGAATGTAACATCGTTCGGATACAGAAGGCAGGGAATTAAAAGCCATCATCATGAATTTCGTTATGAAGCAAGCGTTGGGGGGTAAGTTTGACTTTTTGTTTGAATGCATATAAAGTTCACGGCGATGTTTCTGTGTTTTTTCCCGAAGATTTTTCTTATCTGGGTTTTGTTCTGGTAAACTTCTGGTCGGCTTTTTAATATGCATCACATTACTTCCAGTTCTGCGTCTACCTGCGCACATTCAGACATCACTGTTCCCTCCGGTGTTAGTCACACGGAGCGAAGAAAGACGGTTCCTTTCTTTTGTTTCTATTGTCTTTGTGCGCTTCTTTCTCCGCAACATCTGCCGCTGGTTTTGCTGCACACATGGCGCATTTGGCCCCTGGGGGTCACTGAGCACCCTGAGCTCACTGTAACAGGCTGGTGATTTGTAACACAGGCTGAACAGCTTTAGCCAAAAGGGCATTTCATGTTGCAGACAGTCCTGCCTGGTTACTAAGAGGAGGTATTAAAACAGGTCTTTGTCACGTCTTGTTCCTTACATTAATCAGGCTGCAGGGGCGCCTCTTGACTGGACGCTGCAGACCCCCCTTATCTCGACATGCTGAATACACATTTCTCACCTGTAGGAAAAAAAAAAAAAGATAATCAAGACAAAATCTAATCTTAAGTAATTTCATTCCAGTATGCAGCAATGTCAATGCTTTTCTAATTGCTTATGCAGCTACAAGACTCCCTGGACATGAAATTATCATAAAAGAGTAATGAATTTTGAAGGAGTATGAAGTAGTTATCATGTGTGAATATGCAAATGGTGCAGTGAAAAGTCAAAGGAACCAGGTGGTTTTAACACAGAGATGTGCTTTAAGGTTCTGTATCTGTAGCAGGTTCTTTAATTCGCTGCTGTTGTGTTCTGAGCTGAATGGAAATCCAATTTCATCCATTCAATCCATTTCATAGACTCAAACCAGGTCCAGGTGGAGGTTCCAGTAAAATAGTCTGTTAAATCTAGAATAAGGCTGGTGTAAAAAACAAAAAAAATACAGGAGGAGTTATTGCTTCTTCAGATGTTTGTCACGGTCATCAACATGGAATCAGGATGCTGCTAACTGGACACGCCTCCATAGATGTAATGGCTGCTAACATGAATGTAAACAATGAGACGACCATTAGCTGAGGTGCACGGAAAATTATTTGGTTGTGGCCAAGATCAAAAAGAAAAATTTAGATTTAGAAATGCTGGATAATTTGTTGTTTTAAGGATTAATTTCCTATTTTAAATGTTCATACATCTGTAAACATCCTCTTTACCCCGCCCACAAAAGGGTAGGCAAGGGGTGTTGCTCTGTTGCAGCAAAACTGTTGAATTCACTTCAAATATGGTTTTATAGATTGCCAGTGACACAGATTAATACATGTCATTATATTTTGGGAAAAGTAAGTCAAAGTTCAAATGTTTTATGAGTTTTTAAAATCTTCCCATTTACTTATAATGGGTAAAATAAGCACAAGGGGCAGGGTTTGTTGTGTCTGGCACCACTTGTTTCCAGAGTTAACCATTTTAATTCAAGAAATTTTGTCAAGTGAAATTATCTTGCTGCGTGAACAGATATATCACGTGTTTTCCATCAGATTTAGTGTTTTAATCTTGTTTTTACACGCCCCTTTTTGCAGTGTGGCATCAGTAAACAACACACTCGTAGTGCAAAACATACTCAAAAACAGACTTAAATTTTCCATAAAGATCCTTTTTAGAAAATGTGTTTTATGTAGACACCAACAGCCTTGAGTAGAAGAAAACATTGAAGAAAAACCCAACTTGTAAAGTCTGTGATATCGGCAAATGGTCAGAAAACCCACATTATTACAGATAAGAAGCACAAGCCATGTGTGTTTTGGTTCTGTTTGTGTTTTGTACTGTAGGTGTGCGTCTTCACTGTTGTTTGATGTGTGCAGTTTGTTACTGGTGCAGGCTGTTATTGGATGTCCTGGGGAGCAGCAGGTGCCCACCACCGGGCTCGTACAAAGCTCCCTGTCAATAAAGCAATGAGTCAAATCCGCTGAACTGTGCATAAAAGGAATTTCACACATGAGGAAAACCAGGCAGTTTGTGCCAAGGTCTTCACCTTAAGCAGAGGATTTCTTTCTGTCTTGGGCAACAACTTTTTTTTTTCTGAGGAATAATGAGTTTTTAGTGTGCAGTGGATTAGCTGTAGGCTATTATCTCACACTTTCTGTGCCTGTGTGCACTCCGAGGAGAAACTCACACTCCATCTGCTCCTATGCAGCCTCTGATTTTGAGTTTGTCTGTTTTATACAAATGTAAGGTCATCTCCCTCAACACCAGAAAAGCTAGTTCACCCATGACCTTGCACATATTTTATATTCAAGCCATAGATCTGAACTTTTGGAGTTTGTCACATTAAAAAAACAGCAGAAGGTAGTGCAGAGACAGACAGCAAAGCCCATCTATAGAAATACTGAATGTTTTTTTTTTTTTTTAGTATATTTTTACTTCATATAATCAGACCTGTTGTAAAGATGTTGCACAGCATATTCCTTCCCACTCTGACCAGAGCAGCAGGGTGTGGTCATTACACACTGATATCATCACCCACAGAGGGCAGTAGAGCAGAATTTAACCTCCAAACAAGATGTACTTTATCTTATCAGGAAATGTCTGAATAGTTTTATACAGTGAGATGGTTAAGTTTGCTTCAAACGTCCAGGACCTTTGAAACGTGGTTTTCCATGTTTGTGGACAAAACCATGTCAGTTACAGTAATAGAGGACAGTGGCTTGAGGTAATTGTTTCAACAGTATGTCATTTTTTTTTTAAAACTTGAAAAGAAACAATGAATGTAGAACAATTAATGTCACTGTATTAACAGTTCTGGGGGGGAAAAGTAAACAATACCAAGTATCACAGACCTCTGATTTTACCTTTGTCTAAGTATGTGGTTAAGTAAAAACAAAAAAAAAAAAAAAAAAAAAATGTTTTTATGCTCTAAACTACTGACATTTCTCACAAATTCCAACTAAAAGTATTGTTAATTAGGATGTGTTTGCACCACACGGCATATGGTCAAACTAACAAAAGCAAAACTGCAACTTTCAGACCTCGAATAATGCAAAGAAAACCAGTTCATTTTCATTTCTAAGCAACACCAACTAATGTTGTAACTTTGGAAAAGTTCACACATCAATATTTGGTGGAATAACCCTGATTCCAACCCTGTACTGTAAACATGCAGTAGGGTGGGGATAGAGAGGGATAATGTATAATAATAATGAATATATATCTGTAAATCAACAAAATATTTACTTTTGTTACCATGTTTATAGAATGACTTCTCATGTCATCTCACAATAATGTCACAAAGTAATTTAATGGAAAAGGTGACATTTCACATGTTTTTTTCAACATTTTCTAAATATCAATAAAGTTTTGCGCATATTTGGTCCAATGGAAAAACAACTAGTGATGGCCACAGCAGTGGTTTTTATGTCTTCTTAAATAAGACATGGATCAGATGTTTATTCAGTTTGTGTTGGAATTCAACAGAAACAGGAATAGAACCGCTGTCATACATGCACACATGCTGATTTTAGCCGTAATTGCAGTGGTCTCCTAATTTTTTCCACATCTCTATTGTAATTAAGGCGTTCCATTGTTGGACTTGAAGTGTAGGATGTAGAAACCAGTCATTCCTGCTCCTAATCTCCTTCCATACAAATTAACCTACTCTTGAATAGTGGTTTGTCCCATTTCCTACAAAGACACAATGTTTTTGTTAAGAGATTTCAAACGGCGCAGTAGACAGCAGTGTAATATGGAATACAGCTACCAGTTAATGGGAAAGAAGCTATTAAATGTAGACAGAAATGTTAATTAATATGAGATAGAGAAATAAATGCTATTCATAATGTTGGTAGAAGCTGCAGAAATAATCAAGCATTCAATCTGAGGCCTTTCCTCTGATGTCAGCGCACTTATTTTCTGTGGGCAGGACTGTACTGAAATAGCTGATGTGTGAACATGCTTCTCGGCTGTTTTGAATAGACTAATCTGTCTTGATCTGTCCCGCTAATTTGGTTATATTGTCACTATAATAGTTGATAATGGTTACAAGCACAGAGCGGGCAAATAAAAAAAAATAAAGCCAAAATGCGACAATTACGGAAGATGGCTTTTGGTTTTATGACACAAGTTGGTGCCAGATTGTAAAGCTGCAGGACATTTTGTCCCACAAGTGATGCCACTTTTTCCCTGGAATCTATGTATTTGATTAAAGGCTTCAGGCTCCACCCCTTAGCTGTGTTCTAAGAGGCCATTTGTCAGCTCAGGGCTCTGATTGGGTCGTGACCACTGAAAGTCATGTATTGAATTTTGTCCATCTGGTGCCAGGATGTCTGCTGCCTGTTTTTCATAACATACAGTTTTACGTGTGTGTGTGTGCGCGTGCGTGCGTGTGCGTTCTTACTACAAATACAGGACGGTAGAGGCCTGGATTTATTGCAGATAACATCATCAAAAGTGTTCGTAAATACAACTCCACTTTCCCACCTTTATCACTCTATGAAACTGTGACTTCCTCTCCCTGCACCACCTCCTCCTCTCCCTCCCCTCCTTTTCTTGGGCCGACTCTGCCCTGTACTCCGAGTAAGAGGAGGAGGAGGAGGAGAATGAGGTGTAGGAGGAGATGAAAAGTGACAAATTGATCGTTAAAACTGTGTGTTATATCATCAGCCGCCGACAGCAGAGGTTGTAAAGTGGCGCTGCACTTTGGACCGGCAGAAGCTGTAATCTCCGTTTAATGGGAGATGTTTTCTGTCCACGGCAGCCTTTGAATTTCTCCTCCTGCTCCTCCACCCCTGTACCTTTTTTTTAAATTTATTCTTTCATTCGCTATTCATTCTTTCCACAACTCATAACTCTCTCTCTGTCTGGTTTTACATCTTTTCAGTTCTGACCTGCCTCATCCAGTCTTTGCTCTTTCACTCCTCCTCCTCCTCCATCCCATTATCCCTCCCCTTTTTCATCTACTTTTCCTCCTTTTCATTCCCTCCATCCATTCCCTCAGTCTGCCTGCCTTTGTTTTAGCATCCTTCAATTTCCCCTGCCCTCTTTTTTCCATTCCCTCCTTCCTTCAACGATTACAGTAAATCTAAAGGGCGAGGCAGGGAAACCTCAATCAGTCAGCCACCAGGGAAACTGGGAAGTGTGTGTGCGTGTGTGTGTGTGTGTGTGTGTGTGTGTGTATTGTGTGTGTTTGTGTGTTACGAGAGGGAAAAGGAGAGAAAGTGAGGAAGCAGCAAAGTGTGTGACAAACAGACATGACAGACTGGGGCAAACCTTAGTAGTCAGTTTTAGCTGGCATTAGAAGATAAAGTGTTGGTGTGTACATCAGTTTGTGTGTTATTTTTTAATTTTTTGTGGTTGCCCAAGTAAGAAGAAAAAGAGAGATAATGATTCTCACACACAAAAATCTGGCAAGAAATCCACAAACGCGTAAAGTAAGCTGCACGAACAGGGTTAAAAAAAAAAAAAGGAAGATAGTCAAACCTGATAAACAAAATGTGGCATGCACACACACAGTTGTAATCAGTGGGATGTGACAGACCTCCCACTTGACTGAAAACCACAGCAGGGGGACACTGGGGGGGACAGTACAGCACAGACTGAGCAGCCTGCAGTCAAAGCCCTTTGCACACATCCACTGAACAAACACACAAACATTCTGTAAGAAGTTTAACTCCTCCGTGTCAACAGAAAATAACACTGGATATAACGTATAGTATTTGTTCTGGATGCATATAGTGAGAGAATATAACGTAGAAACATACAAACACTGAGTCTGAGACGGGCATCTGAGGGCCAATAAAAAGCCCAACTGCTCTCACTCTTCTTATAAATTTGCTCCACATCAAACTGCAAGGATCTTTACTGTTGCTGTTCTTCATTAAAACAACTTTGGTTTACTTGAGATGGAGATTCTGACCCACAGATTGAAGACCCAAGAAGAGCAGAGTCAGGATAAATGGAAGAAATTAACAATTTTCGATTTACTGTCACGTTACTAAACCAATAGTTAATCACAAAGGTTTTTTTTTTTTCTGTAGTCAATGTATCCCAAATGTCCCTTATGTTTGTACGTTTTATATTTTGTACAGAAATCAAAAAAAAAAAAAAAAAAAAAAAAACACCTTTGGCTTAACATTTGTACTGAACAGATGTATTTCTTCATAAACATTGATCAGCTTTTGGACGTTTTTCGATGAATTTCAGCCTAAGTCGTTTAAATATGGGCGCCTCTATGAAACTGGTGCACTTTGGTACCTGGCACTGTGCCAACTTTAGACCCAATAATAAGAGAAATGTAGACATATTTCCCTGCAGGATGTACCTAATGATGACCTCCGGTAAATGCAAAAAAAAAAAAAAAAAATTATACTCTTGCTCTGAGCCATCCCTAAATTTGGGAATTTTAACAAAATATTGGTGCCAAAAATAGAACCAAAATTG
This sequence comes from Maxillicosta whitleyi, assembly GCA_029822895.1. Lineage (NCBI taxonomy): Eukaryota > Metazoa > Chordata > Actinopteri > Perciformes > Neosebastidae > Maxillicosta > Maxillicosta whitleyi. The sequence continues at coordinate 2,969,778 of JAPSES010000002.1, forward strand.
GAACAGGAAAAGCTACCTGGGTGTCAGTGGATTTGATGGCTTGAAATAGTCTTATATACCACTATAAAGAAAGACACTGTGTTAAATTTGATGATCTTAGTGGTTTCACTAATCCAGACATGCAGGTTTTTCATGAATTGGCAATCTCATTCCAGGTTTCGTGTCCACTCGCGTTACATGCAGAATCTGCCCATTTAAACACAAATAAATCGTAAGTGATTTTGCAACAGCAGTCCTTTTTGTGCAACACTCTGCCTTGCACAATTACTCCGATTCCCAAAATGTAACTGTGAGAGAATAAATAGATATTTTCGTGTCCCTTTTTATTGTTACATGTGTATTTTTGTATAAATGCTTTATCTTAAAAATAGTTTCTCTTTTATTTCAGTAAATATTTATTTTTTACAATAGACCCAAAGTGTTTCTAAACTCCCTTCACAACATTAGTCTATGTCTAATTTGAAGCTTTACCCCCCATGTCCTATTGTTAACGACCAGTTTCATAGAAGCACCCATATATTTACCTTAATTCCTCCTTCCTTTGCTGAATCATTGCTTTCCCCAGTTCTTTGCACATTACTGCCACCAACTGTAAATCACTGAAAAAGCAGTAAAAGCCATCAGCAGACAAGCACAGATGGGTCATAAATTCCACAAAAACCCTCATGGTAGTGGTCTCTTCTGGGTTGATGTTGCACTCATGGCACATGAAGACTCAGTGGATGATTTGATGAGTATAAAGATGAAGTGGATCATATGACTTTCACTTAACAGGTCCCAAGATAAAGGAACACCTATGGGATATTTTTGGACACATGTGACAGTCAGGGCTCACCACCTTCATCATTAAAACTCAGAATGAGGGTTTGTTAGGATGGTCTTCATGTCTCTAGTTGGGTTAACAGACTCTTTAATCCATCTGGGAGGCATGAGGTAGAACAGAAAATATGCTTCCATTTAATTTGTCACCACTCTGTATAATGTTGACTTTATTAAACCTGTGCATGAGAATAAACAACACAAGGGGCCGCTCTTAGAAACATTTTAATTAATATGCACCTTGTTGCAGCCCAGGTGGCACGCACTAACTGGATAATTTACTTGTTGTTTTCGAAAAATCACACCTGACAACTTGTATTTTGATGTAGAGTGAGCTTCTGTTGGTGGTAAAACACAAGCAAAAGTGAGACTTTTCGTGGAGAGGAATAGTGATAGGAATGATATTTAGCTTTTTTAAAAATGGAATTAAAACATTTCCCTTCCACATAAACTGTAGATGTTCTGTTTGGGTCTGAATTCTTCATTAATTCAACTCCACAGGTCCATCTTTAACACTATTTCTGAGTAATGACACCAGAAAGGTGGTTTGGAGCGCTGGCTCTTTAAATGCAAATGAGCAATGCAACTGAACATTTAAGGTAATCGGCTCGAAGTTTGGACATATTGACCTTATATGTGCAAATGTAGTGATGTAACTAGTTATAGACGTAACAAATCAAGCAGGAATTAAGTTTAGCCAAAAAAGAATATATGCAGCACCTGGAGGGTTCAAATACAAATTTTATGAATAATATGAATCTTATGAAGGATCCAAAACATTTACTTTTCATGCGGCCCACAATTGCTGGTGGCGCCCCTGCCCTAAATACACAAATAATTGTACCATAGAATAATAAAAATGGATTTAGCCAAATATGACCCCTTTTAAGGTGTAAACTTCAGATGCCACCCAAATGCACAGTCCACTGTCCAGCCAAAAAAACAAGGTCCACATGAAATATTTAATTGGATCACATTTACCTTCCATCGCAGTCCACCTTCACCATGCTGTCCTTTATTCTGCCCAGTGCTTGTACACACAGGAACATTTTTCACACCGCAGTTGCATTGATTTTCCACCAAGGTCTATTGATGATGGGAGAGTTGAAATGCTAAATCAAGCTTTCTCCATCTGTTTTGAAAGATTCTTAATGGGATTGAGGTCTGAAAAGTGATGAAAATGATGCTTGAAGCCTTCTTAACTGCTCTTTAACAAGCTCAATGAGCCTGATGAATCCTGGCATTAACAAATCTTTACGTTCTGTATCAAACTGATGGTTGTTTAAATGAAATGAGAAGTTACTCTGTGCGTAACTCGTTTTAGCTAAAACACATTAATCATTGCAGTAATGATCCAATGGAACACTCTACCTATGTGCTTAAATCTTGTCTAATATTTTGTAGCCAGGATGTGTGTGAAACCATTACACAATACGTTCACCACTGTGTTTAGAATCACTAGAAAAAACAAGACAAACATGAATGGAGATGTGACTTTAAAGATTTCCAAATGCTGTTATCTATGATATATTTTTGGATTAGTGCTGTCAAAGGATTAACATTTTTAATCAGATTAATCACAGGGTTGGTGTGGATTAATTTTGATTAAATACCATCCATTTTTAATCTATATTAATCACATTTCATTTTGCATGATCAATAGAAACTCAAGAAAGACGGGACTATATATGCACTTAATGTGCAGTGACTGGATAGCTCAGTGGTTTACACCACTGACTTTGGTGCTTAGGTTTGCCGGTTCAAATCCCTTTACGGTCAGGAAATTAAAATCAATATGCGAATCTTATTCAATGTGGTGACCCCTGATGGGAAAAGCCGAAAGAAGAAGAAGCGTTTGTCACAACTGAGGCGACACGTTAGCCGTGACAGTAACCCTGACTAATGTATGCTTCACATTTATGAGGTATTTGTAGCTGGAAGTGCATCAGTGAAAAGAAAACTCCCTCCTCCAGAGTGTGCGTAATACTTTGTCGGTTGACTGTTCTGTTTTGGGTTTTTTTTGTCCTCATATTTCCATCCAAAGGACCAACGTGCTGTTTAATGTCCTCCATCTTTATGGGTCGGTTCTTCTGCCTGTCACTATCGGATCAACTGCCCATTTACACTGTGTGTGACATTAACTCTACTTGGACAAACTGCCCCAAATGTGTTGGCAGAGACGTTCGGTCATTCTGCACTGCAGATCGGTTAATTACGTTAATCAGATTAATCATGACGATGAATTAATCCACATTAATGCATTCATTTTGACAGCCCTGATTTATCTGGATGCACATTAAGAAGTGCACATTAAGAATTTTATCACAGTTTAGGAGCCTCTGTTTCAATGACTTAAGGTTGAGATGCTCAAATATGCAACTGTTTGTTGTTTTGTTTTGCAAAACATCTGCATTAATATTGATGTGAACAGTTTTAGACCTAAAACTAAACTGTGTCACTTTCAAAATAAAGACAAGTTTTGGGAAGTTAATCGGTCAAAATATTAGAACAGCAGCAAAACAGCTGTTACTGCACAACACAACTAATGGACACAGAAGTATAGGCAATATGTCATAATTAAAAGAAAAAGTGAAGATATAATATCCTGTATATTGTATGAGGCAATTCCCAGGGCTCTGGTTGCATGGTCACACAGGAGATAAAACATAATTATCCTAAAGGATTAATTAGGATTAGCAGAGGAGCCCTGGAGGATATAAAGATATAGAAGTCCTGGGTGACCTCACAAACTCTCCTGCTGTGTGGGCTGTTGTTTGTTTGCTTTGTCAACGATGAAGACGTGATATTTGTGATTTTGCGGATACCACTTTATATTGTTTTAACTGTCAGCAGCGATGGGCATCACTTCAACAAACCTACAGCTGTTTTTTAATGACTTTTACATCTGTTTTATCTTCAATTTCATTGTCATCCCTCTGTTAATATGGTCTTTGTTGGCTGTAGGCAGAGAAATGATGCATAAAGTAATCACTCTTGTCAAATATTAAGCTTTGATTCATACAACAGAAACATGGCCACATGAAGATGAATTGTGCTTTTAAGCAGTCACAGTCCCATCAGTGTGAATCTGGAAGCAGGACTCTTACTGCGGTGCTAAAACATGCTATTAATGCCCCTCAGCCTTGTAAGCAGATGATGGAATTGTTTTTGTTGTTTCGATTACAAATACCCTCACAATTTTTCAACAAACCCATGTCATTTTTATCATCGACACATGTGGCATGCCTCACAAGACTTAACCATTTTACCACCAGCTTTGCAGTTTGCATAACATGTAATTTCAATATGACACACACTTCCTGCTGGATTTCATATAAAACCTTTCCTGCGTGAAAAATTCAAATGAGTTTCTTCACACTTAACTGCCTTTCAGCTGACATGGCATATAAGAATAATGTTTTATGGTGAGCATCAACTCGTTTTAACCTATTTCAGAGAAATGAGCCAAGAAAGGGAGGCAGGGTAATCCTGAGAGACTGACACGCAGTAACGGTATCTGTTCTATTTAGGCACTTCCGCTGAACAGCACAGTGGCTTTTCTCATTCTACATGATGGAAGAAATGACAGAACTGAACTGAAGTAATGACTTTGTAACCAAAATGACCGGCTCATTTTCCTGATTCAGAGGTTTAAAAGGCAAATTTCTTATTTAACCGACTTTTAGTCTTTGGTTTTAGTCTTTGGTTCATTTATTTGTGTATTTGGATCCTAATAGTTCCAAAAGTTTGTATTTGAACCCTCCAGGTGCTGCAAAACTATCTTTATATTCATTTTGGCAAAAATTGAGTGGATTTCTACAACTTGTTTCAGTTCCTGCTTAAGGCCGCGTTGACACCGAACACAGATTTCTTCTTGTAATCCGCCTCCTCGTCCAGCTGTTTTTTGGGGAGGGGAACACACCGAACGCGGACTTATTAACACGCCCCCAACAACGGTGTCATCATAGAACATCTGGAAATCCACCGGTGACCAGAAGCAGATTTTTTCCGCCTTGAGTTGAACTTTTTGCTGTTCGATCCGCTCGGTGCGGACCGGCGGAAAATCCACGTCCACCTTGAGTGGATAATTCAGCACGGAATATGCTCAAAATCATAAAGAATCAACAGAAGAAATCCACCTCGTACTGTAAAATCCGCGTCCGGTGTGAACGCGGCCTAATTTGTTCCATTTTATAACTAGTTAAGTCCCAGCATTTGCACATATAAGGTCAAGACTTCTGGTGAATATTTCTTTGAGTACGACATAATCGTCTGTCAGCTGCAGCAACAGTAGTAGTCCATACTGAAATATGTCCAAACTTTGATCCAATTGTTCGAGCCAAATGTTCAGTTGTTGGTTTTATTAACAAACACAAGAGGCTAAATGGTGGAGCGTGAAGTGGCTCATTTAGCTGTAACCCTGTAATGCTGAACGTATCATATTTGATACATGGGTTATGAAGCACTTTACATCCTCTTCTACCACACCTGGAAGCCGTTACATCGTTATCAGGGTTCTGCAGAGCTGGATGACGAGCTGATCATTAATTTATTCAGGTGTGCTGGAAGAGGGAAATATCTAAAACACACAGGACACTGAGTCACGAGGCCCGGAGATGAGAACCACTGCTCTACATAATCAATGGGATTTTTTTTTTTTTAATCTCCTTGGAAAAACCTAATGTATACAATTAGATACATGCAATACACAAATAATACACAGGAAGGAGGAATTCATTCACCAGACGCCTTCAAGGTGACACTACAAGATGATGAGGAAGGAGGCAGAACTTTTCCAATTTTGAAAAAGGAATTATCAATTTATTAGACGTGTTTGTGTTTTACTATGATTTTGTTTGTTCAAAAATAATAATATTTGAGCAACGAGACCCAATGTGTCAAATATGATACAAACTGAAACGCATACATGGAAATTGATAGTTGGAAAAAACATTTCTTTGGTTGTTCAGAAGGATCAATAAAGGCTCTAGTTTCAAAGAACTGGAATTTACTGTCAATTATTTAATGGTTCAGGCTTTACAGGGTTAAAGGGGCAGCGCTCAAAACCATCTGTCTGGTGTCATTATTCAGAAATAGGATTGAACCTGTGGAGCATTTACTGTACAGCCTATGTAGACCACAGGGAAATGTTTTTAATTTCTTCCAAACTATTAGATAAATTAACCGTTTTAACGTCAGACCCTCATTTCAAGAGCTGGCACTCTAAATGAGGAATAATCTGCTGACATCTGCTTAATGGATCTTTAAATCTCACATATCACATTTTATGATGCATAGTAAGTCGATGGAAAAATGGCTAAAAGTTTCATTTCATAGAGATTTAAGTTAAGTTTGACTGAGACGAGTTTTTTTTAAAAAATTTTTTCCTTGAGATGAGGTTCATTTTATTACGAGGTAAATGATTACGCCTCTAATCTCTGTCAGGAACTTTGGATATTTATCATAAGAAATATACCAATTAAGAGTCTTTTAGACCTTTTTTGGAGCATTAATTCAAAAGGAGAACTTCTACTTAATTAAAATGTGACTCTTGTTTCTTGAAACATCAAAGGCCAAGTCTATAATCCTTTTGAATTTTATGTCAACCTTTATTTTAATAAAAAGGGCATTTTACACCTTCTGCTTTCATCATCATGCACCACTGAGGAACAATACAGGAAGTGTTTTAACCACTACAGATTGAACACAATGAAGGTATTGGTGGAAATAAAGGTGGAAATATTTCAACTAAAATCGCTTATACTTTTTTGGACCTGCCCAGGCGTTGCACTGTTTTTGGACTGTTATCTTACCTATTGTAGGATATTGTCTAAAATTGCTTCCATAAGTGACACTCCCTCTTGTGATTTAAAATGTTTCAAAGCAGCTAAAAACATATTAAATACATTACATTACGTTGGCAGCTTCTGGATTCTTAATGGATGTAACGTATATGAAGGACCTTGTTTATTGAGAAAGTTAATGATATATTTAGTTGAAAGTGTCAATTTTGTGTTCTGATAGAAAAACCTTTGAATTTATTGTAACCTTTAATGAACATCAACATAAAAAGTCAAAACAAAAAAAAAAACAAACAAACTTCTCTCCATTTAAGCTTTCATAATTTTTTTTTAAAATCACCATTTATTGTAATAATATTGTCCTGTGTTTTGCATCTTTTTTAATGAGAATCATGTATTTTCCCATTTTTAATTGACTGATCATGTAGATGTTCATAAAAGCTCCAATTAAAGTTGAGGATCATTTTAAAAATGAAGAAACGTGACTTTTTCAACAAAATTGATCATTAACTGAACATAAACCAAGTGTGTCCATCTACTGACATTCCTTAAACTCCATGGGTTTTTACTGGTGAATCAATGTTTAGCGGATGATGGCGTTTCCATGGTAACTACGGAGCCTCTGAACATTCAACTGGATCTTATTTGATGACCATGAAAAGATGACAAATTGTATTTTACACTAATCATTTACATGGCTCGATAGGATTAATGGATCCAAAATTATTAAGAATTTTATATTGGTAGAAGATTTTGGTTGCCATGGGTTGTTTTGAGTCTTTGAGAGAAATGCCTAATTTTCACAGAAAAATGCACAGAATAAAATAATCATAGGAAAGGTTAGATGTGGAGAAACACTTTTGAAAAGTCACTAAAAAGATGGTTACAGTTTTTTAAGTGTTGCATGTTTTTAGTTTATGTACAGTAACTAATAACTAATAATATAACCGGTATGTTATAACTATATTATCATTGTATTTTTTTTAATTGGAAGTGACTATTGTCATAGTACTATGGGATTACTTTACTTTTTGGGGGCGGCTTTGGCTCAGTTGATAGAACAGGTTGTCCAATGACCGAAGGGTTGGCGGCTCAAACCCTTGCTCTGTCTGCCCAAGTGTCGAAGTGTCTTTGAGCAAGACACTAAACCTTAAATTGCTCCCAGTAGGTCTGTGCACCACTTTGCATGGCAGCAGCCACCTACTGTGCAACTGTTAATTTAGTTGTACGTATGTGTAATAACAATAAAGGCTTTCTATTCTATTTATTTATTTGTCGATTACCACGGAGACAATCGGTGTCCTCATTATGTCATGTGTTCACTGGTAACCTGTGATGCCGCTGATACAGAACTGTGGGAATAAACATCATGCATGTGCCTATCCGCTTACAGGAAAAGGCTAGGGTACCAGTTAGCAGACAAACAAGATGAAACCCAGCACCTGTTCTGCATTAGATGAGGAACTTGTCCAGGGTTTTGATGAATATAAATCAGCCACTGGGACAACGTTCAGAGTGTAGAATTCGGATCATTTGATTGGTTCTGTGGCATTAGACAAACTGGCATTTTTTGTTGCAGTAGCCATGACCTTTTTAATTACACTGTTGTTGGAATAAATTTGTCTTCAGTCACATTCCTCTTTTTATTTCTATTTTATTGCTATCAATAACACTGGGTTACTAAAAAAGAAGAAGAAAGTTGTCTATGTTTTTTTCGTTTTACACCGCTGAAAACATAAATGACATCCATTTTTCTCAATCTGGTCAGGTTTTTATGCTAATTTGATTTAGAAAAATCTAAAACTAAAATGGTTAAATTTTTGTGACATTATCAGTTGATTTTCGTTAATAAAAAAAAGGTTGTAGAAGAAAAAACAATCGTTTTCTAACAGAATGTATTAATTAAATGTTACAAACTTCAATGACGTGAAAATACCTGTATATGTTCTCAAAAACATAAAAAAAAAATTGAAATATGTAGCTTAGTTCAAAAAGTTGACCCGATTGAGTTTTGGATTCAGCACATAAAAATTCTCCTTAATCAACTAATAAAAAATTGAACCAATAAATTTAGTGTTGACCAATGTAATCAGCTTTGACCTGATGCATTGATTACATACTTGATCTAAAAATACACAAAATGTTTCGTAACAGGCAGAACATTGTTAAAATTACACTTCTCTCAAATCAAATTTCACTTTTTAGGACATTTCCGGTTGTTCGTATTTGTTCAGGTTACGTTTTTTGTGTGGAATGATAGCTTATTTTGGTGTAAATTACATGAAAATGTTTATATTTCCAAAGAAAAAAATGTTTAAATTGGGAGTATTCATAGGTTATGATGCTAATATTTTACTGATCTGTACGTGAAACCCGAACAAAAATTTTTGTGACCATCGTAAGTGTAATTTTTACATCCCACGGGCTGGATCGGAAGTTTTTGGCAGGCTGAATTTACCGCATGTTTGACTCCCCTGTTGTAGATCAACACCTGTGCTGGTTGAGTCACTCGGTAAATACCAACCGTCCAGTGTGGAGGAGCATTATGAAAGTTTGAGTAAAGTCTCTTTGTGTATTCGTGTCATGTTCTCTCACCACTCATGTCTCTGAATCTGCATCCATACACCTCCGTACAGAAGCGGCAGCCAAAAAACCTTAATTAAAAATTTGGCTCTCATTTTCCTCATCCCTGCCCTCATCACCATCTGTTCACAAACTCACAGGATTCTGCTACATATCAAGTCCTACATGAAGCAATGAACGCAGACTTTGTTTGTTTGTCGTTTGTGACATTTCTGCTATTCTTCTTGTGGGTCAATTCCGAACTGTGATCATATTAAACCTTTCATACACGAGTTATGACAACCTTAAGATTTTTTTTTTCCTGAGTGTTTTGATTCTTTAGACATGAAGAAAACAATACAATTGAATATTTTTTATGAAGCTTTATTTCATGGAATTTAAAAATTTTCCACAAAGTTGGACACCATGCCTTTAAGTTTTGAAGCAAATAAACATGTATTTACTGATTATAATGTGTAAAAACCATGAAATACCAACATGTTAATGCTGCTAATCTGATGTTTTTTCATTTTAACATTGTCTAATACTCATCTTTACTGGGTAGATTAGTGGTTAACGCCACTGGCTTTGGTGCGGAAGTTGGCCTGTTTGATCCTCAGGTGGATCCTTTACACTATACACACCTATACCTGTAGCCACAAGGGGGCAGTGTCTCATTGTGCCGGTGCCAAGCCTGGATAAATACAGAAGGTTGTGTCAGGAAGGGCATCCAATGTAAACAAAAAAAACTGTGCCAAATCAACATGTGAATCTGATTCACTGTGGCAATCCCTGAGATTCAGAAGGTTCTATGTTCAGAAGGTTCTATGTTCAGAAGTGCAGTAATATATCAATTTTGTAGTGATATCAAGATT
>JAPSES010000002.1:2979934-2992002 GCA_029822895.1 Maxillicosta whitleyi
AAACTTGATTGTTTAATTGGTTTATCTAATGGTGGAGATAACAATGTTAATCATCTTTATTGAAGATACTATTGATGTTGTTATTGATAAGTTGCATTTAGATAATTGCATTGTTATTTATTTATTATCATAATTTTTACTCTATTTATTCATTTAAAATTTCTATATAGGCGTACATTTCTTTGTTTGTACCTTTTTTTCCCTCTTTACTTCACACACAGGGTGGGAAAAAAAGTGTGATTAACCAGGAGACAATTGTAAAATGTTATCATGGATATTGACACAAAGTTTTAAAATTGATTGTGTAATAGTTAATTTTTTTTGGTAAGTATTTTTATTGATTTCAAAGAAGTCTTGACAGTAAATAATGAACAGTACAATTCTAAATGTCATCAATATTAAACATAAATACATACATACACACCTATATATAGATATACATACATACACATATATACATACATATACATACATACACATTGTACATACATCTATACAAAAGGGAAAAAAAAAATTTAATTTAATTGAGAAAAAAATAGTTAATAGTTAGTAAGTTAGTTAGATAGTAACAATGAATTTTTTGATTAATTTTAGACACATTTGGGCTATATAATATTATATTTTTTATTTAAGCAAAAACGATCACAAAGCATTCAAGTCAGCATTCCTGCACTTTGACATGATGATCACATGACGTCACATGTAGCCACTACCATCAGTCAGCAGACGTTTTTGTGCTTCGTGTGCAGCTTCGTAGTTACCTCTGTCAGATTTTCCACTTTGTTTTGGGACCACCCAGCCCAGGGCAGGACGTGGTGGATGCTGAAAGTCTGAAGTGTTGTGTGGGCTCTGAAGCAGAGACCCGGCGGTCAGCAGCAGTGGGACTGCAGAGGACGGATGACAGATGGGAGAGCAGGAACACTGAGTCCTTGAGCTGGTCCTGCTGTTACCTCTCTCTAGCTCTATCGCTGTTTTGCCCACTGTATCTCCACTTTTCTCTATTGCATTTTTACTTCAGCGTATTCATTGTTCTATCTCTTTTTTTTTCTGCTCAAAATCTATCTTTTTGTCCTTTTTCTTCCAATATGTTTCTGTTCCATCCTTCACTTTTCTGGGGTTTCTTAATTATTATCCTCAGATCCTCTATGTCTTTATCACTTTTTTTTTTTTTTTTAAAGATTTATTAGAACAAATTCCTTGATAGTCTCATACATAATGAACAATTCTGTTTTTTTCCATATTTATTATATTTTTTTACTCATACATACATATATATGTAGGAATACAGAAGTGGAAGATAATAATAATAATAATAATAATAATAATAATAATAATAATAATAATAATAATAATAATAAACCTCTCCATAAATTACTTAATTGGGCAGAGTTGTTTCAAAGTGACACCGGGGATGAAGATTTGATTGGATTTAGTGATTTGGAGTGACACTGATGGTTTGGTAAACGTGTTAGCATGTTCTTTATGCTATAGTTATCTGAATAACTCTGAATATGTTCCGTTAACATACCAGGCACGTTCTCAGTTGGTTGTTTATACGTGATGTAACATTAGCATACCGTACACTTATTCAGCCTGTTGTGCTCTATTCTATTTTTTTTATTTTAAATTGACTTTAAAGATGACATGTCTGTTCTTGGTGTTGGATTATATCAAATACATTTCCCCCAAAAATGTGACTTATGTATGTCTTTCCCTTCTTTATTATGCATTTTATGGCTGGTGCAACTTATTCTCCGGATCGATTTATAATCTGGAAAATACGGTACATTGGTTTTTTTTTTTTTAATTCCTGAGAATTATCTGTTGTGGATCAAATGATATATTCAAATCCAAAATTTCTTGTATTTCCTTCCAAATTCTGTCCCAATAACCTCTTAGATTACATCACTTTCTTTTATGACAAGATTCCTACTTTCTTTTCCCTAAATATCCCTTGCTCTATTTTGTTCTTCTTTCATTTAGAACTTTTTTCCATGTCTGCTAATTTCGTCTCACTTGACCTAATATTTGTGACATTTCTCTGACTTACATATGTTCTTTCTTTTCATCACTTCCTTGCATTCTTACTCTCTTCCCAGTTAAACTTCCAGTCCTGTCCTTATTGGAGTCTCTTTAATGTTATTCCACCCTCCTCTTACTCTGTTTTCTCTTTATCCTGTGCCCTTTGGCTCCACAGGGGGTGCTTTTTTTGCAGTCTAGTCAGTCAAGAAACACACAAATTTACCTGAAGCGCACAAAAATACACTGAAGGAAATATACTTTTAGCAAAAATACACATAGAGTAGAGCAGCACTATCGTAGCACACCAGTACTGCAAGGAATAACCCATAAAACACAGATTTTTTTCATACATGCACAGACTCGGTGGTATTCAGAGCAGTACAATTTGTTCCCTTTATTTTAACACCCGACAGAGCCCTATACACACACACACACACACACACACACACACACAGAGCACCACGAATACTTCCAAACACTGTTTCTTCAAGTTTTCACACACTCTCCCAGGCTAATGCCAGCCTTTATGTAACTCCGCACACGTCTAATCCACCGTGTGACCTGACCATCCATAACTTCCAAAGTTCTCCCTGATCCCTTTTCAATTTCTCCTCTTCTTTCCACCCAGCGTAAGCCTTCTTCTACTTTAAAATTAGCCCTTGGGCCTCAACTGACCTAAAAAAAAAATCTCATTTGAGCTGCAGTGAGTTAGTACAGTAAAGTAGCCAGCTCTCCAGACTTGGGAAAGACAGCCTGAGCTTCAAGGTCCTTAGAGTTTGTAGAGTTCTTACCTATATGGAATCACCGAAAGATCATTTTTGACCTTTATAGGGTAATGTTGGATTTTTCTGAAGTGAGGTTGCATGGGGTCATTACACGATACCCTATATTTCACCCATAGTCAATGGTGGTCATGTCTACAATTTGGATGTTCTACAGTGAAGGGCAGCAGCAGATGAGGTGTTAGCCACCTAATAAAACCTGTTGTAAAATAAATTGTTACTGTTTTGTCTTAGCATTAGACAGTCCATTCAAACAGAGAATGGAAGCTGTTCTATCATTCTTATCAAAACCACCAGACATTAGACTTTGGCAAAAACAGTCATTTTAGCTCAGAGTGCTTCATAATGTGATACCTTCATTTTCACAGAGATTTCTGACGAAGGTGAAAACAAATATTCGAAGTATAGTGTGCACCTCATATTGATTGTTTTTTCAGTGGTTGAAATACATTTAGTGGTCTGCTCCTCCACATTGAGGCCAAGCCCACCATCACAGACACAGACGATGGAGAAATATGTTATTCAACCGACCCTTATCTTGGGGTGTTTTCACACCTGGATCAATTGGAGTCACTGTTCTGGAACAAGTCTTTGGCTGGTTTAATGTGGGGTTCAATGTGGCATATGCGAACGCAGTAATCATGCTCTGTTCCGAAACAAAACAACCAAGCTGAGACCAACTGGACGAGCTCAGTTGCACTCGCTCTGCAGAGCAGTTAATTTACAGTGTAAACATGACCACGGTGATAGAAGTAGACACCTACGGTTTTCTCTACCAATCTGAGTATGTTTGTTTGTTACTGTAAAGTAGAGCGGCTCTGTCGAAAAAAGTCTTGGTGCCAGATGTAAACAGATAGTAGGCCAATGAGCTTAATGAGCTTCACCTTTCATCAGCTGCTGGATAAGCAAGAGGAGAAAATGAGTCAATGAACAATTTGGACAGAGGAAGAGATAGAATTCCTCATTAGCATTTGGGCAGATATTGGAAATGCTTGATAACACACACAAAAAGTCAGAAGTATTCATTATTTTTCAGTGAGCACATGAAGGAACGTGGCTTCCAGATATTTCCATGGGCATGGTGTTGGAGGCATGGATTAGTGTGAACATGAACCGAAACAGGGGGATGCACAACACTGTAACACATTGTAATACATTACTGTCTGAATTGGAATGAAATTCAAGTGTCTTATTGTCCCATTTCAGTGTAAGGTTTATTTTCCTCTCCCTATCTGCACTTTCTCCAGCCGTCCACCATGACTTTGATGTCTGTCGACTCATTTGTCTGACATGACGGCTGATGTTTGTCCCATTCATTCATCTGTGTTTACATGCACACTATTATTCAGCTGCTATTCTGAATACAACAAAACTCTGTATTCCATGTAGGTCATGTGAAACTGCATATTCTATTTGGATTCCCAATCAGATCTCTTTCTAGACAGAGCACTTAAAGATGTTAATGCAGGTTTTAGGAGCATTCTTCAGACATATTCACATACACCATCTTCAGAATGACTGAAGTAGAGATGCATGGCTTAAAGAATAGTTAGATTTCTGAAACAGACCTAGTTGAAAACATGAAGGAATCAGTGATGAAGGCTGGGTTCACATCTTTCATCGGGTTTAAGAAAACTTTGAGTTTCCATTTTGACACTAGTGAGTAAAATGGCACATATCTCCAGTCACTTTTCCTTATTTTAACTGTAGAGCATTGTTAGTTGGAATATGCAGCTTCTTTCAAATAGGAATATTACTGTTAATAATCCTTCCCATTAGCCATACAAACAGCTTAGACGGAATAGTGTCCTTTTGGTGTAAGTGCAAAAACTGAATATTTTTCTGTATTGTAAACATAATTGTTCTTTCACAGATGATGTCCTGTTTTTTTGTGCAGTTTTATGCCATTAAAAATCTTGCGGTACCTTCTAGCTTGAACTTTTGTACATTTAATGATTCTGTTTAATGTTTGCTGTCATTTAAAGCAACCACACAATGTGTGGTGCAGCTTTAAAACACTAACACTGTGGTGAGAGCTAATTTATTCATCATGCTTTGTAAGTGCAGGCCGTGTTTGAATGTTTTTAACAGTAGCAGAGGCTCTTTCCTCTCTGGAGTTTTGTCTTTTTGCTTACCATTCCCAGACTCCACAGCTGGCAGTGTTTGATGACACTGTGGCTTTTGGGAATGCCAACTGTCTCACACTGCTGCACAACAACTTTGTCATATCAGACAAGCTAATTAGCTTTGAGCATTGAAACTACTCATGTGGAGGTTTGTAGGGGCACCATAACATAACAACAGAACACAAAGAACAAAGTGGTAGACATCCATGGCTAGAGGCCCTATCTATCTAAAAAAGTGAAGTAGAAGATACCAAAATACAGCAATTTTATACATCAGACTGTAGCCCATGGGCATTTAAGTGTGAAGAACAGGTCATATGTACTTATTAGTTATACACCACCACCTGATGTGACTTCTTCTTCTGACAGATTGTCAAGCCGTTAGTCTTTTCTAGACCTGACATTTCGTTATCAGTGGCAGTGCTAATGAGAATCCTGTAGGTCATGATGACAGGGATGTAACATCTAACTAATATAGTCTTAAACAGTGTAACAGAGGTGCTATATATAATGTGTTTCACTCATATTACATACGCTGAAGTTCAACAAGTTTCATATCGAAAGTTTCTGGGTTTGAGAGAAGACTTTATTATCCCTGAAGCAAGGAGAAAAATTCACCCGTAGAACTTGCTCAACACCTATGAAGTCTGATAAACCATAAAACATTGGGGAAATCTACCCTGACTATAAAGTTGGAGAGAAAGTTAACAGTCCCATTCAGCAGTTTAGTTTGGCCCAGGGAAATGAGTGTGAGAAACAGCCTGTAAGACATAATACTTCTTATAAGTGTGCCTGCAAGGACTACACCCTTAGCAACTTTACAGGGCTCTGCCTTATGAATGTATGTAAATGTGTGATGAATAATGAAACTCTAATTATTCCTGGCACTCGTGAGGAAACACTTTGCTTGCCTTTGGAGGAGGCAGACCAGGATTTAATGTTATAAAAGCTGAAGAAAAGCTTAAAGAGAGCGTCTTACTCTTCAGCTAAGTCTCTAAAACAACACAACTGTGTCTGAATAACTGCTGACAGTTCTGTTCGGGCACGTGTGGCTGAGAAGTTAATGACATTAAAAATATATATACATCTACTTATGACATATGAGTATATGGAGAAAATATTACATACACTACGCTAAATACTGTATCTAATAGTTTGAGGTTAAAGATGTGATTTTGTTAAGAAAATAACACACATAGGTTATCTGATGTGCAAACTATATGATGGTAGGATGGAGATCATTGATTTAGTTGTTCATTGTCAGAAATTAAATATACATTTATAAGGCACTTGTACAGTATATTGTGAAAACAGATACTCTTAGTTTCCATAACCTATATAAGCCAGAATATATCAACCATTTATGACCAGGAAAACAAAAAACATTTAGATATTTTTTTGTCAAAGTTCATAATAAAATAATAATTCATGAATCACATATAAATATTAGCTAAATTTTACACATGATCACACAAAAAAAATAGCAAAAACTGCATACCGTCAACACTTAAGTTCCTCCTGTTTACACCCTGCACATATGACAGGGGTCGAAGTAACTGAACATATGATGTTTTCACTGGATGTGTCCAACTCCAGACTAATGACTACCCAAAGTTTTTCATGTTACTATAAATGTTACAAGATGATAGTGACAGGAAAAAGCCTTAATGAACATCATTAACATGCTGACAAGTGATGTGACACGCAAAGCATACACTTAATGAAAAAAACAGAAACATTAGCATGTCTTTTTATTAATTAGCAGCCACTCTGCTCTGTATGAGTAAAGACTGGGGCTTGTCCCGGTCCGTCAACATGCCAAGTTCGGACCACAGCCAAGAACCTCAAGGTCACCGCTGTCTCATCAATTTCACGGCTGAAGCAGATGGCTGTGTCTTGGAGTTTTTCCTCCAGAGAGGCTGCAAGCCACAGCGCAGTAGCCAAGCACAGAATGGGGTTCAGGCAGAGGTGCTAATAGTGAAAAGAAGTGTGTCGGAGCACGGGCAGGGATAAGCTTGTTTCAAATGTGCCCAGTGTGCACCGGGAGGTCCTGTTCTCATTAAAATCAATTTCTTCCCTGTGAGTTGGACGTGAGCAGGGTTCAAAGTTCGTCAGGTCTGTAACAGACTCTGGGTGGTTTCCAGCCACTGAACTGGAAAGAAAAGCGAATGCCTCTGGAGCGAGAAAACGCAGCCGGACATCCGTGTGCACAGTATATGTAAGTGCACCGCAGGATGAGTTCAACATGCAGCCAGACTCAATAGATTTCTCTGTGAAACACTGAGGTTTGAGCTTTGGCCTTTACAGCTCTTATTACAAGAATTACCAAAATTTGTCTTTAAGGGTCATACATTAGTCCAAAAAAGAGTAATAATAATTATTATGTTATTTGGAGAGGCATATCAGCGACTGGGTAACTCAGTGGTCAACGCCACTGACTTTGGTGTGGAAGATGGCCAGTGCAAGACCCAGGTGACCCCTTAGGAAAGGTTCTTAATGCTGTACATCCCAATGTGGCCACAACGGGGTGCAAACCCCATTGTGCCGGTCCCAAGTCCGGTTGTGTCAGGAAGGACATCCGACGAAGGTGATTTGCTGTGGCGACCCCAAAAGGGAAAAAGTCGAAAGAAATCATTATCATTTGGAGAGTCATGACTTAAAAGAAAAACATGTAAAGGTTATTGTGCAATGACTAAAAGGGGAATACCTGACTAATGTAATATAATTTTTCACGATTTACAAATGAATATGATAAATAACAGGAACAGAAAAAAAAGTTTTCTGAAAACCCTGAAAAACATGTCTTTGGCCATTCTTTTAACAAGGTGATAATATGTTTGAAGAGGAGCAAAGCAAGAAAAGAAAAGAAAAGTATAATGAGTGTCAGTAACTATGCAGAGATTATTTTTCTGTCTTTTCTATGGATTTATCTGGAAAGTGGCTCTGAAGCTAAACTGTTGATACATTTGATGGCTAATTTTCAAAATAAAGATGTCAAGCTACATACAGTATATTTTCATGTGACAATGACGCCATCAGACTGGAATTTTTCCCAATTATCTTCAATAAACTCAGTGTGTGGTTTGATGTGTTCTTGTCAGACAGTACAATACAAATAGAAACAAACAGGAACTAACAAATCAGATGCTGGTGTGACAGACTAACTGCGGCTGCTTCTGTTTTGCAGTTGCTTTCATGGTTTACAGAAGTGCGTGCCAGCAAATGGTTTCATCCTAAATTAGCTGTTGTCAAGCAAAAACACACAGGAAGTCGTGAAATACTGACTTGTACGTTACTTCAAGATCACTTATCACTTATTCTGAATTATTTAATTGTAGTGCTTTAAATGAGCCATACAGAATAAGTAAATCAAGGTATGGTGATCACGAGTAGCTGTGATTAACTGTTTTAATCTAAATCAGGCTTTTAGCATTTATCTTTTTTTTTTTTTCATTTCTCAAATTTCATTGATGACCAGAATTGTCAGTTGTCAGTTTAGAGATTATACAGTTTATGCCATTTTTGATTTAAAAAATTGTGACACTGGAATTAACCACATAAAGAACATAAAACATAGACGATGGCTACTGCCACAGTACTGTGGCACAGAATATTGGTTTTTCTATTGCCACAGGGCCAATCAAATGTCAACATTTGTACCAGAGTCAATCACAGATACTGTTCCATGAACTCATCAGCCTCCTTCTGCCACAGTACTGTAGTGATATATGGTAGATAGCGATGCAGTCGTTTGTGCATTTTGCTACCTCAGTACTGTGGAAGAAATGACAAATTAGTGATAGTATAGAATAGGAATTATTGTTCTAAATACTTTATATGTTGTTTTATGGTGTTCTGTGCAGTCAGTGAGGCTGGAGCAGGTGGGCGGAGCTACACGTTAGCTGTAGCAGCGTGCCATGTTACTTCTCAGTTCTGTGTTGTTTCAGTGTCATTTCAATGTATTGAATACTGTGTTCAGAATTCTGGGCTCTGAACGTTGTCCCAGTGATTGATTTATATCAATGTCAGATTTTACCTACCAGCACCGTGACCCCCTTGAAAATCTGCACGGGGAAAAAAAATGCTGCTTTGACCGAGACTAAAAGTGGAGTCTTCCGCATTACAGTCTGAAGCATTACCTACTGAGCTAAATATTCACTGTCTTGAAGTCTGATTTATTTGCTATCAGATTGCCTTGTTATTTTTCAGGATGTGACAAGTTACCAGTCTACACATGATATAATGAGGGCGCTGATTGGCTCTGTGGTTATAGACAAACTAATATTTCATACCACAGTACTGTGTCAGTAGCCACTTTGTAAAAATTAATCCCACAAACAGAGATAAAGATCTATTTAACGCGGGTCTAATGACAAACATCATCACTGAGTGCTTGACCTTCTGATGGATGTCTCTCATAAGCAGATGGGCTCATCAGCAGGCTCATCCTTGTGTCTGTTAATTGTGGTCCTTTTGCTCCTTTTGTTCTCGGGTCTCGATCCCTGGTCCAAGTGGTCGCTTTGCATGAGGATGCACACTGCTGTTGGAGATAGCAAACACCAAAGTTAGCAGCACAAAAGGGATTCAGAGGCTGGCTGATAATTTATTACAAGGTCTTTTATGGAAGGCCCTCACTCGTGGCATTCATCTTTTGTTCCTTCATTGTCAAACTCTTTTGTCTTTGCTTCAGTTAAGTGAAAATTCTGCCGCTCTTTCACTGCCCTGAAAGAGAAATAAAACACAAAACAATATCTATTGAGTTATCCGAGATGTGCCACTGCACACATCAAATGCTTAGCAACAATGATAGCACAGATTCATTATCTGCTATTACCATGAATTGCTATTGTCGCTCTTTATGAAATTTGTGTTTCACTTACCATCCATTTTTCTTTCTATTACCAATAACAGGGGCCACCAAAGACATGGGCAAGATGCTTGGTGGGGAGGAGGAGAAGGATCCTGATGCAGCGAAAAAAGAGGAAGAAAGGCAAGAGGCGCTGAGGCAACAGGAGGAGGAGAGGAAGGCCAAATATGCAAGAATGGAAGCAGAGAGAGAAAACATCCGACAGGGCATCAGAGACAAGGTAAAATAAAAGGAAAAACACCAGCAACACCAGAGTCAGACAGAGGAGATGTCCCTGCCTGTGACAGCAGGCTCTGTGCGCTGCCTTTGGGTGTTTTCAGTGAAGGTAGAAACTGTTTTGTCTGTGCGACAAACCTTTGTTTAGTCTTTTTGAAGCAAACAGAGCCATTAATACTGAATGGATTTTTTTTCCCTTTATTTTTTTTCCTTCTATTATTATCCTGATTTAAACTTGTTTTTAGACAGGATCCAACCCTGGCAACAAATGCAATTAAAGGATCGGTTCAGCTAAATCTGAAAAGGTGTTTTTAGATGGAATTGTTAATATAGAAGAAGTTAATAATGGTTTCAAAAATAACTGTGTCATTAGAAAATATTCAAATTAATTTAATATTTTCTGAAAAATCGAAAATCTGAAAGGTATTACTTTGTTACATTCCACCGCTGTCCTTAAGGGACAAATATCTTTGCAGAAAAATCAGCACATTGATTATATTTGACACAAAACACAATATACTTCTTCAAAAATATAAATGGATTTTCAGCTTATTTACATATGAACTCAATGTATTTACAACATGTACGAGTAACTTCAGGATCTTATATGCAATGCAAAGTTGTCCCCATGATAAAATGTATTAAATGTATGATTAAAAAGGAAACATGTCTTCATAAGAAATCAAAGATGAAACATTTTTCAGTAAGATTTTCTAAGCTTTGCTATTTTTTTTTTGTTACTAACTATTTTGTCTTGTCAAGATCTGGTCCTTGATAAATTCTGGCAGTGACTGAATGAGCAGTTTTATATTCATCTGAGTTTATGTGTGATAAAATGTTAACTGAATGCCTAAGTGTGTGCTTCTGGCCATGAAATATTCCTCTTGGTATCAGAATATTTGACTTGAACTATCTTTGAGCTCTTTTAGAAAACTCCGTCAGTATGAAACCTTTGTAAAACTTTATCTTTGGTGTTCGAGGATCAGCGCTGCACTCCACTGAGCCTCAGTGAATCTTTGGTTTTGGTGCAATTGCGAGAGGAGAAAAGTGGAGGGAGAGCAAGAAATATGACAGCATATCTCGGGGAAGTGTTTGGAGAGCAGCTGACTAAGCGTGACTGTTTTCACTTCAACTGGTGCAGGCCTTTGTTACAAGTCTGCGAGCGAGGGAGGGATTGAGCAAGACAGATTGCAGGCGAATGAGACAGAGCAGCATGAAGGGAAAGCAGCGAACAAACAAGGAAGCGGGAGATGAAGCAGAGAAGAGCGGGACTCCTCTACTGAAGTGTTTATTCCTGTTTCATTCGGGAATCGATTTGTTTTAAGTTTGATCAAAGCTTGATAAAACAACAGGATGCAGATTCAGGGGATGGCAGATTGTTACAGCAAAAAAGGGTAAAAAAACAAACAAACAAAAAAAAAAAAACACTTTTTTTGTAACCTTGTACTATTTTGTTTTTTCTTAAACCCGCCACCACCATATCTCTTTGGAGGACAACTTTATTTTTAACTATAGCTTGTGTTTAAGTAACAATCTGAAACTTTATATTCACGTGTTCATCCGTCTCTTGCTTGTTTACATACAGTAAATAGAGGAAAGTGTAGAGGGACAGGAGGGAGACAAGACAGAGGGACGAACAGAGATAAGACAAGATAGTGGGACAAAACAGACATAAGACAAGACAGAGGGACAAGAGAGACATAAGACAAGACAGACAGACAAACAGAGATAAGACAAGACAGAAAGACAAACAGAGATAAGACAAGACAGTGGGATAAAACAGACATAAGACAAGACGGCGGGACGAAACAGACATAAGAAAAGACAGTGGGACAAAATAGGCATAAGACAAAACAGTGGGACAAAACAGGCATAAGACAAGATAGAAAGACAAACAGAGATAGGACAAGATAATGGGACAAAACAGACATAAGACAAGATAGAGGGTTAAAACAGGCATAAGACAAGATAGTGGGATAAAACAGACATAAGACAAGACAGTGGGACAAAACAGACATAAGACAAGACAGTGGGACAAAACAGACATAAGACAAG
>JAPSES010000002.1:3012123-3027199 GCA_029822895.1 Maxillicosta whitleyi
CGGTTCGATTCTGCATCATCAATAATCAAAAAATGAATGAAACTATGGATGGAACAAATATTATGAACCTTATTGTGTCACTATGTATGAATAAAACAGGAGATGGTGCAGTCATATATTACATGTGACTTTTTTTTTTTGGCCGGGCAGTATATATTATTCCGACCCATGCCTGTTTATTGTTTTATTTATGTACAGTTGCAGCTGGTATATTTTCAGGCACACTGATACAATTTCATACAGGCATTTCGGGGGGGAGGAGTAGTCCCCGGGGGGTCCTCAGGTGTGGGACAGGAAGAGGAACACCTGTTTGAAGTGTGTATCTGTTTTGCTGCACAGAAAAAAACTAAACTTATTTTGGGAAAATGTCGGAGCGTGCAACAGACTTTTAAATTGGAGTGAGAAGGGAATCAAACGGGGAGGGGGCTGTCAACGCTGGCAGTTCTGAGGACATCTTTCCACCCATGCTTGTCTGGATACATCAAGAGAATTGGGCGCTGCAGTTCTGAAAAAAAACACTGACACATGTAAATTCACGTACATCTGCAGGGTCGTCCGGTACGACACAAATCACATACTCGGATGGTTCTGCTGTGACTGTAACCCCACAGCTGTCAGCGTCCTCGTACGTTATGGAGGGAGTCATTTAAGGACAACTCAACGGGACCAATTAAGGTTTCGCCAAAATATAGACTTGCACTGAACTGCCTGCGCTCCTGTTTTGTTTAGTTTTATAGCTGTGCCAGGCAACCTAAGCACTGCTGGTCCCAGAGGAAGCTACTGTATCCAGAGTGCAAATGTGTTTTATTGTGCTGTGAGTAGAAGCCCTACATTTATATTCAGCACCACTTTATCTGAAGGACTGTGCGCAAGACTGACACCACCACGAATGTGAAGAACACGAGTCTTTATGAATGTTTATCACTGTTTTCAACAAGCGTCAGGGAGTTATTTTAAAGTTGACACTGTTTGAGAAGTCTTTGTTCAGACGTGACATTAACCAAAACAACATAACCTGTCAAACGCAGGCCTTAACAGCTCTAATTACAACGTTACATTAACCTGTCATACGTGGTTGGTTTTGACACTGGATGTCATGAGACCATTATAATTGTGTCATGAATAATTCCCTTAACCTCAGCTACAGGATCGTGACAACATGATGACATGTCATTAAGTGTTACTGCGTTGTCGGATTGTACAAAGGTGTCATTTGACAGATTAGTTCACACATGGACAAAATAGGGCCTGAGGGACGGAAGTGACCAGTCGACCATCTTAATCCATTCCAACACGTCGTCAAAGGAGAGAGAAGCCCCAATAAATTAACTGAAAGCAGCGTTGTACTGATACTGCACAGTGAACAGTAGGCATTAGATCCTCTGCGCATTCCCACTGAAATTACCTGGGTAATAAACTTTCCCTCAACCCTAAACTTTCCCTGAAAAAAAGTTCCTGGTAGGGGGGGTAGGACTTTTCAGATTACCCAGAAGTTTTGGGGTTGGGGCTATGTGTTGGGAATAACATGTTACAAAAGTAATGCATTACAACAACAGATTACTTTTTGCTGTAACACAGTAGTGTAAAGGTCCCATTATGCTTCTGCGGCAGACTGTCGCAGATGGTTTTCGTTTATGGTTGTGCGGGGAGGTGTTGATGTGTGCTATGTTATTCACTACCACAACGCAAAGGGGGCACAAAGTTGCTGTTACAAGGAGTAGTTAGTACAGTGTTTATCTGTACTTATCTGTGGCGCAACAGTTGAAATAAATAAATCGCTCTTTTGAACACATGCTGTTTTTAGAAGAAAAACATTTTCCTTTACTGACCCCCGCAAACTTGCCGGACTACTTTCATTTTGACCAAAACCAGACCAGAACTGGGCTCACAGGACACTGTCGGGGGTAAGTCAGTGTGGATGTTCTACACTGATGATGGGGATGTCATACACATTCATGTCAAAAATACACAACAATTCCTTTAATCTGAGCTTTAATGAGCAGTGAATTAAATGTAGAAAAATAGATGATTTTCAGTGAAACAAACCCAAACTACAAGGATAATATTATTATGTAAATGGTGGTAAATCACTTAGGGAAGGTTCAACAGAGAGAAAAACTCATTTCGGAGCTGCCACAAAAGTAGCACTAGGTCTTTATGGGTTAATATTCTGATTCCTCCTGCAGTGCATTGCAATCATCTGTTCATTCAAATACACAAAAGAGTGTGTTTGCCGAATACACTCGGCACCTGGAAAAGAACAACCCTCATTTGAATGTGAAGATGGGGTGGAAATTCAGACCACAAAACCAGGAATTCTTTTACCTAGTTGACAAAGCGGATTTTCAGTTAATGCCCTGCTGTATATTATACTTCTAAAAATGTGTTTCTCTTACCTACTGAGCAGACCTTTAAATGATGATAATGACAATGAAGAACAGTTTTGTGTCATATCTGTTCATTTTTCTGTTCTCTGCTCTCAACCTTTGACCTACTTTCCTATCAGTCTCACTCAGACACCTGGTGAGCCACACCTGTGACTCATCGGGTGATAGCTTTAAATTGTCCATTCTCTCTGCTTCCTTGCCAGATCGTTGTTGCATTGCATGACTTTCCAGCGTTACGTCCTGTCTGTGTTTTCTAGTTCATCGGCCCATTTCTGTCCCAGACCTTCCAGCCTGCCTCCTTCCTCGACCCCTGCTTACCCGACTACGATTCTGCCTTTTTATCATCACCCTTGCCTGTTCAACTGCGTTCCTGACTCGACCCACCTTCCATCCTGACCAAGTCTCCCACCTACTCCTTGTCTACACCTGAACCAGTACCTGTTACGGCTACAACTGAAGGTTTTGCCTAGCCTGGGCCCGCCCATTCCGTGTCGTCACCCGCTCACCAATTCATGGCTGCCACATGGTCTGGCAAAGCATACTATTCACATCTTTCAGATCTCCAGCAAAATCGGGAACTCCACCCTATTTTTCGGGAGCAAATCAACATTCAGCATCTCCAACCGCTCTAGGTAGAGACGTGTTGACGTAAGTGATGCAGTAGAACAGAGACCAGAACCCCAGGATTGTAAACAGAAGCTCTTCATTCAGTGCAAGTACGGAGCAGCGGCAAGCCCTTAGCGTAGCCATAGATGCGGTGTTGAAACAGTTCAACCGAAAAATATCTGAAAATAGAGCAAAGAGCAGCGCTGGAGGCATTTATTGGAAGGAGGGATATTTTCACCTTGCTCCTGACCAGCTTTGGTAAAAGTATTATCTACCAGTTAGCCCTGCTGCTAGCCGGCTCCTTCAAGCCGTTTTCGTCATCATTTAAGCTTCGACAACGCCTTTTCTGGCTTTGACCAATAGCAGACTGAGACTTTTGAAGGAGGTGAATACTTCAAATTTGAAACACACCCTTTTTTTTTAGAGAACCAGCTTTGTGCTTGGCCAGACCCAATGCCAGCATGGTATTGGGATGTCGTGATAACCAGGCTAGGTTTTGCCTGCCTTTTGGACTTTGACAATCTGGTGTCAAACCTGGACTCTGATTCCTCACCTTAATGAAGGGACTGAGTATATCTGTTCAGATACTGATACTGATACAGATACTGCTTGTGGGTTCTCATCCTGGTTTTCACAGTTTTGGACTTAAGCACACATTCATTTGTTTTGTTTTTTTTCTGCAGATTTTCTGTCAACGCAGTTCAAATAAACTCTTGGTGTAAGAATAAGACTTGATGACACACCGCAAACATTTATAAAGTCTCTTTCATGTTCTCGGTAGGTGTCGTACTCTGCAGATAAAGGGATAGCTGAAAATTCCTCAGACTCTGCACCCTGTCACATCATTTATCTGCTTTTTTCAACTGTCTTTACGCCGAGGGGGGTGTGACGACTCAGGTTCTGTGAAATACTGTGCAGGGATTCCAGCTCTGTCAGTTCGAGAAACACCTCAGAGCTCACTACCTGCTCTGAGGTATCACAAGTAGACCCGTGTCTGTTGAGGTCACAACCCTAAAATGTTAGAATCCTCTTTATTTGATCATCCAAGAGCCGTTTTTAGACTTTCATCATCTTTCCCTAATTCAGACTCCTGGACCATGGGATAAAACATCAATGACAGGAAATGACAGATCGACAATCTCCACATCATGGTCCTTGTTAATGAGTCAATAATGTGGTTTTTCTCTTTCCATTTCACACATATGAGCACTTCGCCCACAGATACTGACTGAAATAGCTGCCGTCTAATGGTGCTGAGAAAACAAACAACATATCGTGTCCTGTTGTCTTCTGAGAGTAATTTTCCCCTCAAACTGCAAGCAGCAAATACAGTCCCGATGCTCATCTTGCTCCACAGGGGGGCATCAAGACGAAATGAAGTCACATTTTTATCACTTCAAATGAATAATCAAGTTTCAGGGGATTAAAGCTGGCCAATCATACTTGATGTTCATGCATCCGAACATAAAACTGAACAGCAGCTTTGGATGCCATTCACTGTAGAGACTGAGGATTTGGTGACTGAACTTATGATCTTGGCACAGTAAACAAAACCCAAAGGCTAATGAGCACAGTTTTTAGAAATTTGCATTGAATTATAAATGGTTTGTTTGTGTATTCAGATTCTTTTAGTATTCTAGATCTAGAGGGTGAAAATTAAGTCAAAATCTTTTAGCTAAATTTTTTTTTTTTGAGTAATTTGCTTTGGTTTTTCATGAACATCTATCAGGGTTTATTAACCTTTTTTGAACTGATGTCCATTGACAGCAGCATGAACATACTGGTGCCCCCCCCATGACTGAAAAAAATGTGTGGATGGGAGTGGGGGGGGGGGGGGGCAAGACCAAGACCAGCGAGTCGAGACTGACCACAAAAAATTGGTTTTGAGAACTACATCACTAGTGATTTGTGGTATTACTGTCTAAAAATGGAGCTAACAGAGCTACAATGTAAACTATCAGCAGGTGAAAAGATTATTATTAGTCCACGGAGATGCAGCATTAATTCACTGGTGATATTTGTAGCTGTGAAGTGTTAGCTTTATTGTCTGTTCCGAGTAAAAATGGAAATTTATCTTTAGACGCAAAGTTTAAAAACCATATTCAGGCATTAAAAACACCCCAATACACACACACACACACACACACACACGCACACACACACACACACAAAATAACTGGTTCAATTGGCTGTAGTTATCAACTCCCCCTGCTGACAATAGTTTGCATTATCAATATTACATTTAACCCTTTTTTAAGGGATGGTTACCACTAACTACATTCCTATCATCACACTGTCCAGCCGTCTTCAACTAATGGTGAAATCTATCACCTCCAAAAGCCTAATTCTGATAACAGCTGTACAGCAGCAATAACTGTCATGCTTTAAACCTGTTATGTGTGAAATGATGTTTGAAAAATCTATTAACTTAATCTGCTTGGAGTAACAGGGATGATTCAGTGCAGGTTCAAATGCCTGCAAAGATATGAGTTGCAGGTATTTTTATTTGTATTTTTTAAGTAAATAAATCATGATAGTATCTTTTTTTTTTTTTTTTTTTTTAGACCTTATAGAGGTTCAGCTATGCAACTTCATTATGGTCCTATGTTTGCCCTTAAAGTTGTCTTCAGTTCGTGTCCCAGAGGGTAAAGGCAACAATGGTTTGTTCCTACTGCATCATGAATCTGAATCCTGTCATTTAACTGTCAAAATATCCCAAATAAAAATATTAATGGGGGATGAGCCAAAGATAGAAACAGACACATCCATTCAAACTACAGCTGACCTCATTTTGTGGGAACTCAAAGTGTCAACCTGACAATTTATTTCTGTTTGAGGACGGATAAATATCAGGATCTGAAACCACACTGGTCAGCAGCTGCAGAGAGCGAATGAAAACCCGAGGCCTCGGCACCGACTGCCTGACATTTAAAGTCTGCCACGAGGCGTCGGCGACACATGAGTGAATATGCTGCTGCTGTTGGTCCTTTGACTGATACCGCCACCGGTTATTTAGGTTTGTTGTGTTGTTTTTCTGGACATTTTTTCCCCTTTTTCTTTGCTACTGAATGTGGCAGCTCCAGACCATCGTTGTGTTTCTTCTCAAAAACTACCTCCACACGTTTGACAGGAAGTTGAAAGATGACGTCTGGATAGGGCTGCGTTTTCTTTTTCCTCTTGGACAGAGGGCAGACTGGAGGCTACATCTAGACGTACAAAGTGGTGTCCCAAGACGGGAGGGTAACGTTGGTTTGTCTCATTTTCAAATGTCAAGTCTTCCTACTTTCTAAGCTTACTGTTCCTGTATCAGCCAGTGAGATGACATTTACTCATGAGTTACTACCACTATAGTATAACAGGAGCCTTATTGTGGAGTATAAACCACAATATGCCAAGGTTTCACTGTACACAGTCCTGGCATTGTCCATTCTGTTAGACGTTAAAGACATGAGAGGACACTTACTGCAGTTAGACTGAAATAACCTGTTCCAGCTCCAACAATATGAACCACTGCAGTACTGACCCATGGAAGGATCAGAACTATTTGTGCCATTGTGATGTCATAGAATCAGACAACAGCTGTTATCAGATAAAGCATGTTATATTGTGTTTATATCATCAATTATTGTGATAACTCCAGAAATTAGAGGATTGGATATTTATTGTGCAGGACAGTCGGCTCAGTGTTCAGAATGAGTGCATCAGGGTGAGAAGAGAAAAGGATGTGCTGATTACCCATCATGCCCAGTGCCTATAGTACAAGCCTGGGGGGGTAGTGTTGTGATCTGGGGTTGATTCAGTTGTCCATAGAATTAGGTGAGCTGACTACTGGAATACACTGAATGACCAGATTTCTCCATCAGGAAAATTGGATTCATTTCCCTCAAACATTTAAAAAAAAAAAAAAAAAGTGGTTCCGAACACACGAGCCCACACCTGAATCCCATTGAGAATCTGTGGAGCAGACTTTACACCAGGGGTGGGGAATCCTGCTCCTTGACGTAGAGTCCTTGATCTTGCATATTTGAGACGTTCCCCTTCTCTAGCACACCTGATGGTCATTATCAGGCTTCTGCAGAGCTCGATGAGGTGTGTTGGAGGAGCGATACATCTAAAACATGCAGGGTAACGCCCCTCGAGGACCAGGATTCCTCACCCCGCTTTACACAGTGGTCTGCCTCTCCATTAATACAGGACTTTTGTAAAACATGAATGCAAGTCCACAGAGAAGTAGACGCGACCTTTCATAAACATCACGGTGAATGTGTCGCCGAATTAAAGCCAAGGACAGTTCCACAAAAGTTGTTTTTTTTCCCTCCCCATCAGTGTATAAATCTTGCAGGCATCTCGGATACCCTCCACTGCTTTGCCACCTAGCCATTTGATTCATAGCTCATGTACATAATAACTATACCTTCAGGTCACATCAAATATTTAGTTCTAAAAATGTCCCGACATCCCACCAACCCATAGAGCAGAGGTGTTAAACTCATTTCAGTTCAGGGGCCGAAATCAGCTAAATTTGTTCAGAAGTGGGCCGGACCACTAACATAATAGCATAATTATACATAAATAATGTCAACTCCAAACTTTCCTTACATGATACAAATGTTTTCATCTAAAAAACATTTTTAAAAACAATCTGTGTGATATGAACGACCTAAAATTTCTTAAGAAAACTATGTCCAATTTTAACAATATTAACTTACAGGTCAAAGTGAGTCTACAAATACACAAAACATTTAATCACAGGCAGAATACTGGTAAAATTACCCTTCCTTTAAGACATTTCAGGTTGTTCCTATTGAGGTTATTTACTTTTTGGGGGGGAAATTACAGTTTGAGTGTAATTATAGGAAAATTACATGAAAATATTTGCATTTACAAAGAGAAACATTTGGAGTTGTGAGTATTTAAAGGTTATTAGGATCGTATTTTACTGATCTGTACATGGAACCTGTACTAAAATTTTTGGTGACCATCTTATGTGTAATTTTTACATTTAATTCAATGGGGCAGATTGGAATTTTTGGTGGGCCACATGTTTGACATCCCTGCCATAGAGGAAACAAACCAGTCTTGAAAGCAGCCAAAGCACTTTTTAAAAGGCATTTATTGATGAAATACACACTTAGGTTTTGACAAAAGCTTCTGTAGTTTTGTACGTAAGAAATTCCAGCCCCATTCTAGACCCAAAACTCCTTGAACTAATTGTGGCAATGGAAACCAGTTCATTACATGTGCAATAAATAACAATAATACAAAAGGAGGCAAGGAGAAGGACACCTGACCAGATGTCTGTTAACCTGGAACAAAAAAAAAAAAAAAACTGAGAACATCATGTCACTGAAAGAGAGGGGGTTTAAAAAAAAAAAAAAAAAAAACAGAGACAAGACTATAAATAAAATCCAGTCGTTTTGTATTTCGGGTGCATTAGTGTATGTTCTGAGATTTCCTGGTCACCCTCAGGACCAGAAGGCATTTAGTGACCTGAGGAACTGACTGGAAAAAAGAAACAAAAGAAAAACGTTGGAGTTCAACTTTGAAACCTGGAACCATCTGAGAACCGTATATTGCACATTTCCTTGCAAATACAATAACCACATTGCCAGATTCACATAATTTAGTTTTTTCCCCCTATTTTTTTCCCCACCTGACCTAAAATAATGTGTTTGTTTTACACAGAATTGACAATAACACACTCAGAATAATACAAAAAGTCATAAATTGCAAATTCATAATTTAAGCAATTTTATGCATGAGTCCGGTATAGGTTTCACTGAAGGAAAAAACAAGGAAAGAAAAATACAAATTGTTGAGCAAATCCCTCTTGGAGATTCATAAAACCAAGAACACTACTGCAGAAGTCACTTTCAGTATAAATAAATAATAATACAAAACTGGACAGATTTGTTGATGATCTGCTATGGCTCACAGGGGGTGGGGGGTGGGGGTGTGGGCACGCCAGGTTTGGTAGCTGACGACCAGATTTCTCAGTTTATCTGAGAACTACTGAAACCAGCAGTCTAAGTGTAGCACTCATTTCAATAATGCATCTATTTCAAAAAAAAAAAAAAAAAAAAGACTCTACTGCTCCTGCCATGATCCCCCAGAGCACAATCTCTAAAAGCATCAGTCACGATCCTGAAGTGGGGAAACAATCCATAATTTAACCAGTCATTTGCTCCTCAAACTGCACCACCCGTGGGGTTGTGATTCAGTGCACTTGTGTGGTGCTTTTCAGAGCAGCGGCAGCGCTGTGCCACCCGGCCAGACGATCCATACTGTTTTTTTTGGAGTGTGTTTGACTTCATGTAGCCACCCGAGTGACCCTCAAGGTCTCCCTCCCAAACAAATGCAAAGCTTGTCCTTGAGATTACTGAGCTTTACAGACCACACAGAAACGAGGAAGAATAGCGTGAGCTGGGCAACAACGAAAGCTGTAACGCTTCCAGAGTGGACACTTACTACAGCGGAATAAACACACAACAGCCACTTTAACTTGCCAGGAATGATTAAGTTGCCAAAAGGCTTGAAATTGAAGTTGCTGCCTTCAGACACCAACCTTCTAAGACATCTCTGAATGTGGAAAGAATGTGCAAAGCAGCCTGAATGAACCGTTTATTCATCTTAAAAAAGGTTCAATGTGTAATATGTGGAGTTACAGAATCCACTGCACAGCTGTCGACTTAACATCCCATACAGTAGCTGCGAAAAACTTTAAAGTTTAACTCAAGTGCTTGTTTTGTCCTTCTGGCTTTTTATTAGTTAAGCAGATAATAACTCTGATCCACTCCCACACACAGCGGTAGATGATGGAGATGCTCGTTAACGATGAATGGTGTCGGCTATAAAACTGGAAAAATCCAATTTGGGCAACGACTGAAACACAAGGACGACACGGTCCGTCTGTGGATATTGTTGTCGAGTGGAAACCTCTTATGTCCGAAATGGTTATTGTTTAGGAAAGTGGAAAACCATTATATATACTAAACAAATGAATGGAGTTAAAAGCCCGTCATAGCCTGTTTTCAGCACTTTTTAAAAGAAATGCAATATTTCAATGCATCACAGGAGACATTCACTGGATTTAACTAATCAAATAATTAAGATCCTTTCATGTGTCAGAACTGCAGTAGTTAATAATGCATCAGCTCTAGCAAATTATTTAACTAACTGATGCAGTAACGTTTCCACTACATGGAACTGGCTCGACGCAGGTACCAGGTACTATATTCCTGGAGACCATTTCCATTAAAGGATACTACCAACATAAAATACCTGGTCATCATAGTGATGCGGCATGTAACTTCCGTGACATCATCTACAACGTAACCCGACTGGTGGTAAAAACAGAGGAAGAGGAGAAGAACAACGACCATGTGATACATGTAAACAATGGAGGATGTCGATGGGATGGTATTTTTTATCCTCGGTATGTGGCTGTTTCATGGACTGATCAACTTCCGATATATTTACCGTAACCCTTCGAATCTAGATTTTTTTTTTAAAATGGCGTCACACCTTAATAATGCAATGACAACTCGGCGTATCAGTGGTCTGCAGTGTTCAAACGTCACATTTTGGTATCGGTTCCCCCCATTTTGGAACCTCAGAGGATGCGATACCAAAAAAATAAATAGCACCAGGTACCAGATTCCTGGTCGTTTTTCATAATATAATAATAAACGCAAAAAAGCTGAGTCGAGCCGAGCCAGTACCACGTGGTGGAAACGTTACATAAGTAGCCTCTCATATCTTAGACAAGAGCATGAGACATTGTTTTCACACATGGATTAGCCTCCATTAAGTCCAAACTCTAATTCGGGATGTGATGAAGACTGGATGCAGTGATCTGATTCTCAATCATAAAGAATCAAAAATTAATGCAACTATGGATGGAAAAAATATTATGAAAGTTATTGTGACACTACATGAGTATTAAGTTGCAAAAAAAATCCGTCTCAATGAATGTTTCCTTTAATCAAAACTAAAGGTGGTGCATTCAAATATTGCATGTGTGACTTTTTTTGGCTGGACAGTGCATTTCTAAAGGTGTTTTCAGACTGGATATCTGTTCTGTTCACAGGCAATATTTTTCTATACGTTAGCGTATTTGAGGCAAAGAGAAGACAAGCGACCTTTGTTGTCCCTGATATATCACCGAGCGGTTCGGTCGATAAGGCGAGCCCGTACTGCGCAGATCCAAGGCTTTGTCAGGAGACAACAGGAGCGCCGTCTATGGTCATGTGGTGATTAAGTTTTTTCCGTTGTCGGAGTTTTGATTAGGTCACTTCTGTTCTCGGGTACGGATCGCTTTCACGTGGCAACGTTCTGTACCGGAAGCCTCGTCGTCTGTACCCAGGATGACCCCCTCAGCTGGACTCTGACACGGTACTCGCGCATGGAAGATTTACATTCACAAAGATAGAATTAAGTGGACTTTAGGGTCCAACATACTCAGATACCCAGCGTGAAAACAATCAGGCGAATGTCAAAACTAACAGATAATTTTTTTAAAAAAGATCAAAAATGGACTTACGAGGTTTCCACCCGACAACTATATACACAAGACTGTTCATATCAGGTTAGTAGAGCCTGATGAAAATATTATGACTTTCATTCCATTCCTGCAACTAAACCCTCCCCGATGTTAACACACTGAACCTTTAAGAACATGAAGACTACCGTTGGCGCCGACAGCCCACACGGAGCCGTGAAACCACCACGAATCAAAATTTCATGCGGCTCACCCGAGTTTCACACCGATTGCGGCAGGAGATAACAGACAGACCGACAGGCGTTCAAGGTCAGAGCAGAGAAGCCGAGTACGAGACCTGAAGTCCTGACAAATCACAGCTTCCTCACAACGTAGAAGACCTTCTGGGGCTGATACGGACCCCCGTCTGCAGACACCAGCCTCCTATAAGCCTCTTAGCTGGGCTGTCAAGCATCACAGCACTGATGTCTCAATGTCTGTGCCAATAAAAAGCAGAAACATCGATCCATTCTGGTGCACGGGATGTGGAGGATGCAGCCGGTGATAGGCGCCCGCACACGAGAAGGTCAAACCTCCAGAGAGGCCGACCGCAACACGGAATATTCAGGCTAAAAATCAGCCGCGTGTGATTCTGCAGCTACTTTTCAGAGCCAATTATCTGTTTGAGATTGAAGCAAGTCTCAATTTGAGTGAGAGGCGCAAACTTCTCACCAGAGAAGCTTGTAATAAGTGTGAGGTTGTCTTTGAGGCAGGAAATTGCAGCTCGCACACCCAATTTCTCACC
Organism: Maxillicosta whitleyi; assembly: GCA_029822895.1. Taxonomy (NCBI): domain Eukaryota; kingdom Metazoa; phylum Chordata; class Actinopteri; order Perciformes; family Neosebastidae; genus Maxillicosta; species Maxillicosta whitleyi. The sequence goes on from JAPSES010000002.1 coordinate 3,024,401, forward strand.
AGTTTTCTTTTTATTTTTCACAGCATCAGCCCCGTCACAGTCTATGACTTATTTAAAATTCCCTCAGTGCCGTCTCCAGAGCAGGCCTCAGCAAGGGGATAAACCAAATCCAACAAATCAATAACAAAAAAAGGAAAAAAAAAGAAAAAAAAGCCAGCACCTTTTTTATCCACACAGCGACACAGCTCTGACAGACACCCAAAGACTGGAGCACACAAAGGTACAAAAAAAACCAAAACAACCTTTGCACCACAGCGCTCTTCTGTCACGAATAAGGATGAAGTTTGAGATGAGCAGGTTTTAGCACCACAGAAAGCACCAGTGGCAGACACCACATCTGACCGTCAAAGTGACAAAACAAAGACCCCCGCCTCCCCCCCGAATCCAATCAGGCTCCCCATCCGTCACACAGATCACAGGGTTCTCGAAACAATACTCGATACACAACAGCAATAACAGGAGGCTTTGTTCACGCTGCAGCCTTTCATGCTGAACTTCAAACTGGTACTCGCATCAGGGATTTTTTTTTTTTTTTGCGTCTACTGAAGGAATACGATGAGAGTACATGTAAAGCGGAAGTCATCTGCTGCCAGAAGTAGTACTTTTATATGCCAGTTGACAGAAAAGTTTGGTTCTGATTGGATTTGTGCAACTGCTCTGTCATGATCCTCGACTCTGTTGAATGCGTCGGCTCCATTCTGGGTCAAAACCAATGCAATTCATAGACACAAACATGGTATTTGGCCATTAGAGCTGCAACAATTAATCGATTACTCGTCAGTTATTAAGGTAATCGTCAACTTTGTGATGATAATTGACTGATGGTTGAGATTTTTTTTTAAAAGAAACTCAAGTTAAAATTCAGATTCCAACTCCTTAAATGTGCCCCCCTCCCCCCCCCTTCTGACAGTAAATAACATTTTTTGGAGTACATCGTTGCTAGTTGCAGTCCTATTGGCCACGTTTCACACACTTTAGAGAAAATAACAACCTTTTTGCTAATGTATACACAAAACCGATGCAAATTCAAATGCAACAAATAAGGTGCATTGTGAACTCTACCACTGAAATAAGAAAAAAAAAAAAAAAAAAAAGGACACATGAACATACAAATGTAACATTTGTTCCAATCCAGACCCTCTTAAACAGTATAAAACAGTGTATGTAGGCTTCTGCAGAATACAGAAATGTATTGAATATGGATTGTGTTTGTAGTTGTAGCACCTTGTATTGTGTTTTACAGCTTAAATCGCTCAAAAAAAAAAATCAGATGTACATTAAAAAGTTATCGCGATCAGACTGAATGTACACAGGAAGTGACAAAACTTACAAATACTGGTTTTCTGTGAATGTAAGTCTTTGAACTTTCCCTGTCATGTTTAATTATTTTGGATGGTTTTTATCCTTTTTCCCTTGTGTGCTGGGGTGTAGCAGTGCAATCTAAAATCTGGGCGTCTTAAGCTGGAGACACTGATCTTATTAGAAAAAGAGTTAAATATTGTGCAACAGCAGGAAATCTGCACTTACAGACAAAATAGCACTGAATAATTACACAGTTTGGGAGGAATTTTAACCAAGAACTGACAACACTATTCCGTGAGAAACCAATACAGGAAAGCCGTAACCATTTATGGTTTATGCTCATGATTTTAATCAAAAGGAGGCAGATTTCTCACAAAAGTGTACATCAGCTTTAATTTCGTTATCTAAACGCCATTTGAATGCAGGTTTTGTTTTTATTAATTTAACCACTGCAAAACAGAGTTCTCTAAAGATGTCAACAAAGACTGGAACCTCTTAACATCTTTAAGTTTACTAATATTTGATGTATTTTTGAAAACCAAAAATCAAACAAACAAATAATAGAGCCGTTTCAACACATCACTGGCTTTACTGAACTGAAAGTTACCCCGCACTGTGCAGACGAGACCAAGAGCTGCAGGAGTGGTTTTGGTTGAGCTGGTTTGGTGCAGACCTGCAGGCTGTGAAACATGTACAAAGCATGTAATAGGTCCTAATGCAGCAGGGTTCCTACACATCTGTCAATTTAAATCACAAATGCTACAGATTTTGGATTTAAAAACCAGTAACTGATGTTTTACAGCTGGGGATAAACTAGAAAACTCTGCCTGAAGAGCACTATATACACTGCAAACACAATACTGGTTTAGATAAGAGGATCTAACCAGAGTGATGTTTTTTTCCTTTTCAAAATAGACCTAGGTTTGCGTTATTCGATTTGACCTGGGGAGTCTGTGGGTGCATAGGAACCCTGCACATGAACAAACAGACATAACAAAGAGATGCATCAGGTACATATCAGTTGTAAAGGAGTTGATGATGAGAGACAGTGAGGTATTATAGTCGAGGTCTGACATGGAGTGTACATAGGGATCCAGTTGTGGTAGCATGAAAAACAGTTTGTTCACTTTTTACATTGAGATTTAAGACATGTTTTTTGTTGTTGTTGTTGTTTTTTTTTTTGTTTTTTTTTTGTTTGAACATTGGTTTGTTAGGAACAGCATGTTCCTGAGGCACAGTCCTCCTCAGGATTAAAAACAGACATTTATGAGCACCAAATGACCAAAGAGTAGTCACTATTTAGAATTTCATATCAAAATGTTCAAAAAAAAAAATCTCAATCCCTGTGCAAAACCTGAATTTGTGTGTGATTTCAGTGGCTATTCTGAAAGCAATTTCTGAAACTATTGTGCCAGAAGCAATATGTCATTAGTTTATTTCTCTCATATATATATACATATACATATATATATATATATATATATATATATATAACAC
>JAPSES010000002.1:3027299-3046712 GCA_029822895.1 Maxillicosta whitleyi
ACACGGTGCAACTTTGCACATTTGCAGCTTCAAATGGCAGTGAGAAGAAACAGAAAATTTATTACACCCTCATTCCCAATAATATGACTCCAGTGATTTGCACAGTGTGTTCATGTTAACTGACTGCTGTGTGAGACGTCATCAAAAAAACCCAAAAAAAAGTCCAACACAAACCAAAACTAAATCCAGCTCTGGACAGAAAACGTTCTTGCTGCTGCCCTCAGTTGACCGTCTGTGGGCGAGGGAATGTTCTACTACTGTGAGTGTAATGTGATGCAGGATGTCGTAGTTTACATAAACATGGAGCTTTAACCCTGATGTCCACTATGGCAGCTAACGTCCAATTGATATAAAATTAGAAAATATCACTCCTTTTTTATTAAAGTATGGCATTCATTTGAAAGTCGCATTGATAACCGCAGCTGTTGCAGCTTCAAAATTACTTGATCCACAAGTAAAATCTGCCGGAAACAACAGGCTGTTTGACAGTTTTATCAACTTTGAATTCTCAAAGATATTTTGTATGTGAAGGTCATGTGATATTTGCTTAGAAGAATATCTACGTTTATGCAGATAAGAGCTAAATTACAGTCACAAACTGAAACCCTGGTGACTCCATATGAATGTATGCTTTTAGATAAAATGTTAATGCCGATTATGACACTCTTCCTTTTCCTTTGCAGGAATGCCTTCTATTTGTGTGTTCCAGTTAGCAAATCAACACATGCTTAACTTTAGTCAAGTTACATTATGTTGGAATTTAAGATTTACCAGTAATACATCATCTTCAACACTGATGCGTTTGAGTAGCTGAGTCTTTAGCATTTGCATTTATCCAGTCATTGTACATTCTTGGACGTCACCAATTATAAGACACAAGCAATGAACTGGATGATTTTTATGCTTACACCGTAAGTAGAGGGACAGTAGCCAATAAAAGGACAGACATTTGTTTCTGAAATGTTTCCAGTGTCCATCTGAACCATTAGAGCCAGCTGCCGCCAGTCGACATGAGGGGTAAGAGCAGAAGGAAGTGTGTGGTGTGAGGGCGCAGAGTGCCACAAACATCTGCTGCAGCAGCTCAAAGTAAAAGCTGTAAACATGTGGGTGTATCTGAGCAACGCATCGGCTGAAAGGCTGCCGAAACACGAGGACGGACGAGCAGGACTGATGAAGAAATCAATAAGAATTAGTGACTTACGTGCTCAAGTATTTGATTTTTATGCCTTAAAGGATTTTCTGAGATGGGTGTTTTTGTAAAGCGTTGTTACCTTAGAGTGATAATTATCAAAAAATGAAACGATAAGAGGCGTGTGACATGGGGAGCACGGGGTGGTGAGATAGTTTGAAGCCTTCTCTTTACCTTCACTAAAGTCTTTTAATGCTATGAGAGCAACATATTTAGACCCCACATTCTCACAAACGGCAGAGGATTCCATATATTTGTTTTGTGTCTCTCCGACGACATAAAGATGCATTTATATATTTTTGATACCAATAGCGAGTCTGTATTAAAAATCCTAATTTATCTCCTCCGGACAAATTGCCCAACATATAGATAGCACTTCTGGGATCCACTCTTTTAACAGTCTAAAGTCTCTTACTCTCTTCAATCTCTCGTAATGACATTTTATGTACAATATTGGTATATAGAACATAAATTACTACACAAATTTTTTAGCCTATTCACAATTGACAATCATCAAGAACCCAATAGCAAATTAGACAAAGTCAACAAAATGAAGTAAAAAAAAAAAAAAAAAGGACATTTTACTTGATAAACAGCTTAAAATTGATGCCTGTTATATAACTTTTCCATATACTTTCTGTGCTCCCAAGACGTGTCGAGTGTATTGAGAAAAGGATTAAAAAAAAGAACACACCTATTATATAAAAACCTCCTCCTCTCTTCAGTCCTTGTCTCCGGAGGATGAAGTCTGCATGAAGCTCAAAAAGACGATCACGTGCTTCCCCGACATCTTGTTTGCGTGTAAACAGAGCACCAGTAGTGTCTTGGTTCCATGTGTCTCTTCTGTACAAAAGTATAAATATATGCTTTCTCTCCATTTGTGTATGTTTTTTTTTTCTTTTTGTTCACATATCTAGGATGTAGCGGACAAAAAAATGGTTGTTTTAGTTCCTAAAAACACACCAGTGTTGCAGTATCCTGTGCTGGAGGTTGCCAGTTCTGTTGTAGTTGTCCCCCCCCCTGTTAGATCCCTATCTGCTGGCTTGTGTGGTCTCGTTTTACCGTCAGGTGTTTGCTTGGTGTTGGTTGATCGTCTTTGCATAAATAAAAAGGTTTTCGGCACAGTCCGCGGCCACTGGGCTAAAAACAACCGTTGTGTCCGTTTTAGCTACAGCAGATCCATCTTAGGTCTGTAATGGAGGAGGAGGGGTGATTTCTACAGAGACGGAGAGAAAAAAATTGCTTTATAGATCATTTACTCAAACTTTAGTACTTTTTTCCTGAAAAGAATAACATTAAAAAAAACATGGCGATACTGATTTCCAAATCTGAAGCCACTGAAACACAAGAGAAAGACAGATGGATGCAAACTATCACATAAATCATATTATATTTTTGCACCAGGAGTAACACCGACAGAATAATACAAAAATACTAACATCTGAGACTGGGGGGTGCATGACGACTTACAGGGATAACAGAAATATTAACCAATGGACAACACAAAGAAGATGCAAAATACCTTTATTCTCATGGTTATATCATGAGAATAAAGGTATTTTGCATCTTCGTTGTGTTTAATCTTCTGTGTTTAATGCTCAAACACAGTGCCTTGGAGTTTCTTCCTGTTTGTTGACTACTTTATGAATCCCTTTTCTAACAAACTCTTTTATTGTTATTTATTAAGGATTCCATCCCATGATTTTTTTTTTTAATTAGCGAATGGTATTGAGCATTGTATTTTTTTAAGTGTTGATTTCTGAAGTCTTTACAAGTTAAAACATTATTAGTAGTAGTAGTAGTGAGTACTTTAGATGAACAATTTGTTTGATTTGCATTATTCTAGGGTCTGAAAACACTGCCTTTGGTGTTTTTGACCAACTGTCCTGTTGTTTCCTAGAAAAACACCTTTTATTTGGATTTTTCCACTTTTTATTTGAGTGCAATATTGGGAATGATTTTGAGGCCAGGCAGTTCCCCTGTATCCAAGCAGGTGTAACGAGAAGAAATCAGTGCAACAGAAGTAGGTCTTTCAGCCCCAGATGACTTCACTGAACTCATCAATATTTCGTATACATCTGTGTTCCACGAAGTGTTGCATTTTTAACAAGTGTCTTACAAAGGATATATTTAACCTTTGTGTTGTGAACGTTTGCACATTAGAAAATACGGGCTCATTATCAAGCCTCCAATTTAAAACAGCTGCTTTATCTCCATGTGGTTCATCCTGTTGTTCTCAATGGAGCTAAAAATTCTAAAAATGTCTAAGAATTACAATACCTTCATGCAGAGATTTTTTTTGTAGTGAGATCTACGTATATTTATGGTGATTTCAATTCACCAATTTGCCTTGAAATGAAAATATTTTGGTTTTGGTGTGTACAGAATGTTTTTTGTAATTATGTGCTTAGGGTGGCTCAGTGGAAAAGATTCATTTCAAGACCCAATATCTGATCCAAGTAGGTCTTTATACTCCAGTGCACCCCTTCTACTCAGTGTTATTATAATAAACTGTAAAAACACCCTTGTACTACACCATGTTCTATTTAACACATCAGTTACCTTAAATCTCCATCTTGTCACAACAACAAATTTCAACGTGTGGTCCTTGCCCAGGATTTCCTCGTTGCATAAAATGTCCAGCTGTGAAAAGACAACGAAAGACTAAATTACTGAAGAGAACAAGGCTCTTAAGTGCACTTAATAGGATGACACGGCAGTGGCTTTAAACACAGAACAGTGTAATGCAAAGAGAAAAGTTCAACTACAACACTCTCCCCCCTCTGCTCTCATTTTTCAGTCTGTTATAATGGTGCTCTTTTGAGCAGAGCAAAGCATCAGAGGCTTATTTTGTCACTGTGTGGCCCCTGGCAGACGTGCCGCAGCAGCAGGGTGCTTTAGGAGAAAGAGGAAAGTTCAAAACCAAACATGTCGCTGCCTTCCCTCGCCAAAATCTACCTCTTCTCCTGTGAAGTCAACATTGATATTCTGCTGAGCAGTGCCTTGCATCTGCATCTGCCAATCAATACTGAGACACAGCAAGAAGGAGAGAGAGCGGAGGCTGGAGAGGAGCACTGCCACAGCGTCCCCTGCTGGTCAAGGATGGAACAACAGACTAATTGACAAACATCACACAGTTGATTAAAAAAAAAAAGACTAGATGAAATCTATTTAAGAAGTCTAACACATTCCACTCTGAAGTTCGACGACAAAATCCGTAGCTCACGGGAACTGTTACCACAAATGAATCTCAATGCTGACGATCTTTAAACTGTTTTCCTAAAAAATATATAAATAAATAATAAAAATAATAATAAATCTATAATTGTCACTCGTCCTTAGCTGGTAGTGGGGATAGGCTCCAGCACCCATGCAAACCTAGTGAGGATAAAGCGAGTTCATTAGATGAATGAATGGATCTATAGTTGTCTGAATGTATAAAAAGTAATAAAGGGCAAAACAAATATTGATTATCATTTCCAATAACATAAGACTGCATCATCTATAGTCATGCAAACGTATAAACACAGAAGATACTTAAAAAAAACAAAACTGAAATTTCTTAATAGATGATGCAAAAGTTGACAACCAAGTCAATTAATTAAAAATAATGTTTCAATTGCTATCCAATCTATATATTGTATGAAATGAGATCTACGTAATCATGTAAATCAAGTGTTAAGCTAATTAGAGAAACCAAAATGGAGAAAAGCAAGTATCACCAATTCACTTTGATATGAAAATTAATAATACAACTTGAGGATTTCCCACTGATGATGAAAACAAATGTTAACCACCAGGATATTTTGGAGCTAGTAGTTTCTATGTGTAATGTGCAGATTTAAGAATATAATTGGTGAGAAAAGGAAGCGCCTTTCTTACTCATTTCCTGAGTTTTCTCTTAAAAGACAACTTCAGCTGGACTGAAAATCAACACCATCTGATGACTCATGTTATGATCTGTTTTAATAAAACAAATGCTTTAAAGACATACTTCCACTGTTTAAAATGTCATGATCTCCACTGTGACATTTCCAACATTTGGCTTAAAGATCTGCGATTATTTTAGAAGTGATTTTTAGCCGCGTATTCATTTATTCATGCGTATGGCTCCTGTGAACTCATTTAGATGAGTGACAGGACCACAGTGGTGCCTTTGCAAACATGAAAAATGAGTAAATGGTGCTCATTTTTTGACAAAGCAAATTTTTTGTGACGCTTGTTGCTTGGGCCGCTACTGAAAAAAAAAAAAAAAAGCATCAGTTTGAACAACAGCTTTTGATAGTCAATATATAGCACAACAATAGCTGGCGGGGTTCTCTTATGGAGGCCGACGATATGATGAAGCCTACCCACTCATCTCTGTGACAGCCAGTAAAAAAATAAAAGTCTCGAAAAATAGAAGACAAGAAGGCGCCTGTTAGGATTGTTCGCGGCATCCTAAAAATCCATCTGTCAAATTATCGCCCACTACTTCCCCCCGCTGCTCTGAACAGGGCCGTTAAGACAATAAATAGAAAAATTACCAGATCTAGATATCACTGGGGCTTGTTTGTTCCTGAATTCGATAAACACAAAAGCTCTACATGAGTCAGCACAGAAAAAGTATACCCAACTGACCTGACTTTATGTAATTTGTGATTAAAGTTTTATGGCCCACACCGTCCAGCTGGTGCACCAAACAAGTTTAAACAAATGCCAAGACTCAAAGAGATTTGTTCCAAAAAGCTACAAATCCAAAACATGCAATCTTTGTCAGCGTTTACAAAAAGCTGGTAATTGTAACTTCACAAATGTTAAGTATGGGAATTAAGATGACAACAAGCAGTAAACCTCAACACTGCTGACAAAAAAGTTTGGGGAAAACACTTAATTGTTTACAAGATGTAGGTGAGAAACTAATTTGGTTAAAAGAAGGAAATGAAATGTTGAAAAACTATGGAAATGTGTCAAATTATGACCATGGAACCAAACCCTGCTGCCATATGGAAAAACACCAGAACAGACTGTTACTACACCTTCTGAAGCGGTTTGGAACAGCCTTATGCTGCACATCGCCGTCACTTCATTTTCACAAAACCTTCTAGAATAAACCTGTTTGAAATATTTCAAATCTGAGACGTGATGCCCTTTTGGAAAACTTCCATGTCTTCTGATATTTCCACAACAAACATTAGCTTTTGTTTCCAACAGTTTTTAAAAACACACTGATACCAACAGTGTTGTATAAAGTACTGGAACGTCACCAACTGAAATGTTACTGGAGTTAAAGTCTTTAAGTATCTAGTATCAGGGTTCTAGCTAGGATTTTATTTTAGTGTAGTGGGGTGGAGAGTGGTATTATTGGAGTATTGGAGTAGGAGTATGCAACCGAGTAAGGAAATGTAGTGAAGTAAAAGTAAAAAGAATACTCTGTTAAATACAAATTCTTTAGTGAAGTATTAGTACTTTGTTACTATACAACAATAGTTACAACAACAGCCAGATTGGTTAAGTTTTCCACTTTTCATCCTGCTGATACCACAAATGTGTAAACAGGAACAGCTGATCCCCCTAAAGTGAGAAGAAGCCTCGCCAGTGATGCATCCTGTGTGAAGAACAAAAGTACTGTAACACTCCACTCCACCCAACTACAATAAACAAATACTGTTCCTGCGTGGATATTTATGCATCACACACTACAATATTAAAAAGGAGAGAGTGGAAAAATACATATACTCTGTTGCTCATAAAGATGGAATAAATTATTTTTACCTCTTCTCCTGAAGTGATCGTGATGTGACTTATTCATAATAGATAAAGTGCGACTGGGACTTTGTATGTAATCATTGCACCAAGACAAATTTGATTATGGATCCGATACCGAAAAGAAGAATGTGTCTGAAAACTAAATTATTCTGACTTTATGGTCAACAGTGGATATAGTTTCCAAAGTGATTGAGTCAACCGAAACCTGTGAATGAACATTAACGCTGGCTGATTTTATCCTTCACACCAAATACAAAATGTAGATGTTAGAGGCTTTGTCGTGTGCCAAAGCTGTGGTGTTGGTCTTCGTTTTAGTGGATCAGACGGTTGTACAACTTCAAAATACAGTCTGACCTTTTCAGATTTTTGGTGGTTTAAAAACAGTAACCTGCAGGTCAAATGAAGCCTTGGGCTGTGACATGAACTGATTGATGTTAAATGTTACTTTAAAGGTTATGGGGTCTTTTAGAATGAGAATGGACAGATAAAAACGGGGAAAAAAGGAAAAAACACTAATCATTTCCATTGGACTTATTCTCTATCCTGTATGTTTGGTTAATATTATACCTTCACTTTACTCTCCACTGATCGTTTCCCCTGAACCCAGTGCTCTGCAGACTGCTGGAGGAGGTTATTATTATGTGTACCTCATTAAATGATGTCAGGTTAAGCTTTTTGGCGATGAACTTCTTGAGGTGGAGGACGGTGGCTTGGGCTGAACAGCGGATCCATTTGCGCTTCAAACCTCGAAGCTTGCTGCTGTTGCACTCCAAGCAGATGCTGACCTGTCGGAGGAAAGGCAAGGACACGTCAGGTGATTAAACAACCTGATGTGTGAAATGGAAAACCAATAGTGTGGTGAAGACACGGAGATAAGTGCTATGATGACCTCAACATCTCTATTACTAGCCATCAAGATTAAATAAGAAAATGTTAAGTTGAAGAGAGACAATTTCTTCTGAGAGCACATTTTAGTTTTGCAGAGAGAAATACATCAGCTACTTCACATCTTTTACACTTCGGCATGCTTTTCCGAATTGATGAAGCAGAATAAATACAGCCATTTATGTCGCAGCCTCTGCAGAAGGTAGTGAGAGATCATGAGCAACTTATTTAACATAGATACAGATACACACACACACACGCATTACAATGAACAGAGCAGCATAGGGTTTTTTTTTTCCACTTCATGGTTGATTTCTTTTATCTGTACCTTCATTTTATAACTCGAGAGCGAGGATGTGAGGTAGAAATGGTACTAAAGGAAGCGTAGTACTGCTATTGTATACCATTACAACATATTGTTGTGTAATAATAGTTATTACAGCAATTACATCAGTCCTGTGTAGCACGACAAAAATCAGGGAATAAAAAGGAGGAGAAAAGGAGAAAATGTGTCCATTCTGGTTGTGTCTGAATATAATGATTAGGTGCATTCTGATATGCGGGAGATTATTTGCCATTACTTGCAATTTTCTGTATTGAAATGCACTTTTGTAAATAAATCCAGTGGTATATCCAATGGTATAAAAAACTTTTTCATCAGTTCCATTATTTTCTTAATGACGCTTTAAGATGCTAATAAACTACTCAAACCCTCCACTTTAAGCTCATGCATTTAATAACCACATACAACTTTTCCTGATGAAGGCAAGTGAAAACACTGTAGTTGTGGAGATGCTGTGTTGCTGATAAAGGTAATAACTGATCACAGCTGTAAATCACTTATTTTTATATCGAATTTCCCCAAATTTTTTGTGATTTTTTTAGTTTAGCTCAAGCGTTTATAACCTACACTGCAGCCCAGTACCGTTCAGTGATGTCCTCATGGAGACAAAACAAATCTGGTACAATATAGGGTTGCAATTAATGGTGATTTTAATAATTCATTAATCTGTAGATTATTTTAATAATTAATCCATTCATCAAATAAATATAAAAGGGGGGGCATTAAACCCAGGGCTGCACTCCAGGGCATCTATCTCCCAAACGGAGATGGATGAAAATACTCTAATTACAATGATAGTGTTGAACTAGTGGAATAAAGTAATCATGACACATGTTCCCTGTGGCCACGGCAACCCTGTTCAACCCTGGAGGATTTTGGCCATTTTTTCCCTCCATATTTAAGTTTTGTTGCATAAATGGCACAATATGTCAGACTAGTGATGTCTTGATCTGTTTTTTTTTTTTAATTATTATTCTTACTTTCGCCGGTACAGATCCGATACCATTTTTTTTTTACAATAAAATTTAGATTTAATATATTTAAGTTAAGTGTCATTTATAGGTTATTATACTGTTATTTTACTTGAGAATATGGAACCTGAACTAAAAACACATTTGACTCTTAATAACTTTAGTATAATTTTTGCACTTTCTAAATTCGTACTGTGGGACAGATTAGAACCTTTGGCGTGCCCGTTTGGCTCATGTGTTTGCCCCTGCTGTAGCCAGTCTATGGACAGGTACATCCTGGTTTTATATGGGGGTGCGTTCTGTGTACATTAGTGATGCGCACATCAGTGGGTGACTCGCAGGGTGAATTGGGTCCAAATAATTCCACAAAAGCCCACAGGTCCAACTTCAGCATCAGTACTGGACCTCAAAGTGAAACCTATACACATTTTACTAATTCATCTAAGCCTCGTGTTGCTGTGCAGCTAGTTTTCCCTTCCCCTACCGTCAGAAACTTTAATTTGAGGGGCAGGACATGCAATTATCTTTACCCCAGAACCAGGTCCAGATCAGCTCGATGTCGTGACTAAATCCCATCTGATCTTCTAAAAACATGTCATGATATGATCAATTCTTTGCAAGGATTGATTTGAGTCAATCTACTCGATTAGTTGTTGCAGCAGTAGAATATCATTTCCAGCATTTGCTCACTTTAGGACAGTCGAAGCAAATATGATGGCACTTTAACCCCGACACCGGTTGTGATTTCCTTTTCTGTTTTGACTGCACGTCTCCCTGAACCATCAGTCTATTTGTCTTTGGCTTCTTTCATATGACCGCGTGTAACTGCCACTGGCCTGCGTGATTGTTTTTTCCCCTGAGGTGACATGGGCAGAGGTTTTGGCAGTCTGTAACTGCAGGAGTCAGAACGCATTACAGCCACTGGGCTTCTGCCTCTATATTTTGGAGAACAGAGAAATAAAAAAAAAAAAACTGCCTTGTATTTTCTTTTTTTTATCTCTCTTTTGAGACGGACATTAGCGATGCTACTCGGGTTTCTGTTTAAGCAGAACCTCTGCTTTCAAATAAACACCGGCAGAGTGTCAGAGCACCCCTGCCCTCTACAAGCAAGGAGCAACACCATAATAACTCTGCCTTCCAGTCGCGCAGGCAATGTAAGAGCCTCGTAATGTGAAATAAAAGCCTTGGCGGAGATCTGGACTCCACGGCGGCTCGATCGCAGTCTGCAGAGCACTTACATTACATTACAGTACATTAGCGATGTAGTTATGGGGCCGTCGAGTTCTGCCACAGTTCTGTATACTCAAAGATGTGACTGATGCTACAGTGAGACCTTATCAAGACGATATCCTATATGCCTTTTTGATGCCACGGGGAGAAAAGTGAACACAATTTCTCAGGCTCATTATTTTGAACCGTAAATGCATTCAGAGACCTGAGGCGATGTTAGGGTTCATGTTGTTTTTGTGAAATCTTGCCTTTGCACAGAGTTTCGTATGCAAGAAAAGGCCCGACTCTGTGGGAGTACTGAGTTAGACTACTGTTAAATCAGGCTTCCAGTATTCAACATTTGATTAATAATTTAGAGCAAAGCACTGTTCTCCAATTTCTCCAAAGCGATACCCTTTATGCCCAAAATAGCTGTAGTTTATTAAATTTACATGATCTTTTTTTCACCCCCTCTGAGGTCTGATCAAAATTTGATGACAGCCTGAAGGTGACCGTGTTCTCATATATGTGAAAATATTAAACCTCCAAACACTTAACTTATTCTACATGTACTCCCGATACTGTGGGTTTCTCTGATTAACGGCGTTTTCTTTTGCTGCGGTTTGATTCGTTTTTGACTGCTTTCATCAGCCGTCGCGGCGCCGCTTCGCACCCAAAGGTTACGCTCGGAAAGGTCGTCCAGAAGACAGCGGGGAAGTCTTCTGGAGGCTGGCCATGCGTGCCCGCTCACCCGCCGCGTCTTACATTTGAGTGTCTTTTATATCTTCAGTGACACCGTGACGGGAGACAGTTCTCATGCAATTGGTCTCATTTTCATTCGCCCCACATCCCATCATTCATCTGGACATTTTCTTTCTGACTTTTCTTTCTCTTGTTACACATCGCGAGGTCCTGCTTGAAAAGAGTCATTTATTTTAGCATTTTCTCATCTTGATGTGGCACACATTTCTTCTGGTTTCGTGCTTTAAGTTGTATTCTCTGTACACACTGCAGAGGTTTCTATATGAACCTGCCACAAATATTACATCATCTACAGATTACAATGCATAATTGTACTTCTTTACATATCTGTGAAATAAATTACTGGTTTCCATTTATTACATTACCTTTACACCGTCATCCATTTCAGTTTTGCATAAATACTAAAATCATTTCAATTCACTCGTTTAAAAAAAGAAAAAGAAAAAAAAAGACACCAAGAGAAGTGTCATATTTCATCACTATTTCCACATCATTTTCCACCATTTGAGGTTTGACTGGTGCCCTTCTGATGTCATCATCTTATTGCACCCCTTTCCTTCTGCTATTGCTCAATGGCATCTGAGTGGAGAATTAATTGTCACCCGTTTACCCCCCACGACCACATTTCTGTGAGCATCTATTAACATAAAAAAGGTACAATATTGAAAATGCATATGTGCTCATGTGTCCGTTTTCGGTTGGGCCCTGGGTGTTTGTATATGCAAAAGGATATAAATTCAACTGTCACAGAAAAAAAAAAAATTAGCATCAAAAACAATGGTTATGCAATCAAGTAGTAACTCCTGTGTGTATCATGTGACTAAAACAGACAGAAAAGAAAACATGGATTGTCTAAAAGCACTGTTTTTGTCGGTACAATGACAGATATTGATGTAAGAACTGAAGTGATTTTGTTTTTTTATCAAGGAAACATGGAAAATGGATAGATATCAGCTCTGAAATGAAACTATTTAGGAGATATTTTTGTTGTTTTTATAATATTTGTCCAAGCAAATATAGCTTTTAGTCGTACCAGGCATTAAAATGAACAAGAAATTGAACAAGGGTGGTCTAATAATTTCTTCCACGACTGCATAAGAGTCTAACATATGTTTAGCTCATAAATATGGATTGCCAACATCAATAAACTTCACATAAACACACAGGTACATTCTAATCCAAGCTAAATGTAAATGTGGTAATCAATTTATTTTCATTAGTTGTACCCTAGCTGACTTATCTGTTCATATATTTCAATAATAGACATTGCATATTTAAGCTACATCTTGTGATACGAGTTAGTGATTTATTCTGAACATGCACTGAAATTTAACATATATGAACAAGCAAAATATAAATAATATGAAAATCAACAAAATAGAGCCAATCTTAGAAGAGCAGCACAAAGGTTTATCTTGTGCTATGCATTTGTTGTTTACTTTAAAAGGCCTACAGAGGTGTAGTTTTTAGGTTTTATGCTCCAACATCCAAATGATAAGTCTTCCACTTAAGACTTATGTGTGACTGTTAGGGTTGCAGTATAATAGTGGCATAAAATAAACAGAAAATTAAGCAATTAAAATCGATAATGATTTATGTGTGTGACCATAAACTGTTAATTAATATTATACCATCAGGACACTTCTATTTACACGTTAGTTATTAAAATGACTTCAAATACATTTTAATAATAGTTTCAATATCTTACTTTTTTAAAATTTAATAAACCCCAATAAATTTACCAATACCACCATATTTCCTGTAGCTCCAAGACCTGATTTGGGTAAAAACAGTTAATTTGTGATGGAAAAATAAATTAATCTTAACACAGAGAGAACACTGCAGTCTTTCACTGCAGAGCTAAAAAAACAAAACAAAACAAAAAAAACTAATAGTAGTTTTCCACTTCTTTAATCTGACCTTTAACGGGTGTAGATAAAACCATTCTGCATCTGTAAAGTCATTTCTATTTTTTTTTTACTTCTTGAATTTCTCTCAAAAATCTCATTCATAATCAGTCTTCCTCTGTGCTTCCCCTTCCTTCTCTCTCTCTATGACATTTGACATTACTGTATTCAGCTCACAGCCTGCAGCATTAGCGATTCTGAACACATCCTGCGCTGTTGCTGAATATCCAAAAGGGCATGATCTTCACCCTCATCGGGGCAGCCTGCCTTTTCCTGCATGACAGCAATGAGCTGGTTGATCCAATATGACCGTCTTGTTTCTAAAAATCCACCTTGTGTGTTGTTTCTCTAAAAAATAACTTTATATTATGTAAGAGTAATTTTCTCCACATTTGTTGAAGCATTACAGAGCAGGGAGGGCACACCGTTTTTGCGACAGCATCTGTCCAGCACAACAAAAACTCAGCTCTCTGCATTATTAATGTCATTTTGCTGTGCTTCAGAGTGCACTAGAATACAAATGAAAATCAGGAAAAACCCATTTCCATTTTAAATGCATTCATTGGATGGCAGTTGTGTGACACTGTGGTGTTGCGGCAGCTTGATTTGTAAAGATTCATTTAGTGACGGACAAAAGAAACTAGTAATTGTAGAACAGCCTGGTAAATCACATGGGGGTACGTTTATTAAAAGCAATAATTGATGTGCAGGCTTTTAAAGCAATTGTACCAATGATTATCACAAGCGTTAGTTTTTCCTTTTGTGTTTTTACCCTGGATAGACCACTGTGTACCACACAATTATTTTACCCAATTTGCCTCTCCTAATCTTTGCTAAAACACAAACCAATGTGCACTGCCTCATAAAAGTTCATATTTTTAAAAATAAACATCATATTTAACCCAATTTAGACAAAATATTCAGTGAAATCATGCAATTTGTTGATAAATGTGACCCAGCAGCTTCTTAAACCAAATGAGATGGTATATAGTTTGTATAGCAATGATTCTGTGCTTCTATTTACAAAAAAAAAAAAAAAAAAAAGGTTTGGAGCTTCGTGGAATATGAGGTTGTCTGGATAGTACAGATGAAAGAGTGAAGAAGTGGTTGAGAATTTCTCCCCTCTATTCCCAGAGTGGTTCTGTCTTTTAGAGCGGTCCGTGTCATCTCATACCCACATAGGCAGAGAAAACTATGGAGACAGATTTCAGCAGGGGAACAGGAGAATGCTGTGCATCATAGTGAGTTACAGCCCATAAATACGGAGTAAAACGCACTGTATATCACCACTGTCTAAAACTAGCTACTGTCACTTAACAAGCCGAGTCGCAGCAGCCGCCGGCCCAGACTGGCAGGTCCACACTGTTGCGATTTCTGCCTGTGACATCATTAACTGGTTTCACAGATCTTTGTCCGGATCTAAGATCTAATGGCGCTTTTCTCCTCCATGGTACCGGCTCTACTCTACTCGACTCTACACGGCTCTTTTGCTTTTCCATTATGAAAAAGGACCTGGAATCTGGGACCCGATACTAGTTTTTTTAGTACCGCCTCAGCCGAGGTTCCAAAATGTTGGGACCGATACAAAAATCTGACGTTACGACACTGATTGGTCAGATAGTTTTCTCTGTGACCCGTGAATATTGAAACATGAATCCACATGATGACAGAACAAAACTACACCATAGACGGTCACGTAGATTCAGCCTTTGGTGGCGGACGTAAAAATCCAGATGAGAAAATACGCAACGAGCGAGTTTTCGGCATTTCTAAGCAGACGACACGGAAATAACGCGCCGTGTCGGAGTAACGAGTCGAGCCGGTCCCATGTAAGTGGAAAAGCACCACAGGAATACAGAGTAGAACCGGTAACATGTAGTGGAAAAGCGCCATTAGTCCTAGCGCTGTTTACCTGTTCGTCACTACGGTGATAGTCATTATCTTCTTCTGGCTTCTCCTCTCCTGCGTCTTTATTGGCTGTGTCCTCTGATTTCGCGTCACCTGTTGAGGAAACAAAAAACGTCCAGACTTAAAATGTGTTGCTTCTCTGGATTATGTCAAGCAACAAGTTTACAAAAAGGCAAAAGCATAAAAAAAAGAGAGAGAAATAAACCTGTAGTTAATGGGCTGCACACTGTGCAACACATTTACACTTGTCCGTTTCACTCTTTATGCTCATTAACTTATGTCTGTGCTGGGTGACGCCGTTGAAAAGACTTGTCCGAGGCCCAGAAACCGTCATTCTCCTCCTGCTGTGGTAGTTAAAGCAGCCTGTGCCTGCTGGAGCGTAAGAACACCTCCTGCAGAGGTCCATTTATACAAGCCAATTAAATGTCAGAGGGTGTCAAAAAATCCTTGATTCGACTTTTGCACCATCTGGGTTCATCTAATGTACAGAACTTTGTAAGACATGAGGAATCTGCTGTTGCCACTTGTGAGGTTCCAACAAGTTGCAGTTTACATCGATGTCCGTCTAAATTCATGGAATTTCTAAGAACGCTTTATTTTGTTCATGTTCACTATTAAATAGTTCCTTATTGGCATCATATTAGTAGCATATGGACTAGGAGTCATTAACAGTCCATTAAATATGATGTGAATCTTCAGTGGTGTCAGGTTTCAAGGTCAGTTATTACTATTATCATTATTATGAATTTCTTTCAAAACGTTAATTTCACCACTAGTATCTGTGTGACCCACCTCAGTATGTATAGATTACAAAACCAGACAGGAAATACTTCATTCTTTATTCAATACTTCATAAATCTTAATTAAGGTGGTCATAATTCATGCATAAAAGGGTTAAGTTATTCACCTCTGGCAAAGTTTAAAAAATACCTTATATCAATATCATTCAAGGATATTAAATGGAGATGATAGAAGTGTTTTTGTTGTCACTGATTCTTTTGTTATAACAACAGTGCTTGATGATGTACACATTTAGTTTAGTGTAAGCGGTGCATCAGGTGAGAAGGATAATGAAAAATTTTGGTTTTTGTGTTTGTTATCCTGTGTCCGGTGATTACAGCACAAACAAAAATAAACCATTTATTCAATATTGTAAAGAAAACAGATATTCCGCTTTTGAAATTCACACAGTATAAAAAGAAGAATCAATTGTAGTATCTGAATCAGACTATTTAGTTAATATGAGCAACAGAGTTAAACATTTGGTTCATTAAAACTATTCAGATTTCTAAAAAGGTAACAAATTGATTTAAAAAAAAAAATTAATTGCTTGTTTAATGGTTTAGTTTGCTTGTAGTATATTGCAAGTGGGTTACAACTGATAAAAAATAATAAAAAAAACCTCTAATCTAAAGTTAGGGCCTAAATTGACTGAAAATCCATGTCCAAAATAAAACACATTTTCTATACGAAGCCCAAAGACTCCATCCAAATTTTCCAAAATAACATTGCTTTGTGTTTTGGCTTTCAGTAATCAAACTTTAATCAAGCAGTGCTTTTACATCAATGTAGATGGATCAGAGAATTCAATATCACTTACAGCTATGGGTCCAGGGGGAAAACAAAGCTATATCAACTCTACTGCCAATTAAAAGATAATTACGTGTGATATAAATATTCAGGATATAGTGAAATCTGGCCTCTGACGTCTTCAAATTGTTTATTTTGTCAAACCAATAGCCCTAAAACCAAAGATTTATTTTTATAAGATATAAAATAGAAGTGGATCTGCCCATTAAGCTGAAACTACATGGGGAATAGTTGACGCAACTTTAGACAAGATGGTGTGAAAATGTCTTTATTAACTAACGACGCGGATCTTTAAAAACGCTGCTATAATTAAACGAGAACCTTTTAATGGTACGTACTTGGCAGGACTGCTATTTACACTTTGTACAGAATATATTTTCCCCCCATGTTTTTAGACTCCATTAACTATTACTATGATTATTAGTTTTATTACTAATATTATGATTTCATTTTGAGCTTTTTATTACATTGTCGTATCTGCATTTAATTTTGTAAAGCATTTGTCGACCGTTTTATGTACTAATGCCCTGTTTCTATATTCTGTATTTACTGTTGTCCGTTTACCCAGGGACTATAGATGCAAATTAGCTCTTTGCCAACTCTGGTGCAATTGTATGACAGTCAAATAAACAAAGTAAAGTTTACATCTCATCTTTAAATTACACTAAATAAGAAGAGAATCCTGCTTTCTTTCTGTAGGATATCAGCACAAGCTCACTGCTTTAACCATCCAAACAGTGCAACACAGACACATAACCAACTTTTAAACCCCCTCTGGTGAAAAGTTCCGACCAAGTTGTCTAGGACAAGTGTGAGAATACATTTCTTTATGGATTTGCTGGTTGGTCATGATATTAAAGCATTATTGGATTTTCAGATATGAAACTTTGTTATCAAAGCCAAAATTGCAGCTCAGTGATAAAAATTGCTGCACAGATAGCTATTGCTTTTGTGTAACCTTTAAAAACTAAGACGCTATATTTTTTTAATTTTTTTTTTTTTTTATGGATTCGGGGGATGAAGTAACCTGATGTGTGTGGGCAGCGTACGCCTGTGTGATTGTGGATAGGATTGCGTTTACCCCTGTGTGACCATTTTCTGTTTGCGCTGCCTGTCAGCAATTCCACAGAGAATTAGCGGGAGGGGTCTGGGCTTGCTCTGTTGTCCCTGCAGTGATTGTCTCCAGAGTCGACCTTGCTGATTGCTTATCAAGAGGAACATGCTCTTATTGTCGAGCCTTGCCTTCTAACAGCCTCCGACTTTCTCAGTGACACCATGAATATCTAGCTGGTGTTTCATCTTGCGTCATTCCTACTGGGAAGACTAAGGTCTGTCTTAAAATATAGACAAGATAAACACTTACTGGAAGATGCATACGTTTATATAATGCCTTATGTACAGTCAAAACATAACGGACTGAACAACGACGTTGCCGTGTGAGGCTGTAAGGCAGCGTAAATTATCTGTTTGTGTGTGGGAGTTAAAGAGAAAAGAGCACTCAGCAGACCCATCATGGCTCCATGTCCTCCGTTTTATTGCGTTAAGTGCTCAGGAAATCAGACGATTTGTCAGGATCGGTCTGTTGTTGTTTGTGACAGCCAGGCTTTTGCATAGATGGTGTCAATTAATGCTTAGAGGAAATTTTACAGTATGCACTGAAGAAAATGAACAGTTTAGAATAATCTATCACATTCCACAGAAAAGTCATTAAATACATCTAGATTCTGCATATTTATTATTTCTGTACAACAGTCACATCTCTATCTGTTCTATAACTTGCCTCTACTGATGAAGAATATTGTTTTATTAATGTTCAATGTCTTTGTTGTATGTCTATATGTCAACTACAGATACACCATTTCCTGCCTCAAGTCAAAAGAAGAAAAGCTGCACCTTTGAGTTATTTCATATCTTTGTCATCACCGTGTTATGCAAAAACATCGTAGATCCTGCAACGTAGGAGGCACATGAACTCAACGTGTTCTCATTAAAGTCCAACCTGGGTACCTGACATACACTGCACGCAGCGATCCAATCACGATAGTTCTTAATCAGTTTGCTGAAGCAGACCCCGCCCCTGCACATGGAGTGAGTCGCTGGTAACAATATTGAAAAATGAGCAACAAACAAGAGAAAATTCAGCGAAAAAAAAGACTTGGTGTCAAAAAGAAGAGCAACATCAGTTATCTGGAATTATTTGGGCCACAAGAAGGATGATACTGAAACGTGTGTTGTATGTTGACAGTGCCTTCCACCTGTCGACACAATGAGAGGTAACGCAACCAGTTTATTTTACCATTCATGTCGCCACCACACACCTAGTATATCCTCCTGTATGGTTTTTCATATGGCAATATACATTGCAGGGTTAATAATTTCTTTTTTTTAAATATCGCAATGTCAGTTTTTTTCCAATATTGTGCAGTCCTATTTCAATATGTTGTACGTTCACATGGTATCAAATATTTTTACCATTTTCTGTTTTAAAGCTGAAATATCAACAGCAACATCCCACCATCTAATGCAAGTCTGTATGTTAAATATAATATGGTAATATAAATGGTAATAAAATAATATGGTACCAAATGAAAGCCCATATGTGGCTTCCCATCTATTGCTATAATAGTAATTATAACAACATCTTTAACCGTTTAAGTTACAGCAAAGTTTTTTTTTTAATTCATAAAAAAAAAAAATTCAAAAATCATACTTTCCCAGTTCTTTGAACAAACTTTGTAGACCTTACCCCGAAGATGTTCAATAACAAATATCAAGTCATTCTGACCGACTTAAGGGGGAAGAAGATTCTTGAAAAATTATTTATAGACAGATGGACAGACACCAACTGATGCCAACAGTCCAAAAAAGGCTGCTCGACTCAAGGGGGGGGAGGGGGGGCTC
>JAPSES010000002.1:3062367-3076353 GCA_029822895.1 Maxillicosta whitleyi
AAATGAAGGCAACATGTTCTCACCTAAGTTCAATCTGGGTACTTGACACACACACACACACACACACACACACACACTGAACGCAGCAATCCACCAATCACAATTGTTCTTAATCAGTTTGTCAACGCAGACCACACCCCTGCATATTGAGTGAGTCGCATTGAAAAACAAGCGCCGAACAATAGAAAGAAAAAACAAAACACACCAAAAATGAAGACAAACTACTTCAGTTATCCGGAATTATTCCGACAATAAGAAGGATGATACTGAAACACGTGTTCCGTGTCCATAGTGCCTTACACCTGTTGCCACAATGAGAAGTAATGAGCAATTTGTTTGACCGCTGACGTCAGCACCACACAGCTATTATATTCTCCTGAGTATTTCTTCATATCACAGGGTAAAAAAAAAAAAAAAAAGCAAAGTCAGTTTTTCCAATATCATGCACCCCTACATCTGCTGGATACACAAGACACGTTTAATCTATTATTCCAATGGTTAATGGACTATTAGGGTCCCTATAAATGCAACTCATGACCATCTTTATTATTCCATCTTACCCTTAATTATTGTAGGGAAGTCAAGTAAGGCTTTTTACTGAGTAATAAAATGTTTATTGCCATGATGAGTTCCATTTTTTTGGGTTGAGGAACAGAAGAACGACACAAAGTTTGATAGACAATGAAGATCCAAACTAGTTTTGTATGATTCCTTTGAGTTGATTAAATTAGAAAAAGTTGCAGCAGTTTTGATAAACTCCTTTCTTGAGTAAGAGACAAATCTTCCCAAATTCTACATAATGAAGGTTTGCTTTTGTGTTTTGCTGTTTGTGAAAAAGATTAGAATGATTGTTTAGGGTAAATCAAGTAATTAACTAAAAAAAAAAAAAAGGATCCTTTATGAATGCATGGTACTTTAACATTGTATGAATTGACAAGAAGCAATCCGTACAGAAATAAATTAACAGATTAAGTTTAAAAAAAAAAAAAAAAAAAAAAAGCTACACACATGACAGATGCTTCTTTCTGGCTTTGACTGTATCCCCACAGGTACAAGTTTGAAACCAGGAGGTAACACCTTTTAGCCAAAACCCTGAGGGACACAGACAGCTGGTGTGTGCGTTTGTGTGTGTGCAAAACAAGAGGAACTGGGGAGACAGAAAATAGAGTAACGCTGGCAATAACAGAAAAGAAGCACAGGCAAGAAAAGCCAGAGAGAGTGTTTGTTTGTGTGGGAGGAGGGACGTACAGGTGTGTAAGCACTCGGTGACGGTGGTGGCGTCGATCAGGTAGCCCTCACACAAACGGCACGTGATGTGGGCATTGATGTGACACAGCTTTATCTTCCTCGTCAGCATGTCGGGGTTCTGTGGAAGAAGAATCACAACATTCTTGATTAAAAGAAACAGCAGAGAGAGAGACAAAAAAAGTCCACATTAGTTACGTTTCATTAATAAGAAATATCATAGTATTTCTTAATGTTAGATTCCATAGCTGTGTCTGAGAGGGGTTTCAAAAGTAAATACACTATGTGGACGTTTACTCGCAATAAAATCTCACTGAGAGCACAACTGCCAGCAGCTGCATTACAACTGTAATTACAGCCACACAACACTGGATATTATAGCTGCATTTTATGTCCACTAGCATCGCTCCATTGTGTTTCTGTGCCGCTTTTACTGCCGTTTTCCATTTCTGGTTGTATGTCAGTGAAGGAAAGCAGAAGCAGTTTTACCCGATTCTGCCCGTGTTCACTTTGCAAACGACAACCAGTCTTAGTGCTTTATTAAAAAGGGGTTTTACTTCCATTTAATTTTTTTTTACAGTACATGGACATCAGTGGCTTCATTTTTTCCGCTAATACCTTGTATATAGGTATTGCTCAGGTTTCCCTTCACCACCTTCCAATAGATTAAAATACCATGCCTATGGTAAAAAAAAAAGAGGAGATGATATAAGACTAGATTTGACCTCATTCAGCTTCTTGTACCTTTTTACACAGACATTAAAGTTTCATTGTTTACCTTTCAAGGTTGTGCAGTTGACTAGGCTCATAACGAAAGCATCTTAAACCCATGTGAATACTTAGTCACAAAATGGGAACAACTAAAAAGTAACATACTTTTGCATTCCAAACTCCACTCTACATGCTAACATTAGATTTACTAAACCCATAACTGCTTTTAAATATCTAAAAAGAAGCTTTAATGCGTGTGAGGAATTACAGCAGTTTTATCATTATGTTTTTGTGAAATTCTTTGTAAAATTAAGAAAACTGCAATATAATGAAAGCTGAATTTCATTATGTCCTTAATGTTGCTGTACTGTTAATCACACTCAAGAGATTCTAAAATCTGATTATACAACACCTCCTCAATGTGCAATATTCAGCCTTTACTTGTATTCTCTTTGCGCCACAGTGGTGTCTCTGCACAACCAGACAGGCTGCGACAGGCCACTCTGATGGTGATTCACGATATTAAAGATGTGCATGAGTGATGTGGAGAGTGGTGATTTGAAGGACACATACCAACTACGTTAAGTCGGTGTGTGAGTGACTAATTCTGTATACAATATGAACAACAAGTGACTGGGAGCCCACTCCCACAGAGCTGAGCAAACAGAAACTAGGACGCCCTATAATCAGCACAATAACATATGCTAAGTATTGTTTCTGTGCAGCTGATTGGACTCCATGTGTGGTTTGGAATATATACACCTTAGACAGGATATATTTATTTATTTATTATTAAGCTTTAGTTTTTCCAGGTTTTATGATGAATGTTTTGATTAAGAGATGCTGATGGGGCAGAATGAAATCAAAAAACATGACATTGGATAGGATTTATAAACCCACCGTTCATCACGTATTGGCCAAAGCAGTTCATATTATATTTTGAGTCATTACCGCAGCTGATTTTGCCTGAAATTCCATTTAGTTTCACTGTCTTGTCTTTAGTTCTTGTGCTTTGTGATACACCATTTGACTTATGCCACTTAAAAGTTACTTTCATTTGTATTTATTAACCAATAACACTACGTAATATTCGATTTAACTTGGATTAAAAAAAAAATTTTAAAAAGATGATTTCAACTACATAACACATCCAACGCCACAATAGGGGGATGATTCACTAGCCATTATGACGAATCATAAGGCCACATACTCACTTGTCTATAATATTGCATAAACATTTAGTTTTTTCATCGAAATCTCAACTCATTCTTGTCAACAATGGGTTATTTAACAAAACATAACACACGATCAGACGCCAACCATCTGCATTTTCCCATAGCGGCATCTGTGTGAGCCACTTTAATCTGTAACCAAGACAAAACCCATATCCGTTTGCAGACAACGCATTTTAAGTGGAGCTGAAAATGCAACAAATACAGTTTGTTTTCACATAGCAGCTCTAAGACAGGCCACTTCCTGAAATAAGCTTTACGGACTACATCCTGTGCTACCTGTGCTTTGGTTTAGTTGTGGTGTGCAGGTATATGCGCATGTTTCCGTAAAGTAGCTGTGTGATGGGAGAATACAAAGTGACTCGACAGGTGGTGAAACCCGTGCTTTTCAACAACCAAATTAGGTTAAAATTCCCAGACTATGAGAGGTTGGCACAAACATGGATCACAGGGTGAGTGTTTATGGTTGCCCAGGTTGAAAACAGTCAATGTACTTCCTCTCATTCACTGCATTTTTGTGCAGCACGCTATACCAACAGCTAGTGTCTTGAGTAGTTTACGCTTCCTAGTAATTTCAGAAAATCTATAATGTGCCCAGACGGCCACTTTCAGCATTCTAGGTGTGTTGTTTATCCATTTATCACCTGCTGTGAGTTTCCGCCCATCGACACAGAAGTAAAAACGTGAGGAGAACCCACAATTTAATGCAAGAATGCAACAAAACTTAACTTTATTGCCCAGTCTGATGCCAAAAAACAGTATGGCATGATTTTTTTTGTATGTTGCAGACTCGAGTATTGATTTACTACATTGAGAAAATGCCATACCTCTGCCAAAGCATATAAAACTTGCACAAATACTGTCATGGTAATGAATGTGTTAATAAAGTCCATTTATAACCATGAAAATATCTTGCTTTTGATTGTACCCTACAGAGACTTTCAGCTCATCTCCAACAGGCCTGGTTTTGAAAAATCAGAAGAAATTCAAAGGGAACATCAGAGTAGTCTTTTTAGAATCTCAAGTGCAGACAGAAAGCCTGAAGAGGCTGCTCGGCTGTAAGACTCGTGCAGTTCTCTGCTGGGTGATAAGGTATCCGTCTTCCTGTTCGCAAATTCATTTTACTTGAAGCTCATCCTCTGAAACTGACTGATAGCGTCTGCTTCCACCAAATCAATTCTAGTACAATACCCCTGACTCTCAGTTCCACCTCTCCGACTGAATCCCTTTCTCCTACTTGTAGCACGCCTATGTAAACACAAAACAGCGTATTGTCATTTAAAATTGTAGGACAACAATACTTTCCCTGGTAACAGACTTGGACCAGGTTTCTTGTGGAGCGAACACATGACAAGTGACAAGCTGACTGGTCTGAAAATATGACAGGCTGACTACCTAACAGACTGCAACAACAGACAGTTTGCAGCCAAATGATGTGAAATTACCTCCAACCACTATTGAGGATAATGGCTGGTTGTATCTGGTGAATAACACTCTGAGACAGCTAACATCCATCATTTAGAGGCTCCAACCTGTTCTGAAACCCTCACTGACTGCTAAGTCTGTAACACAGCAAAGTGTCTGGACATTGAGACAGATAGGAAGAAGCTGAAGATACCAGACGGACAATGACGGGATAATAACTCAGTCAGCTGTGGGCAGACAAAAAGGCTCAAATGGACCAAGATGCATTGGTGAGTCAGACATTATGAGACCCTGAAAAACTAGGATTAACCAATGTGAAAATATGCACCAAGACAGAGACTTCGTTTTTAATGGCACTTATTGGTCATTCTGTGATAGACAACCCATGTGAATGTAGGAATTACATTCTTTAATATGTGTATGTTTTTATATTTTTTGTGTTGTTTTCTTACTTGCTGTTTTTAAGTCACCTTTTATAAGGTTTTAAATGCATTTCTTTTTCCCTGTTGTATTTCAATGTCCTGTGTGAAACACCTTGAATTGCCTTGTTGCTGAATGTGCTATACAAATAAGTTTGCCTTGCCTTAATGGATGGATCCAAGTTTTCGCTTCAAGACAAAGGGCTTCAAAAGTACAGATTTAGAGAAGCTTTCCAAGGAGAAAAAAGAAATTCCCCAAAACCAGGCATGATAAAAAGATGCATCTTCCAAATTCAAACCCAACAGGAATGGTGTGAGTCTTACCCCTAACACCGCCATGCGTCGACTGTGGATGGTGCAGCAGCCACGACTCTTCCTGCGGTTGTGCAGCCGACGGGGTTAACTCCGCATCATGAAGAGCCTCTCATCGGGGCCTAGAGAAGAGGAAGGAAAGAAATCTGTTAAGCTTTTCTATGAAATCGTATATTCCATATAAATGTGAAAATCAGAAAACGGGTCTCAAAACTGGAAATCATTGTTCACTGAAGACCAAAGAATCACCTCATCCTGACTTACATTCTGATATTTCATTAGACCACCTTTGCATCACATGCCTTCATTGTGGCATGGTGTTGATAGCTTTAAAAAAATAGCTTATCTATTTTCCTCATGTTTTGAACACAACATGGTTAAACCTAAAAATTACCAACAAAACCAACCAGATCATAGTTAGTCTGGTGTTTAAAATAAATAAATTAAAAAAAATCAATCCTGCAATGTCTGATTAGCATTTAATTCCCCTCTCAGTAGTTATTCTTATTGAAAGCTTTATACTGTATTTATAAGTGACATTGGGGTGGTAGGTTTCCGGTTCAAATCCCAGGTGAGTCCTTGGGCAAGGCCCTTTACGCTATACATGCCGCTTTAGATAAAAGCGCCTTCCAAATGTAATGGAACTTAACTTGTGTGATGTACACTTGTACATAGTAATGTTTTTTATACACTGTATTGTTTTGTTTGTACGTTTAGTCTGTCTTCAAATGTTGAGGACTAACAATGGAAAATAGCCTCCAGCTGAATCCAGCATATTTACACAAAGTAATACGCATCATACTGAGTGTCCTCATCAAATAAAAAAAAAAGAATCTCACATCAACATATGCCAAAATGTTTACACCTTCTAAGAATGTAGTGACACTGTTCTTTAGTTAGATTTCACAGTAGACTTTACAAAGATTTCAAGGCTCTATTTATAGGCGACTCACATTATAACCAGAATTTCCCTATACCCCCCCCTCCCCCCCCTCCCCAATATAATCAATTGTTGAATTAAAAAAGACTAACCAACAACACCAACCTGAAGGGCAAACACATTCCAGGATCACATACAGTAACAAACAAAAACACCACCTAACATAAGGCTATTTTAAAACAAAGGTTAAAACTCCTGAATGTCGTCCTCCAGACACCAAAAGATCCCCTTCTCCCTGCAGTGACTAGTCGTTGCATCATTTTGTGATTCATCTTTTAATTGTAGGAGTGCGACCACTCTAGTCACGATGGTGAAGGGAAAGCCAGGCGAACCCACGGCTGTTTCATCCCACTCCAAACACACAGACGGGCGGTTTTAAGACAGGAAAAACAGGCTTTAAACTCTCTGGTGACAATGCTAAGACTCTCAGCCGGTCTGTCTGCCCATCAGACCATGAAATTAGCCCAGTTATTTGACAGAGATGAAACATGGTGAGGGCAGCTGAGGACAAACTGGGTACTGCTGCCTATTAGAGAACCACCATGCACTGATGGGCTTCACACAGATGTTATCGTCACATGGCACCCTGCGACTTCTCCTCTGTGATGTAATGTTTTATTTGTGCTGGGGTAGGGTCGACTATAGGGCATTGCACAGCCAGTGCTTCTGAAATAGAAGCTTAAAACCTTAGGGGAGTTTCTCTTTTTTTAATCTGTTTTTTTTTCTGTATGCAGGATACAGGTATGGGAATGCAGAATTTGATAAGCTTAACACTTAAACATAAAGCAGAGGTGAACATTGAAATAAAATAAGCTGAAATAGCCAGATATAAAATGTGCATCTTTGCCTGTTATGAGTAATAGCGTTACGAATTCTGAGAATAAGAACAGTCAGTCAGTCAGTCATGAAACACTGAGCAATAGACAAATGAGTCTGGCGTCTTACCAAAGCATGTGCAAACCCTACACGATTGTAAAACAAACTCAGGCCCTTTACCACGTTTTACAACACCACAACAACTTTATACACCGGCTGAACAAAAGACGATAATGGAAGATTAAACCATTAACTTGCATTCCAAACATAATGCTCTTCTTTCAATAATAATTTGTATCTGCAGTGTTTTCTATTTATACCTCATTAAAAAGATACAGTTGGAAGATTATGTTCTTCTCATGTATTTCTGAATATACAAATAGTGTAGCTTGTGGTCACCAGATGTCAGTTTAAATCCTCAGTGAGCACAGATTCCTTTATTCCTGTCAACATAAATATTAGATCACGATAAGCGCCAACATTTTGGATAGCATACATTCTGTTGACAGGAAAAAGAAACATGTATTTTTAAGTGGAAGGGGATTTCCAGCTCCAGGTGCCGCTACTACTACAGGTCAGTAACACCACTAAAAACTTTATAAAATAAAACCATTTTCCCCCTGACAGATAGCTCTATTGTAATTGTGGTCAAGAACGTAAACAAACAAGACTGTTCTGTCATAAACTAACTAAAACTGGCATTAATTTGGTCTAAAGTCAATATTTCCATTATGGAACACAGCTGTATGTTTTATGTATGTTTATCAGACAAATGAAGTTTCTTTGGCCCTGATTTACTAAAGGTTTGTGCTTGTAAAAATGCGTGCAAACTTGACTGCGCACATAAAAACACATTGAAGCTAATCTACTAATAGGACGCACAGACGGTTGTGTCTCTCCGATGGGCAAAAAAAGCTCATGCAACCCATTTGGCGTGTTTGCCTTCATGAAAATACAATATGGGCAAAATTATTGGGAGGAGTAAATGCGGACATTTATTTAGCGTGCGCAGTACGATTTACCAAACCTGAAACTGATTGCGGTGGCTGATTTTGCGTCTGTACATGCACACGTACATTGCTGTGGACGGTTTTGTGGACTGGACTCCTGAACCATCTATACGGGCACTGATATGTGTGTGTGTGTGTGTGTGTGTGTGGGGGGGGGGGGGGGCCTTTAATTTTTTCATCATCAGCTTTCATCATTTCATTTTTGGCACTAGCAAACACATTTGCGCCCGCTATTTGTGTTAGTAAATCAGGCCCTTTGTTGTTTAACCTATAATTTCCCAGTTTGCATTGGAGTTGAGGTTTTCGTTGAATTGCTGGTAGGACTAGTGCGGATAGTTTCTCTTCCCCAGTTCCGCCCTGTTACTTCTGGCTCCAAAAAGCCAATATGGAAATGGATAAATGACTCTGTGCCATAAAAACAGCTGGTCAAGAAACAAATGGTGACAGCAGTTTAAACTTTTCATATAAAAGTGTGTGGGAGTAAATGATCGCCACAGCTGTTTCGTTATTCTGCCAAAGAAAGGTTGATGTCCTCGTGATTACTTGAAGAGGTTTCTAAGGGTGTTTTCACACTGAATATCTGGTACCTGGATACGATCGCACCTTTCCCGCAGATGTTGCATTCACAAGCAGGTACTGTGGCCCAAATACGAGTGGTTGTTACAGGGCGGTAAAAGTAGCTGGCGGTGTGGAAGGAATTCTGTCAGAAGTCAGAAGAAAACAAACCCTTACGTCGTCAACTGAGTGAGTGTTCTGTTCATTTGTTTACAACAGCAGCAAGACAAGCCGTATTTTTCTATCCGTCAGCCTGTTTGTGATAGATCAGGGACAACAAATGTCTGTCTTCTTCACTTTGCCTCAAGAGTTTTTCAGTCGGAAAGGCCAGCCCATGCTGTGCAGGTCTGAGGCTGTTACAAGATCACCGTCTCTGGTCTTGTGGTGATTAGGTCACATCCGCTCTTGGGCACGGATCACTTTCACACTGCGACATATTGTACTAGATTCCACGCAATCCATACCCAGGACTACCTTCTCAGCTAGACTTTGGTACAGTACATTTGTGTTCACATTGATGAAATTAAGCTGACTTTGGGGTCCAACGTACTTGGATACAGAGTCAAGCGCGCAGTATGAAAACGCCCTTAATCCTATGATTTCTCAACAAGCTGGAGTCATTTCTCAGTCAACCTATAGTTTTCTTGTATTTACAGGGTCACAGACAAAGCCACGGAAAGCATAAGGCACCAGGTGTGTTATTATTAGGTCTTCTGCTGTAAAAGCCACCTCTGTAAACACCTCTGACTTATAGTAAAGTTTAAAGAGAGCTATGTTAAGCAGACTTCATCTATTGTGTTTATGGTTCTCACACTTCTGCTTTCACTTTATTGCTGAATGACTTCACATAACATTTTATCAGCTACTAAAGCACAGCACACAATGTTGGCACAGGAATGGACCCCCCACCCACACACACACACCCTTTTCTAAATCTTGGCTGATGCAAAAACCTATTAACAGAATGGAGTAAAATAACATGTGAACTAGGACTATAAAATAATTACACATGGTTTATCCAAATATGGCGCCCTAAAAATACAATTATAGACCAATGCATCCTTCATCTACACAGAATATTTAATAAGCATCATCAGGACACCAGTGAATAATGAAACATAAATCCATTTACCATCCACTTTGACTAATCACTTGATACTTTCATCTTTTACTTGTCAGAGGTAGTGTTGAACGTTGTTAGCCAAAACATTTTGTTAGAAAGAAAGAGCTAAAAAAAAAAAAAAAACATTTACCAGTTGATGTGTTTTTAGTGATTAATCATTGGAGCCGTGTCCTCTGCTGTGTGACTGTGGTCAAAGGGTGATGAGCAAAAACCACTCTATACAAAGCACTTTTGAAGACATCAGAGGGAAGCAATCACAGTGTCAGATACATGTTTGTTCCCACTCTGATCGCCTTTTTAAAATCATGCCCTAGTGATTCACCATCAGACTGATCATCACACATCCTCCCACTGAAACCTGTCCGACAGCAACAGTTTTGCGCAAACCCTCTCTACATTCATGCCACCAGTATGTTTAGAAACCAGTCATTCTGGTTTCATCAATCACTAACCAAGGGAGGGGGGAGAATCTGGAATAATTATGTCACAGCTGAAACTGTGTTGAAGGTTAACGTTTTAATAAAAAACACAGATTCAATTACAAATCTCAATATCATGAACAAGGAAGGCATGGGTGTAGATGTAAAAAGGTGGGGGAAAAATTACCAAATCCTGCATGATATTACAAAGTTTGTGTTTTTGGTATAATTTTGCTTGGTTTGTTAGATTTCTCACTCATCTGCAGCAGTGGCGGACAGTATCCATCTGAGCATTTAAGTACTATTGGGGGCGGTCTGACTTTTAGGCTCAATTACATAAACTGAAAACAGAGCTGACAGCCTCCCTGGCGAAAAGGAAAGGGCAGGTCAAGGATGAGAGTTCTAGTGATCTGAAATGTGTCCTTCATTAGGGTCACATGGGCCAGCTGACCTTGTACAATGGTAAACTGTACTGAAACTGTATCCACATTAAATGGGATCTTAGTTCCTGCTAGTCAGATAGCAGAATCAATTCAGCCCCGTTTAATATCTCAAACATTTTGTACCCTGTAAATAAACAAACATATAGGAGAGAGCAGTCCGTCATTCAGTTAAAATTTGTTTTGTTGTGAGACTCAAACTAAATGTGTTCTCATTTCAGAGATATTTTACTCCACAATAAGGAATGTTTCATTCAAGTCAGTAAAGTACCAGATAAGCATCAAGTAGCAGACAACCTTGAAACATAATTACATATTTCCCACCAGGAAGTCGTTTAGGTAATATGAATACAATATGTAATTTCTCAAGTACATATTGTGAAGCAGTATGGGATCGTAAAAGTTATTTTCACTAGGCCTATAGAAAATTACAGAAGTGAAAGTGGCAGAAGCCATTTATAGATGAGGTGATTTAGTTCAAAATGACAGATGGTAATGATTTTTAACACGTCTAACTAGTGCTTTAACTTTATATCAAACAGCTCTGCAATGTCCAACAGTAAAAAAAACAAAAAAAAAACTTTATATCAAAAATAATCTAGAAGGTCCCTTCGTTTCCAGACTAAATAATATAATTGAGCTGTAGGTGAAATAAAAATGTAAGCAGGAGGAGGAACTGTTCCACTTCAAACATCAATAATTACAGCTTCTCCTTTCTGCAACCCTAGTTAAAACCCCATGGACAGCCACATTATTGTCTTTCATTCCAACAACTTTAAGCTCCCATTTAGTATTGTGCACACATTTAAATAGTGGTATTAGTGTGTACAACACAGAGGCCTTGCAGCTTCCAGGGCACAAACTCATTTAGAGCCAGTAATAATGTAATTCATGCCTTCACCAACACAAACGCAGACAGAAGTCCTCTGGAAAGAGCTAAGACTGAAGATTAACAACATTTGCAGTCAATCATGAGCTCCACAACTGTCTCAGTAGCCGATAAGTACACACTGAGACACAGACGCACACACACCCAGAGGGAAAACACACACTCACACACACTCTGGCATCACAAAGAGCCCCTGTTGGCCTGCCTGTGGGTATTGGAGTGTTTGGCCTCGGTATAAATTGGCTGCCAGCTGGAGCGACGGACACTGAAGGCCTGCATCGGAGGACGGAGCCAGGAGGAGAGGCCTCTTCTTGTTGTGGAAGCTTTGGCTTCACTTCAAACACACAAACGCCTGGGCCACACACACACACACACACACACACACACACTTCCAGACTGATATAAACAAACAGACATGCACGCACAAAAAAAAAAATGTAAATCCACTCTTCCACACACACATCCCCCATCACACACACACAGTTATTGTCTCCTCTTAATTCTGTTTGATGGCCCTCAATCCTCCAGCCAGGATTCGGTGCCTGGGGAAATCAGTCAGACAATAGATGCGATCCAAAGTGAAGCAGACTGCAGCAGGCCAGGAGGCCGCCTGCACTGCCAAGAAGCACCAACACTTGAATAATAGAGCCTTGAGTTAAGACTGCAAAGGCCAGGAGTGGTGTTAGTGAGGCTAATGTGTAAAAGACGTCACAGGTCAGAGACAACAGGCCCTAAAACAACACTCCTACATCACCATAACAGGCAATCTAAGGAAATATGCACACTACATGTTAGATTTTTTTTTTTTGCAGAAATGTAACAAAGTAAGTAAAGCTGCAACTTTATAGAGCAACAATGTTGTAAAATGTGATGGAAAACAGTCAGTGGGGAAAAAATATTTTTCTGATTTCCAGCAAAAATGTAGCCGTGTGAGCAGAGGAAGAATACATGAGACGGAAGATGAGTATGTGTCAGCAAGTCTCTCCCAGAAGTGTGCAGAAAAGGATTCACAGATCTGATATCGTTGACATGATAGACAGTTTAACCAGCAGATAAAAACTACTTTCTACAAAGTATGTACTTCTCCAAAGTAAACCTCCATCATTTAACTCTCTGTACTTTCACTTCTTTCAACAGAAAGTGTTTCTGTGCAATCTCTGAACTTGCCAGAAGACATGGAGGGAACATTAAGTTTGTGGTGTGGAAAATTCCTGGATACAGACCTTATTTCTGGTGATTTTCACAAGGACAAAAGTAATGGTTTAAGACTCAGTACAGGTACAAACATAAAGACAGAAAGCGTGAAGCTCACATTTTCACATGAAAAGGTTCTGCAAAAAACCATAATAGGTGACAAAGTGCAGCGCTAAAATAGAATGGAACCTTTAATTATAACTGCTTAAGACAAGACACTACAGGTCAATATGGTAAAGTTTAAAGATAACCATGAAACTTCCTCAATTGATCACTTACACAAGTATGGGGGAAAAAAAGTGTTACAAGTCTTAAAAAAAAAATAATCTCATGATTATTTAATAACACAGCAGGCATATCAGACCTATACAGGATGCACAAATAGCAGTATCAGGTATCGGTCTGATTCTGACTGTGTGTACTAATACTCGTAAAAGTGCTCCGATACAAACACACCGATACCACTTGACAGCAGCGTGATGTTCACTTCATAGTGCAGCAGGGACTAATGTCCCCAGTGTGGAGGTTTTTCAAAATAAATGACAGTGACAAAAGTAACGGTGACTCCATATCCCTCTGTGTCTTTAACATAACTGGACAGAGCGCATTATCCTCTGCGTACATTCTGTATGCAATTCTAGTTTTCTGGGAGCCTGGGGATGCAAACCCAGAACCATATAAAGATCACTATATTATCTTAAAAGGCTACCCAGATGGAGAAGTAGTACCACCAGGAACTGTGGAGGTAGCAGATCTTTTCAAAGAGTAATGTGTGAGTGAGTGAAAAAACTGACATATTTATGACAACTACTCTCATCAACATAACCTCCTTTGTCATTGCCATGCTTGTAATTATTGATTTTCTTCTCAAAAAAAAAAACCTTCACGGTATTTGGAAAGAATGGTTAATTAAGAGCGGCACCCTCTAGTGAAATGATTGAGAAATGTCAGTGGCAGTACAGTCAGACTAATGAATTGCGGTAACTCAATCAGTTAACATTGGCATTAGGGATGTGTTCAAAATATCAATACGGGATACATTGTCATGGACCTTCACTATATGCCTATCGATAGTCAGTAGTAATATTTCACATGAAAAAAATTTTGTTTATTAAGATTCCGAAACGGCATCTGACTTTGCATGTTTTAAGTTTATCAAAGCCATCTTTATTTGTGCACTACAGCCAAGTTCATAATGCAGTGTTTTACATGCACTACAGGAGAATTGTTGATCTACAGCAAAATAAAAAAAAACA
>JAPSES010000002.1:3082370-3096924 GCA_029822895.1 Maxillicosta whitleyi
ATAGATAGATAGATAGATAGATAGATAGATAGATAGATAGATAGATAGATAGATAGATAGATAGATAGATAGAGACACATACACACACACACCCCAGGTATGGCGACCTGACTAAAGTGTGTGTGTGTGTGAGGGCATTCTGTACCGCTGATCCATTGTGCTCATCAAAGCTGTAAACCCAGACTTGGTCTCTGTACTAATGGTTATCATGTCTTTTAGTTTTTACTGCCTCAAGTTATATCCGTGTGCTGCTTTAAATTCTGTTCATAAAAGTCTAACACTTTCAAACAGTTCGAGTAAGCAAAGTACCAGCTGAAGGGGATCACTGACTGAAGATGAAGCACTGGTCACCGCTGTTTTAGCCATCTGATTATCATAACATGGCTTTGTGGTGGTTGTTTTAAGTGTTGCTAAAGGTTCATAGCATTACCTTGCGAGGTAGCGACAGTAGCAAGATGAGTTCTGCACAATACCTGATGTTATGCAGCATCTTCTTTTATAGCAAAACTAAATTCACACAACTGACGTGCCACCCCCCTTTCATACTAAAGTTTCTGCAGCGTCAGCTTCTGTCAAGCCTGAGGCCATTGTGCAACAGGTTGAAGCACAACCCTGCTCTGCTCCACTTGCCAGTCATATAACCAGATCATGTAACCAGTCAAATCGCAGCCTTTGGGGTTAGAGAATCTCATTTTATCATATCATGATATAATCACAAATACAATTAACCGTTCAGCCCTAGTGGGCATTCATATTAAAAACAGTTATATTTCAAGTTTCAAACAAGTAGTTATTCACAATTTTCACCCAATTCAAGTAACAAAATATCTTTTCTTTAGTAAAGATAGTGCTTCACCCTATATGGCTGTGAAATGAAAAGCAACGCAAGCTACTCTTCTCCAAAAACATAACATGTAGGGGTATATTCTAGAACAGATAACCTATTTTGCTTACTAATGGTGATCACCATTCCAGATAACTGATGTACAGTTGGAGACACTTTTAAAGCTGAAATGTCAAATATTTACTCTACAACCAATATGAGAAGAGGGTGAGGACATTACCATAACTGTACTACTACTACTACTACTACTACATTGATTTTTTTTTTTTTTTTTTTTTTAAGTTTTATGGTAGCGCACCCAGTAAGACAAACCTCTTCAAGGCAAAGTGGCCTCTTCTGAACCTCTTGGCCTACTGACCTGCAGGATGACACCAGAGACCTGGGAGGAGGGGGAGGCACTGAGCACCACCAATACAGCATAGACAGTTGTGAGAGGTGGCAAAACATCTTTAGTTTTATGAATGTAAAATGACTGAGTATCTGGCAGTCTGATTTGAGTCGAACTGAAAAGTAGGATTATAAAAACTTAATTCTGAGACCAAGCAACAAATCTATGAGTCAACTAATTGTCTGTCCACTGGGATCCACATTCTAAAAATGTTCAATCACTTGCAAATAAAAACTGTCATGTGAACTTTTCTTAAAGATAAAAAACACAAATATCCTTAACCCATGGTGACACAAACATTACTGCATAGGATTCCTACTATGTTAAATATTGAATAAAATGTGTTCACTGAAATGCAAGGACAGCTGTACAAAACATAGCCTGTGTTTGACAATGACAACCAGAAAACTGAGCCACCATGATGGTGCAGTGATGTCAAGGAGAGCCTGTTGCAACAGACGTACCATTACAAACAAATGATGCCATTTATGTTTGTCCTCTACATATTGAACACAGACATGGAGTACTTTATTATGATGTTCACAAAGTTCTTCGTGTGCTTCTAGTTTCTCACCATAGAAGCCTGCATGAGGGAAAAAATAAGCAGCAAGGCAGCTTCATGTCACTGTGGAACTGAGATGAAAAACTCACATTTAAAGCGGGTTTTCCCAAAATGCACTCGCTTCTAAAATGAAATGCATTAAAAATAAAATTCCCACTCTCATAGTCAAAATAAAACATTCAAATTACTCCGCCAGCAGTGAAGTTGCTGCAACAAGGAAGGGGCAATGAGCCATTACGTGGGTTTGTTGGTTAACAAGCTTGCAGTAGTGTAGTACTGTCTTCTAGTTTCGAACCACAAATCATGGGCTGCAGGCCACAGGCAAAGATGGGCTGTGTCACACAAAGACCCAGCGATGACAGTTATTACCCATTTACTGTACGGGCCAGGCTTGAGTACAAGGAAAGTAAGTAATTAATTCCTCATTTGGCCCACTGATGCTCATTCACAGAGGCTTTCTGGGCTCGTTACACTGACCAAGATCCTAAACAGAGCTGTCACTTGTGTCGCTCTGCTGCAGGAATTCAGGAGATCTTAGTGCAAGTGCACACCTCTGCTGACCCTTGACCAGGTTTTAACAAACAGCTGACAAACCACTAAATAGAAGCTGACTTAGTACATTGTCTGTTTGTGGATTCATCATTAACACTGCAGTGAAGTCAGTGAACAGCCTTTAAAAATAAATAAATAGACAGACATCGACAAAACCCTCCTTCAATCTCAAATTCATTTTAATGCACATCAGAGTAACTGGCAAAAATCAGTCTTTCAGATATGGCATGATCCAATCACCTCTGTGCTTTTCTTTTCATACATGAGCATGCTCCTTGACAGCTTGCATCATGAAACAAGCTTTTCTGCCAAGTTTAACAGACCGTTTCTTTCTAGTCTTTCAGTTCAAAGACTACAGGTGAGTTTTAAGATGAGATGCTTCACCTCTTACTCAGCAACTGACCTTACCAAAAATCAATAAAATACCTTCAAAATGTCAATACAACAACTGTGAAAATTACATTTGTTTTAATAGTTTATTTGCAAATCACAGTGCTGATTAAATCTTCAAGTGCATAAAATATGTACGTGACTTTCTAACAGATTGTATGCAGATAATCCATTTCCACAGAGGAAAACAAGAGGACTCAGAAGATGACACATTGCCCCAAGCCCCCACAGCTTGTTAGTGATCTTAGCTTAGTCTCACTGACTTTACCCATATAGGTCTGCTCCAGAAAGCCAAATAAATGATAACAAATGGCATGACTGCCAGAAAAGAAAAGACAAAAAACAAACAGAATAAACAGACCGTGAAGATCATAGTGTCAACCATAAAAAGTGTTGTTACTCTATTGTATATAGTGTCATTCTATAACAGCTTTGGATTTAATATGGTTCACTGTCCACCTATATAGAGATCTGATGAATAGGCAGTCATTAAATCTGGCCATGGACTCATACTGCCAAAGGGAGTGTGGCCATATGCATCCTTGAGCCCCTCAGAATGTGGTCTGAGTGGTCAGCTCTCAGTGACTCCTGGTGCATTCACACCTTGCATTAGTGCTCACCCGTTGTCACTGGATCACTTAGGACACATAATAGCTCTAATTCTGAACCAATGGGAGACACCCAACACTGCACTATCACTGAAGGTCTGAAGACCCCTTGAATCTCTGTTTTATATTGCAACACTTCCTTTTCTGTATTAGGGCAAAAACAGGCACAAACCACAGGAAGCGAAAGAACACAATTTTGGCAATTGCCTGCTTTCCAGACCTTAGAGGCATTTCAGCACAACCTTCCCAGAAGTGAAGGCCACTGATGAA
This sequence comes from Maxillicosta whitleyi, assembly GCA_029822895.1. NCBI lineage: Eukaryota > Metazoa > Chordata > Actinopteri > Perciformes > Neosebastidae > Maxillicosta > Maxillicosta whitleyi. Next base: position 3,085,985 of record JAPSES010000002.1, read on the forward strand.
AACCAATGCACATAAGTAATGGTTAAACATGAAAAAAATGACAATGGTCCAAAGAAGGTATGCCATATTATGAAAGATGTATATCTGTTTCCTGTCATTCAAACTGAGTCTGGCCTTGTCTTTAAAACAGTTAGTGCCATGGGCTTACAGAAGAAAAGAAGTTCTGCCAACATACCTGCTACAACTAATATAGATTCACAAATGTCAGTTTGGAATTAGTTTATCAGGTACTCATTGAGATCTCAACAGAAGCTAAACATGCATCATCTAGGCTATACTGTTAAATAGTCACATTTTGAGAGATAAACCCAAAAGCACTTATCAGGAGTTGTCTTTGCATTAATTTGACTGCCTGCAGTCGTGCTACAAAACACACAAGCTGTCTTCAAATACATCAAAACAAACCTCAAGTGACAGTAAATATAAGCTCTGTGTCTGTTTGTCATCTATGTTTAATGCAAACCTTGTTCAAGTTTCTGAACAAAGAATCAAACACACAAATATCAAATTAAACACCAACCATCTGAAACACAGAGCGTTTCCACTGCACTGCCTGTCACTTTGCAATTGCTAAAGCAGTACATGACTTTCATCACTAAAGTTTCTTGAAATTTGTAAAACCTGAGTGATATCCTAATTATTACTAATCCATTAATCTTTCTGTGCTTACGCACCTAAATCACTTCCCTCACAGGGAACAACTTCAAAGATGACTCCATCACTAGCAGTCTATTTGTCTACATACCATACCGACAAGTCACTCTGGATTTTTTGGAAATTTTGTCACAAAGTGCATTGTGGGAATGGGAATTCCACATAATGGCAGCAGAAACAAGCATGAAGACGACAAGCAATGAAACCGTGTCTGCAACCAGGTCAGAAGAAATCACTGCAAGTCAATTTTCATCTTATAATACAAGGTGTGAGATCATGAAAAACATTACTTAAAAAGATAAGTTTCATTGCGTTTTCAGAATAGGCTATGTCATTATGGGCAGCTTATCATACATGTACTGTACGGAGTAAGTAACCGGCCATACCCTGTAAGCTTGTGCGGCTGTTCACTGTGAGGGACGTGATTTAGGTGTATAAACACAGAAAGACTGATGGATTAGTGATAATTAAGCTTTTACAAATTTGAAAAAAAAAAATTATAAATAGAATTAGAGATGAAAGTCATATGCTGCTTTAATGTCAACAGCCAAGCCAAAGAATTGAAGATCACATCACTTGTTGATTAACAGATATTAGAGCTGTTGACTTCATTATTCATGGATCATTCATGTGTATTCTCTAGAGCGAGTATGAACCACCTGATCAAATGAGGTTCATCTGAGGTGCTTTGTGCCTCTGACAATATCATATAAAATCTAAAGTTAACCGCATTTATTAGTCCTGCCACCATTATTACATATTTATGGAATCGTCTCCAGACAACAGATGGATTAAAACTAACAAAAAGGGTAATATTTAATTGCTCACTTTTCACTGACCTCATCTCATTCCCTTCTGATATGGTTTATTGGCACCGGAGTGAAGATTGTGTGTCTCAACTTTTAACATTATTCGTTCCTGATATTTAACAGACTGCATTTTAATAGTGTTATCATTTCAGGTCACTTTTGTACAATGAGTGAGTAGGAGGAGTATCAATTTTATTAAATGCATGCTCTAAACAGGCACTGTGTGAATTATGAACAAAAATAGTTATGCAAACAATCCCCAACATAACTGACAGTAGGCTTTCGTACTTCAGCAGTTTCATCTTCATAAGTGAGAATTCATACAGATTTTTGGAGCCATCAGTTTTCAGTGTTAAATTTAGTTTCTCATCCAAGTTACAATTAGAGGTTGATAACACTTTGTTTTACCCCTCACTGCATAGGCTATGGTTTCAGGTCTATGAACTCCTCCAATTCAGTGCTTTCAGTTCACTAAATCGAAAAACTGTGCAATAGTCATACCTGACTCTACTGTCTTCACCTCACAGGGCCATCAAACATGAACAAGTATATTCCTGCTGGTTTAGTAACACTAACCCTATATCAGATAAGACTTGTGACTCAGAGATGGGCACCAATGCTCAACTTTCACAATCCCATTTCATCTTTTCCCCCATACCTGTCACCACATGCCAGCAATGATGAACCCATCAGTTTTGGGGTAAAAAAAAAACATTTTCCATATTCTTTCCAGCCATGATTACTTCAGTGAGGTCTTAACACAGTTAACTCATCAAGAGCTGCTCATCATCATTCATAAAGTCAGTGTACATACAGTATCCTTATCTACACTTGGGTGAACACTGGACTGTCCTTTTTTCTAGACAATTTATTTTTCAGTGCTTATAAAAAAGAGACTGCATCAAGGACGAAAGTCAGACCAGAGGAAGAAAAAAAAAGAAAAGAAAAAAGGCAAGGGATTCTCCTCCACTGAACGATTGCTAATTTAGGAAACTGCCTGAGATTATTTCCTGTTTGAGAAAGACAAATGCATCTTCTACCTCTTAAGTTACTATTGAGTTTTTTCATTACCAAGCGGTCCCAGCTCTTAAGAGGCCATATCCTGCTAGGCTGTCCTATAGGGCTGACAGCTTTATCAGCCTGCACAGAGGGATCTTTAAAATTGTTGAAACTGAGTGCAAATGCGTGTTTTCATGGGGTAGGTAATGGTTTTTAAGCATTTGTAGACATCATGGGCATAAATCATCCTGTAACATTAGAAAAGCTCATTAGATGTTATTCAATTTCAGGTCAAGGGTTAGTGGTCCAAAAAAGCTGAGGGCAATTTGGGGTTTCCCTGCAAAGCAAGCAGAAACCTGACTCGAAAGGTAATGCTTGGTGGGTATGTACAGTCTTATGCAACAGTCCTATCATAGTGGATCTTTAAGTGACGCTCAGCTGGCTGAAAACCATCAGAAAGGCCGCGGGGTTCCTAACAGAACCCCAACAAGTTCAGATTACAGCTACAGCTCTGGTGACACTTCAAATAAGAATGCATCAGATTTACTGACATCACATAAAAAGTGCATCCTTTGCCTTCTGGCTGAAGCTCTATAGAAGAAGCTATGATTGCCAAAGTCACATCTCTTATTTCTCATGCTTCTCTTTGAAAAGCATCACTGCATGACTGGGCTGTTTAAACATGTTGGGGACAGATTGGTGGCAGCATTTTTATAAGATTTGAGGAGGAAACAAATATTTGTACCTTCAAACAGCAGAAATTAATTCATTAGGGGGTGGCATTTCAGTTAAAAGCTTTCATCGTTGCGCTCCGTTCGGCAGGTTACAGAGATTTTGATTTTACAGTCAATTCTCAGTGCAGCTGGAGTTTTCAACATGCCAATGATGATGCAGCCTGGGGCAGATTTAGTGTCAATGAAAGCAGAATTTAACATGAATATTTTATTTATATTCCTGTCCTCACAAGACCCAGGAAGTCTACTCAAATGATATGATTCCATGCATCACACTAAGGAATAATTTAATGATCAAAAGACGCCAGAGAGTTACATCTAGGCTAAATTTGTCAGACGTTTTTCTTTTAGACATCTGGGGCCATATTCAGACTCCAAGTCTTAGCACTCAATTTGGATTTATTTGTCAGATTGGAATTCCTTATTCAACAGTTGAAATTATTTTTGTAAATGTAGCCAATATCAGTATCCAAAGTCAATTGCATAGGCCCTATGTCCTGAATTGGCCCATGTGTAAAGGAACAAAAAAGCAAATACAGAGCCAACTGAAGTCAGTTTATATGACAATGCAGAGGATTGACCCAAAATGACTAATACTAATGAAGAATGGCAAATTTCAAGCTAGAGTGACAGAAATCATGAACTCGGATATCACAGTTTACACTGAAGTCACCCAGCAAAAAGTAATCCAATGTTTCAATTGTATAGACATCAATTCTATCACCCGGATCAAATTGAAAAGGTCAGATTTTGTCATAAATACAGTTAAGGGGGAAAAACATCTGAGTCATGTTAAAACTTTGCCTACAGTTCAAACAATATTCAAGTCTTCTACATCTGAGTCATAAAAGCCTTCTTTGACTCCAACAAATTGAGAAGATGAATTACAGGAGAAGTAATTTCAGAAGTCAATTTCATTAGTATTCAGGTATTCTTTTTTTTTTTTTCAAGTTTTTCCAGAGAATAAAACTTAAACCACTTAAAAAAACACACTTTTTTTCCTTTAAAAACAGTGTTATCATTAAGAAGTGCTTGACAGAATCCACTTTCCACTACTTTATTACCATCTGTTAACAGACACAGGATTTTAAGATGAAGACCATGATTTGGCTTAAGTTTTGCCCCATCTGCTGTTGCAGCTCTAAGTAAAACTAACTTGATAGCAATGATTATTTGTATTATGTTTAGCCTCAACAGACATGTGTTAGTATGTCTGTCTGTGGGACAATAAAGAACATCTATATAACCATTTATATTTATAGCCTACACAATGTTCAGTTTTGTGTAAGTAACTCTTGCAACAAAGCCATCTCCAGGTTTAGAGGTGCAAATCAACTAAACCACGCTCCCGGAATTGCAGTACTAAAGTTAAGGTTCCCGGGTAATTTTAACAGATTTGGGCTTGCATACAAATGTGTTATAGTCACTCGTATTAAATGATGATTAAAAAAAAAAGCTCCATGATCTCCACTAAAACAGCAGACTTGTTGGCTGCTCTCTCCATGCCTTTCCCCCCTACAATGTCACACAGGGTTTGCTGCAGCAGTCTGGCGAGGGGCGACATCCACCCTTAAGAAAGAAAATGCACCAACTTTTTTGTCCTGGTTTAATCTAAACCTCATGCACATCCTCCAAAACATACGCACGCACACACTGCCTGAACTTCGGACGGCAGGAGGAGGAGGTTGTTAGCCTAATGGTGGACCACGGTATTTGGTTCAAGAACATTCCAGCTCAATGGGAAAGAAGAATTGGTGTTTGGCTCAGAGGAACAGCATTTAAACATGACGAGACAGGCTGAGGAGCGGCTGCCACTGTCTCTTCTCCGGTACAGCTAACCGTGTGCATCCCGGCTGGCGTCAAAGCTGCCTTTAAAACGCACTTTTCCCCCTTAAAACCCCCCATCCCCGGTGTGCAACTGCAGGGCCCGGCGCCGCCATACACCACCACATAGACACATAAAACAACACGTATAGCATGCCCTGTAGCACCAAGCGGAAAGAGACATGCGAAAAATGAAGAGGAGGGGGACAAACCGGGACGTTAAACCGGCCGTAGACTCACCGACAACGGAAACATGCAGGGAGCAACAGTAGTTAGAGGAACTAACCTGTCTGGGAGCAGCACGGTCCGCTGGATATTGGGTTGAATCCGAGTTAAATCCACTATCAGTAAAACAAAGAGGCGAAAATAACCGAGCGGCCGCGGAACAGGCCGAAACAGCACTCTTTAAGAAGCGACGCGCATGCGCAGAGGCTAGTCGGAGGTGGATGGAGGAGGTGGGGGAGGTTCGGGAGGGGGTGGGGTGAGCGAGTGCAACCAATTCTCAAATTGATCTGTTGAGTGTGTCATTCATTATTAATTTATGATATTAATGGCAGCTGTTTTACATGCGAGTGGGACAAAAGTCAACATATTGTGCTGTGAATGAAACACAGCTTTAAACGGTACGACGGCGTAATAATCCGAATAAAGAGCTTATAACTCTGGTTCCAAACCTTATCTGTTATCAGACAAGTTCAAGTAGGGTCGAGCAATTAAACTAGAAGTACAAGGGTGCCAAGAGTACGCGATGTAATTTAGTATCATATCACAATAAAATGTTTATTTGGCATTGTGATCATTTACCTTAAAAATCAACAGATATTAGAATATGTACATGTTAAATGTATGATTGTTTTTGTCATTGTATCTATATGTGTTCTTATTTTGAAATAAAGACTAAAATGAATGATTTTTTAAAAAATATATATTTGTCTGTTTATTGGAAAAATATTCTGCTGTTTGATCAAAGTTTACATCACGTTTCAAGACAAAGAAGAGTGTGTAACCACAAAAAAATCCATCAGCATGTTGTCCTTTTTATTTAGAAAGAACTCACATAGCATTTATTTTATTTATTAAAGACACATTTTGAAAATTAGGTTTTAGATCAGTGTGTGTGTGTGTTTTTGGCTGATACAACTTGTCATATACAGCATCATATCCTGTTTTCCTTTTGTCACATATTTCATTTACTCATTTTACGTCACAGATTATAGCTAGTATAGGTTCTTCAACTTTCACTCCAGTCCAAAAATTATCTTTTAATCTGAAATAGAGAAATCCTTAGTGATAAGAGCATTGTAAAGTCAAAGTTCAACTGCGTCCCTACTGATGAAATCCTGCTCACATGGACTATAAACTAAATAGTAACCAGCAAATAATAATAAACTAAATAATTATGCAACAGTGCCAGTTGTCCTACTGTTTTACATATGAATCAACTAGCATCATTATGGTATCATTAGCCTACTACTTCAGCTGTTTATTCATACATTTATTCATGTTATTTCAACTGATGAATTGTTTTAACACTATGGTTTTATCTGTTACTCTTACTTTGCTATATGGAACATTTAGATCATACATAATATTTAGAAGACTATGGTAATTTCAGTGTACTCTCTCAACTGTCACTTTTTCCTTCTTTAAAACATTTATTTTTTGTTTTAAAAAATCATCCTTTACAAGTAACCTCTAGAAAATGCAGAAGTATCCCCTGGGGTACGTGTAACCCTGCTTGTGAATAAATGATTTATTACACAGAAAGTGTAAATTCTTGGAGTAATTATTATGCAACCTACATTTAACCAGGTAAGTCCCACTGAGGCTGGAAACCTGTTTTGCGAAAGAGACCTTGTCAGGACAGCAAAAACAAATGGTGTATGATACTAAAAAGTAGGCTGCAATACAAATAAAGTACCAAAAATAAGATGAGAATAGAAAAGGTAACTTGCAGTAAAAGTCCATTAGTATTGGATTTCTCCAGTTCCTTCTTCACAAATGTCTGCTCACAGTAGTGGAAAAAGAAAGCACGGATGGATAAATAAATGAATGAATGAATGAACGAATGAATGAATGGATGGATGCATGGATGGATGGATGGATGGTATGTGAACTCTGAAACGAGCTTTATTTTGTAACCTTTAACGTTAAAATTGTACATCTACATGAGACAAATGTCTTAAAGGGTTAAAAGAGAGGGAGGAGTGTGTTGTCATGTTCTGCTCAGAGAAGCTGAAAAAGTGAAGACCTCCCACTCTCTCTCCTCTGGCAGTTTCAACAACAGAAACACCAGAACAACACTCTTCATACATATTATTAATGCCAAGATGTTGCTAATAATGCAAAATGTTGCGGCCAAGTGTAGATTTGTTTTACATTCAGTATTTAGAAGCGAGTAATTAAATGAATAGGAATTAAATGACTGATAGACTGAAGATAAAATAAATAATGTAATGATTTATAGAAATTACTGTTACACAGCTTTGGTAATTGTCAAGACATTATACTCTGTACAATATATTCTTTTTGCTGAAAAGCGTATATATAGAATGTAACAGCACACCATGCAAAGGCAAAAAAGTGGTCATAATTCAACAATATTTTCCCACAGACGTGAATCTAGTTTTTTACAACTTTTGTGCTTCATTGTGAATTTTTGAATATTGGTCAGAAAACACATCAAAAAGTAATTAAATAAAATAATTTGCATTTTAAAGATGATCTTCTACACTCAGTGACAGGCAGAAAAACTGAAGATGACACATTTTACTCTCAATACAGAGGCTCAACGAGGGGCATGTAACACCCGATCAATTGCAGCCTAATTATTCTGTGTATAGTTGCTTTAAATAATGCATTTAATACAAATAGAAGTGCCCTCTATTTTACTGCAGGGGAAGCTGCATCAGTGCCAGGGATGCCAGCAAAATCAATAAACTCATTCGCAAGGTCAGGATTGTCATTAGCCAAAACCTGAAGACGTCTGAGTCATTGAGGAGCAGGAGGTGACTAAACAATCCATCCCAGCTGCTCCATGGCTCACTAAAGACAGCAAGACTCATTTATTCAACAGACTTATTGAGCTCTGCTGTCATGAGGAACATTTTAGGAAATCTTTCATAACTTTCATTTCAATGTTGTACAACAGCTCAACTCTGACACATTATCATTACAATCTAGATCAGGGGTTCCCCAATCTGGTCCTCAGGGGCCACTATCCTGCATGTTTTAGACCAGGGGTGTCAAACGCTGGTTCTTGAGAGCTACTATCCCACATGTTTTAGATGTATTCCTCTTCCAACACACCTGACGCTCATTATCAGGCTTCTGCAGAGCTGGATAAAAGGCTTATCATTTGAATCAGGTGTGTTGGAAGAGGGATACATCTAAAACATGCAGGGTAGTAGCTCTCAAGGACCAGGATTGGGCAGCCTGGTCTAATGACTTCTACAGTTATAAGCAGTGTAAATCTGTATAATCATAACGATTCCACACAAAATCTGACTGTGTATCTTTTCTATTGTTTTTCAAAAATTATATATAACCATGAAAAATGCACTTAAGTGATCATTTTAGTTATGTGTAAATTGTTTTACTGTAACTAATCTGCATTTATATGCAAATATATGTGATATATCTGTACTTCTTATTGCTATCTTATGGCCCACGGGTTAAAATCAGACCACAAAAGCCTGTGGACTGAATTTGTGAAGTGCAAAAATTACACTGAGATATTAATAGTTATGGTTCAGGGCTCAATTTGACCTCAACTAGACCCAACCAGTACACCACTATCATGATAACCTATTAATAATGACAACTCCAAATGCTCTTTCTTTTTGTTTCAGAGTAAAACTAGATTTTCATTTCATGAAAATGTTTACATTTAAAAGCTATATTTTCACAATAATTGTAAATAACCTTACTAGATGTTTTGTGCCTTTGTAGGCTGTAATGCACATGTGTCAATGACAAGCTGAGACTTTTTTTTTTTTTTTTTTTTTTTAAATTGCTCTTATTTTTATTAAGGAATTTAAGGTTGATCATGTTATTCAAATCTATTAAGATTAGTTTGCAGATATAAACATTTTCACAATGTAACTTTAGTTTTGTCACTGTAAAACATAGAGAAAAGTTTGAAATTGATATTATTACTGTATTATTATTTTACTGATCCAGTCCACTTGAGATCACATTGGGATGTATGTGGCCCCTGAACTTAACCCTTTATTGGACAAGTGACTATTTTTGGTAATTTACACATACATTACCAGACAGTGACAGCACCAGTTCCAGTGAAGACAGTGAGTCAACAATCTCTGGTCCAATGTGGTTTATAGGGTCTGTAAGGTCCACCTGTGTATGAACAGTGAGTGTACCTGCTGTTAGGTACCATCAAGTAATGGTACTAATGTTCCTTTCATCTTGTATGTGTTTTTGTTGTATTTTTTATATTTACTTCTTAAATTTTTTTGGGGCCACTTACAGGTAAGGAACCAAATATGGTAACTTAATTTACCTTGATTTTCTATAGAATAATAAAACATGCCTGAGTAATAAAGTCTTATTATGACCCCCAAAAACACACTAAGGCTGAAATTTTGAATTTCTGAGTATTTCTTTCCGAATGTTTTTTATTCAGTCAAGATATTTAAAACATACAGAACTGTTGGTTCAACGCTCACTTCTACTTATATATAAAATAAATAAATAAATAAATAAATAAATAAACAATCAAAAGTAAAATAAAAATGTAGAGGAATTGGATTTGTATTTTTCACAAACATTTAACAATTTCCGAGTATTTCTACAAGTGCCCTGTAAATGATTAAATGAGATACCCCTGGCTTTAATGTTTCAATATAAGTTGTAAATTAGCCTACCGTTCTATGACCCAAGTGAGTCATCTTCACAGTAGATGATCTTTGTACAGTACAATGACACTCCCGGTATATCTGAGTCACAGACCGATGTTTTGCCGACTTTCCCCGACTTGAAAGTTATTTTTGAACCTCTATATGAGAATAAAGGAATTTCTAATCCATTTGGATTTGACACAATGGATGTAGGATTGCTACTTTAAAGACACGGTCTAGTTCTTGGAGCTTTTGTCTTCTGTGGGAATGGCCGCCAACATAAACTTTACAGTGTTTTGGATGTAGCTGTTATGCTGTGGACACACACTGCTAAAGCTAGCCGGGCAACATGTCAACGTCAGGTTCACTAATGGAGAATGACAGAGAAGTCGCCTACCTTCCTCCTCGGGTTCAGGCTGAAGTAGCCTGTGAAGTTCCGACACAAACCAGCGGGGAGTTGAAGAAGCTGCTGGTGTTTAAAGTTTACAAGAGGAGGTGGTTGGTCCTGCTGGTGCTCTGCATGTTGAACTGCTCCAACGCCACGGTGAGTGTTAGAAAACAGCCGGTAGTAATAGTTGGACGGGTCGGAAAAAGAACCAGAAACCTTAACCAGACCTGATGCCCTGCTCTATGGAAGAGGATTAAGGCCACTGGGGGGAAATATAAAAAATAATGTTCAATATTTTTTGTATTAATATTATTATTCGGGGGGGAAAAAATCAGAATTCTGAGATTAAAGTCAGAAAAAAATAAATCAGATTTTTGTTTTCTCATAATTCTGACTTTAAAGGGATAATTCAGGATTTATGACATCCCCTTCATCAGTGTAGTACATCCACACTGCTACCCCCGACAGTGTCCTGTCTGAGCCCAGTTCTGGTCCGGTTTTTGGTCGAAGCGAAAGTAGTCCGGCAAGTTTGCGGGTCACAAAAATAAAACGTTTTTCGGGTATACCTAATTACCGGAACGGACGGAAACTTACCGGAACGGACGCAGATTTCGACATATATACATTAAAAACTCATGTAGAAGTCACCTGTATACGTACATGTACATCCAAT
>JAPSES010000002.1:3107749-3133817 GCA_029822895.1 Maxillicosta whitleyi
TAGAAACACACACTGATGTTAAGTTATCTACACGCTTCAGTAGAAATATCGGCATTTTTCCCAACAATTTATAGACAGTTGTACATTGACTGTTTTAATATGTATAGATGTATTCATTTCCTTAGTGTTATTTACAGTGTGTGTGTGTGTGTAATTCAAGTTAATGACGACTTTTCCTTGTGATCTTTTGCAGACAAATTCAGTCTGTTCTCTACATAATCCTCCTTCAAGCTCTCACCCAACCACTCGCTGAATCTCCCTTGTCGACCTGTGGAGACTCAGTAAAGAGCTGGAAAGGTAGGTGTTAAACCACACATACTGACGCCATAACAGTTACAAGAAATAAGTATCAGGAAAATACTCACATTGTACTGAATATGTACAGATTTGTGAGATTTCTATTTTAAAGGAGTGATGTTTTACTTTTTTAAATGGAATTCTACATTTTAAAACATTTCCCTGTGGTCTACATAAACTAAATGTTCTGCTTGAGTCTGAATTCTTCATTAATTCAACTCTACAGGTCCATCTTTGACACATTTCTGAGTAATGACACCAGACCGGTCGTCCTGAGCACTGGCCCTTTAAATGCACATGAGCCACTTCAGGCCCCGCCCCCCCTCCAGGTTGTTGGCTGCGCTGTTCTGTCCCATTCAACCAATAACTGAACATTTTAGGAAATCTACACAAAATTTGGACATATTTTCAGTTTTTACTATAAACTGAGAAACAATTATGTCGTACGCGGATAAATGTTCATTGAAAGTCTTGACCTTATATGTTAAATGTCATGATGTACCTAATTATAGACGTACTGTAATTAAAACAGGGTGTAGAAATCCACTCGATCTTTGCTAAAATTAATATAAAGATAGTTTTTCAGGGTTCAAATTCAAACTTTATGAACTATTAGGGTCCAAATACACAAATAAATGAAAGACAGACTAATAAAAGTGGATTTAAATAAATATGACCCTATAAAAAATCATACACCTCAACAACTGACAATGCTAAAAATGACTGATTTATCCAAGTGGGCCATTATCCAGAATGGTGTAAACATAGATACATACTTGTCACACTCACTGCGGTAGAGGTTTGTAGACCATAAAACACTGGAATCAATGTGGTGGAAGTTGATCTGTTTTAATGCCAAAACTATTAATGCCTTAAATATACCTATACGGATTGATTTTTCTTTTTTTGTCGACACTGACTGTAACAGGAGTGCCTCTGTTCAAGTAGCAGCGGATCAACATACATAAATTCAATAAGGTCTTTAAGTACTGGGGATTTATTTTGTCCACCTTACATAAAAAGGTTGACTGTCTTCATCTATCATAACCACATACCATCAGACTAACAGCAAAGTTTGTCTTAAACAGATGGAGCTTAAGGCTACAGTCAGCAGAAATAAGGAGAAAAATGCCAGACTTAAAATAAAAATGTTCCTGCAGCTGTGTCCTCTCTGACCTAAGCATAGCCTGTATGTAAAGATGGATGAAGTGCCTGCAAAGTGATTGGTAGAGATCGACCTTTCTCAGTTATATTTTCTAAAGCCTGAACCTAGAGGCCACTTCAATTACAATGTGATAAAAGCCATAGAGGAATGTTTATCCACTGATGCCATATTTTCTACTGAAGCTTTAATCATCTCTTATTAAAACACACGATCTGTTCTTTTATAAGCTGCTGTGTTTGTATTAAAAACTCAAACATTTATTGAAGAAATGTAGGTCAACTATTAGAAATATTTGGCATTTTATTTTAAAGTTTTGCATCCAGTTACAACCAGACACCTCTGGAATTTATATGTTAATCAGGAGCTGATCATTACAACCAAAAACATTATCATTAGCCTCATAGCATAATTAGCTAATGCATGTTTTTGACCAAATTGTGATATCTGCATAAAATTAAGCAGCAATGTTAGGAGAGTAAAGTTCACTTACACAATTATGCTACAAGGCCAACATTATGATAAATGTTTTACAGTAATCATCACAACAGTTGGCACATTATTATTCATTTACAGTTAAAAGGTAGTTTCGGTGCTTAGTACCGTTTAGAAATTAGATATAGTTTAATTAGGTTTTACATTGTTTTCATATACATAACATTTCAGACATCATCTAGAATATGACATTCAAAGCAATTAAAATGATTAAATGTTCATTTAAAGTCAACATATACAATTAACCCTCTTGTTGTCCTCCAGGGTCAAATTGACCCCATTGTCCCTTCCTTCCTCATTCATTTCCTCCCTCCCTTCCCTTACTCTGTTCCTTTCTTTCTTTCCCTCTTCCTCCCTTCCTTCCTCGATCTGAGGACAACAGAAGGGTCAAGTAAAACATTTAAACATGTAGATATTTTTATTTGGCAGTCTAAACAGTAATTATGACCATATATAGTCATATAAGGAAAATTAATATACAATTAAACAATTTTGACATTTAGCATTATTTTATTGTTTATGGTTAATATGGTTATTTAATGTGTCACAGTGGTTAGTTTAAAAAAAATACCTACAAATGTAATAAAATAAAATAAATAAAAATACAGCAACTTAAATACTTAATTGTAGATGTTGGTTTAGTTGAAATTCATCCAGACGTGCAGCATTCAGACGGCGGGTACTTTCTTTGTCCACAGTGCCTATGATGGTGATGGCCGGACTGTGCACATTATTCACCTGTTGCTTTGTCATCTTCTTCAACACAAGATACAAACGTCTGGAGGCTGAAGAAAAAGCCACATACGGGATCAAACCAGGCTACCGCACAAACGCCACTGAGCACATTCCATCCGTGAACACTGTTGATGGAATGTTAAGGATTTAAAAATGGTGCAGGTCTCGTAAAGTACGACTTATTATGGGTAAAATAACTTGAACAAGAGATATTTTCTCTGATCCTTTGGTGCATTGTTGTGACCAAACCTTTTTTTTTTCCTCTAAATAACTTTTGTAACAGCTGTAGATTAAGTCTGCAGACCTGGCAAAGCTTTTAAATCAGTCTTCATGTAATAATTATATGTATTTATTTGATTTTTTTTATAGGGGTTTTTAGGCCTTCTTTTATTCTATTGTATTTGTTGTAATTATTTTTATTTTACTAACACCAGAATGAACATACAAAACATGCATTGTGTTTCCTAATTGTGCATTAACCATTTTTTATTCTCAGGAACTGACAAAAAAAAAAAAAGCTGAGTTTTACTATTGATGATTAATGAAACATTTCCTGGACTGAAAAACCTCCATAGATCCAAATCTCTAGGACCCAGAAATGCACATTTTCTAATAATATGGCACAAAAGCCAATACATAAAAGTACTATTTTTAACACAGAGAATAAAAATACTTGTATGTTACTGAGAACTTACTATAAATTTTAACCCTGAGAAACAAATATACATATAGAGTAGTTTTTATCCAAAGGCCAAATGTGTATATATAATTCATTTACACACAGGGTTCCTACACAATGACACAAACAAGTATTAGTATAAAATACAAGTAGTGTATTTCTATAATATATATATATATATATATCAAACATGCAATGTTTTTTTAATGGTTTCATATTAATCTGTACCTGTTAAAGCTAAATAATACTGACAATTAATTAACAACACAATAGCACACACACACACAGTCAAAACGTAATACACTATGTACAGTTGTGCACGAAATTATTCAACCCCCAATGCTGTTAAGGGTTTTAGGGAATTCAATGTATATTTGTAATTGTGTTCATAATGAAAGATAATGAAAAAAGGACTTGTTAAAGAACCAAATGCAACTAAAAATACATCAATTGTTTTCAATTATTATTAATTGGCTTTTTTGGGATTTCTTCATTGACACAGTTATTCAACCCCTTTAAGACTACCACTGTTGAGAGGCTCTTGAGAGCAGAGCCTCATTCAAGTGTTTTCAATTAGGTATTGCTTCACGATTGGAAGTTGTAATAACTAGAAAAGGATGTAGTACAAAGTACTAAAAATGAATTTCACTTGGGCGTTGAATAAAACTTACAATGATGTGAGCACAGAAAAGACATTTGTGGTTATTTCAGTATAAACGCTGTGTTATATTTGTAAAGTTTCATGTGCTTCTTTGATTTAATGGTAAATAAGATGACTAAAATGATCAAAATTGATGTCAAACTGGTCAATTTCAGAGGGGGCTGAATAATTTCGTGCACAACTGTATGTGAAGCTGAACGCGTATACACACACACACACACACGCAGAGTTCTACTGAGGGCTGGAAATGTGAGTCTGAAAAGGTGCAATTTGAGATAAAGCATGTGTAGGAACCCTGTAAAAATAACCACTATTAATACTGTAAACAATAGATTTTCCTGTTTTTGATTACCTCTGATTTATAAAGGACTGCAGACACCGACATGACAAGACCATAATGTTTAAAGAAGCTTCAGTCGTGTTTTTGTGCAATAAAAGGGAAGAGTCTAATTTGCACACTAATTCAAAATGCAAATAGAGATTATGTAAATGATGGATTATGTATGCATTGTAACAAGACTTTTTTTTTTGGTAGAATTGAAACTTGTTTCACATGTTCAATACATTTCATAATTAAAGCCAAAAAAAACAGAATGGAATGTGTTTTTTTGATACAATTTCATTTCCGCAGGGACAGTGTCATAAACAAAACAGTACGAATTCAAGCAGCTGAGGACAAAAAAAATGATAGAATAAAAAACAAGTAAGCAATAAAGACTCTGGAGAGTTTTAATTATTTCCCAATTCCACATAAAACAAATATAAAAAAGTAGAGCGCTCTCGATTCATAACCAATCAGTCGACCTGAAAACTCATTTCCTATGATCATCAGTCCAGCTCTGGATTCAGACCATACAGACTAATTTAAAAAGACCCATTCATAATAATACGAGCGAAAAGTAAAACTGAACAGGAGTAGAAACCAAGGGGAGAGGGGGAACAAAACTAAACAAAGCCTAAAAATGAAAAACACTACCTCGAATTAATGACAAGGAATTTGTTGATTTCCTACTATGACTGACGTCTTCAGTTTCTGTTGCAGATAATGAACATGTTGAATGGCACCGTACGCAACACAGAGGTCAATAAAAAATACTTAATGAGGAGATTCTTGATGCAAGAGCTGGTAAGAGCTAATGTGTAAATTTAGTTTTTGCACACGTGTAGTTATGTGTGAGCGTGTCTCAGAGCTGAAGGGCGCAGAACTGCTGGTACACCGCCAGGATGTGGTGGTCGAGCTCAGCCGTGAACAGCAGGTTCTCCAGAGTTCCCATGTACTGCTGGATGGTCACATGATGCTGCGGGAACAAAGATAGAAGTGGCCGTCAACGGCTGAATATGCAACAGGGTTTCTGTGGGGTCTTAAAAATGTATTTGATATGGTAGGTCTTAAGTTACAGTCACGGAAAAAATTATTAGACCACCTTTGTTTTCTTCGATTACTTGTTCTTTTTAATGCCCGGTACAACTAAAGCTACATTTGTTTGGACAAAGATAATGATAACAACAAAAATAGCTCATAATAGTTTAATTTCAGAGCCGATATCCATTTTCCATGTTTTCTTGATAAAAACCAAAATCAGAATCGCCTTTATTGTCACTGTTAAAGCCATTACAATGAGATTTGTGTGCATCTCCAACAGTTCCTTGTGTAAAATATTTCTAAAATATCCTGCCTGTACTTAACAACTGCAGAATAATGTACTTAAATAAATTAAATATCTGTACAATTAGCTGCAACTTTTAGTTTAAAAATAGAAAAAATATAAAACCACAGTAGTGCGTAAAATATGATTTGTATAAATGCTTAGTGGTTTACGCCATTGACTTTGGTGGGGAAGGTTGCTGGTTCGAATCCCAGGTGGGCCCTTGGGCAAGGCCCTTTATGCTATGCATGCCCATACCTTGTAAGTAGCCATGTTTTCTTGATAAAAACCAAAATCACTTCAGTTCTTACATCAATATCTATGTCATTGTACTGACAAAAACAGTGCTTTTATTCATTCCATGTTTTCTTTTGTTTCCACACGATCCACACAGGAGTTAGAACTTATTTACATAACCATTGTTTCTGATGACCTAATCATTTTTTCTGCAACTGTATGTTGCCATAAACTTGTTGGCTGTATTGTGTTTAAATGCGTCTGGAAAAGCTGCAAAGCAAGTAATGTCATTCTACCAAGTTTCCTCCGTTCCAACCCAACAGTTACTGAAATAAGGAACCAATTATCGTTAAACTCCGCAGTGCCCTGTGAGAAATGATTCATGGTGTTGGAGTAAATAAATACACTTTCCTAAATTCTATGAAATAGGTTATGAAATGGGCATTAAATTCTGTTCAAAGTCGTCTTAAAAAGTCTTAAGTTTAACTCATAGGAACCTTGTGTAAAAGGGTTAATGGTAGAACATGTGCGTGTGTTGTATCAGTGTTACCATGAGGAAGATCTGCTGCAGCCGCTCGATACAGTTTTTATACCACGGTGTGCTGATGTCGACACTGCCGGTCTCACAACGAACCAGATGTTCCGTCAGCAACATGATAAAACGCTGCAGGAAGAAGAAAAATAAGCTTTACACCAAATTAACACAAAATACTTTCAGACCGATAGAAATCTAAATAAAGCTTTGGAAGCAGATGTTGAAAATATGTAAATGAGTTTCCGTTTCCTGATGTAAACTTTTGGATTTGTGAACTTGTACAGATTTAAAAAATGTGGGAGTGTGCAGCTCCAACAACAGAGTCAACTGATTTTTAATATAATAACCATCCTAATATACACACACAATACCTAGCATTAGCATTAGCGCACATTAGAGACAATGAGCTGCCACTGTAGGAGCTCTGAACCAGCTCTAGATCTTCAACAAACTTTGATAAAATGACCAACAAACCTTGAATTGTTAAAATCCAGAAAAAAAACAACATTCAGTACCTGGAAAATGACGAGGAAAAGGTTCTTCTGTTCGCTCTGAGCTGACTCCACTTTCTCCTGTAGCCTCTCGATCTGCTCCTCCAGCTGACCCTCCTCATCCTCACTGTTCTTGTCCATGTCTTCGTCATCGCCACTGTCCCTCTGATGGTGCCGACAAACACCATTTTGTCAGTGTCAATTGAATCTATTGAACGTTTATTCAACGTCACCTTATTGAGCGGTTTTAAGAAATATCCAACACTAGACGGACACATAACCCAGGAGGTCAGACATCCCATAAACCACATAGAAAGGTTACCCTCTTGTGTTGCTGTTTCTCCAGCTTGTCCTTGGCCTCCTCCAGCTCCTTCTGGATCTTCTGCACGTGTTTGTTCATTTTTCGGATCGTAGAGTGCAGGATCTCCCAAATGAAAAGTCTATGTGAGGGAAAAGTTTTGTTAGACATTGAGTCTGTTTATAGTTTTATAGTTTTTGGACAGTTCATGTAGACTATATGGACAAAAATATTGATACATGTTGAAATAGCATTTTACTTTTGTAACGGGTCTGGGCTACAAAACAACAACAAATGCCATAATATAGTTTTATATCAAGATAAATATCATTGCATTGGTTAGTTTTTGTTTTAGTTATCTTGGCTTCCAACATGCCTCAGATTGTGTTTAATTTTTTTTAATCCATGACTATGATCTTACATCTTCTAAATTTCTATAGTATTTTTGTGCACTGATTGTAAATAATCATTTTCTACCACAACTAACCATCTACTTTCTTCACATTTCACTCACGACGAAAAAATTTCCATTAAACTTTAGGAAAATATTGATTTTATAAAATATATGAACAAAAATATTGGGAAACATCATATCCTGTTCATGCTGATTAGAGATATAAACACCAATACTTAGATTTTTTTTTTCCTAGGTGAGATGTGGAGAAAGTCGATGGTTAGTTGTGGTAGTAAATTATTATTTACAGTCAGAGCATGAAAAATATTTTAGACATTTAGAACATTTAAAATCAGCCATGAATTAAAAAAATATATATATAATTGCCGAGGGAAATTAAGTACAGGGTTTGTCCACATTTTTCAAGGTCAAATTCAAACACTTTTATGTGTCATTTAATTTTTTTCCTACACAGCATCTTATCACTGGGGTGAAACACATATCTACAGTAATACATATGCTAATTTTTCATACTTTTTATCAAAATGATGTACATTGTATTATACCATAAACATAAAATGATGTTGCATAATAGCAAAAACTTTTGAAAATAAAGGAGAACACAAAGATTTATCAAAAAAAAAAAAAAAAAGAAGGGACGCAATTTAGCATTCTTCAGACGCATGCGTACTGAAACAAAGATAAGAATGTACCTAGAATCGACCTGAGAACATCTGGGACTTTTCTTTTGTACCAGTTTTTTTTTTCCAAAATGTGTCATATCTCTGCAAATAACTTTGCCTTGACTTAATATTAAAATGAAAAATAAATCACAAAGAGGTATAATTACAAGCACTTTCACTACAATTCAAGCACTTCTCAGACCTTGAAACCACAACATTGAAATTGAAGCATTTTCAAGGATTTCAAGCTTCTGTACAAACCCTGTAAATAAAAACCATTTGAGTCATTTTAGAAGCAAAGATAACAAACGAATCAGAACTAATTAAAACAATGATATTTAACACAAAACCATATTATGACATTTGTGATTATTACTTCATAGCCAGACCCCCATTAGAGAAAAAAAAAAACACCTGAATTCAGCCTGTCCCATTACTTTTGTCCACATAGAGTAATTGTCAATTAGTTATTAATTAATAAATGCCGTTCTCTCACCTGGTGAACTCATGAGCCATGTCCTGAGAGAAGAGCCAGTTAGCCACAGCTGCGCAGTCGACAATCTGTGTCCGAATCATTTTATCAACCAACACTGCGATCATCTAGAACGAAGCAAAGAAATGGTTCAAGTTGAACAAAGCTGCCAGTTTGAGCCTAAATTATTCACATACAGGTCATAGAACAGCAGATTTTTGTTGAATAATTCATGTCTATTTTGCCAATTCACACTGGAAACTGATATTTAGACCCACAACAAAGCCTCAGAGCGGTTGTATGCGTGTATTTGTTGTCGTACCTGCGGATGGTTCCTCCATACTTCGTACACCACCTTGAGGATGTGTAGTTTGCCCTCGTCTGTGTCTGTCAGGGCCTTCAGAATTTCATGGAACCTGGAGGAAATCAATGCGGCCGAGTATTTCAGAGTTTACTTGATTTATGCATTTTTTAAAACATTCGACAAGACATTGTTAAAAACACGCTGATCCTTGGAAGTTTTTACTGTCAGACTTTCACTTACTTGCCGAGAGCGCTGAAAGAGTGGCTGAAGGATTTAGCGGCGAGGTGGAGCAGAGTCTGCAAAAACACGTCGATCTTCAGAGGGTTGAAGCTCTCGCCCTCATCTGGGAGAAAAAATACAAAAAAAAAAAAGACAAAAAGGTCAGGGAAACCGAGCAACAGAAGATTTATATAAGGATGTACCGAACCACTGAAAGGTAAGTGTCAATCAAATAGTTTTACCTGTGGAAAACATTTCTCAATCAAGTGCAATGAAAAACATTTTATACGTGATGTAAAATTGAAAGGTTGATCTTTTTAAAGGGTGTAATGAAAACGAACAAGAAATTCTCACCATCGTCATCTTCCTGGTTGGGGTTGGGCACTTCTTTAAGGATGGTGAGGATCTCTTCATTTGATGCTCGATTCTTGATGGCATTTCCAACTGTGATAGATACTGGGTAACCTGGTAATGACGCTGTGAAGGACGAAATTCACATATTTACTCACAGGATTCCTGGTAGTCACCAACATACTTATGGGGGTTGTTTAACAAAAATGATATGATACAGGATCAGTTATGAAATAAGTTAAATGGACAAAAGTATTGGACCACGTTGAATTCAGGTGTCTGGGATACAAAACAAATATGACAAATGTTATAATATAGTTTTATATTGTGATAAATATCATTGCTTTGCATTGGTTAGGTTTGTTTAAATCGTTATCTTTACTTCAGAGATGTTTTTTGTACTTAATCTCTCTCGATGTTGATTTTGAGTTTTGTTTTGTTTTTTTTTTAAATCCATGACTATGATTTTAAATGTTCTACCTCAAAATGTCTAAAATATTTTTCATGCTCTGACTGTAAATAATAAATTCCAACAACTAACCATATACTTTCTTTAAATTTCACTGTAGAAAAATCCCAGATTAAACTTTAAGGATATTATTTATATCTCAAATCAGTAGAGGATATCTTACATGCTGTAGCCATGATGAGTTACAATATTTTTGTCCATATACTTTATAAACAATATTTCCTATTGTTGGTATAAAACTAAATTATGATTTTTGTCATTATTGCTTTGAAGCCCAGACCCAACACCTTTGTCAATATATGTTTTGTAATTTGCCAAATAAAACTCACAACTTGCTAGTCTTCAGTAAATGAAACTTCTGTTCCCTTTCAGCTAATTTATTCAGTAAAACCCACTCAGACCATGGGTGGGACATATGTGTGGTGTCCCAAGTGAATGTGCTGAAGATGTGCAAGTTACTGTTTTACTTACAAGCGCTCTCATCTAAATATTTGTAAATGAAGAGGGGTTCGGCTGGGATGAGGGCTGAGAAGGTGGGAGGGACAATGTCCACTATCCGCTGATGGTACGAAAGTCTGCAGGAAAAAGGAGAAGATGGACAAGTTAAATACAGAAGAGAAAAGGAAATGTCTCAAAAGAGTAAGTGGGGAAGTATTAAAAGCATTAAGGTTATGAAAAGTGTGAAAAATGTAAACTTAATTTAAAAAGATGTCTATGAAACCTTATTCAAGGGGTCTCAATAAGGATTTTAACGCAATTATTTTTGGTTTCCTTAAAGAAAGGTCTTTAAATGCAGGTTTGACAGTTAGAGCACGGCCAAAATATTAGGAACAATCTGTGTTTTTGGTGATTAAGTAAGATCCCATTCAGTCTCATATGCCATGAAGCTGCTTGACCGAGTTTCCATTTTCTCCTTGGTTCAGTTCCTTTTATATTAAACCTCAGTGTACAGAACTGGAAACTGAAAATAAAAATGTATTTTTTTTATGCAGACAGAACAAACAAACGTATTACCTCATGGACTTCTCTAGAACTTCTTTAACAAACTTGGGTTTGGGCTTTTCAAGATCCACTGTCAAGCAGTCAGCCCTTCACAGAAAACACACATATTAGCAAATGTTCTTTTTCTATTCTTAAACACTTTGACGTAAAAGCTTTTTATGTCCAGAAGGAACGCGCTCACCAGTCATCCCAGCTCCATCGAAACTGGAAGTTGCTCAAATGATGAGAAAACCAGTTGACAAGTCTGAAAATGACAGAAGACAGTGTTACACCCAAGAAAATGCACCAGAAAGTTTTTGTTTGTTTTTTTTTAAATGTACAGTAAAGTTACCTGTCTATGCAGGTGGTGTTCATAGTGTCCAGTCTCATGTACATCATCTCAGTGGCTTGGGCCAACTAACAGGCAGGAGTTAAGGCAAAGTGTCTTAAAGCACAACGTTCACTGTTCTTGGTGTTTTATCAAAAGCACATTAATATTTTTATCTAACGAGCAGGGGTGGGAAATGATGAAACTGTTTTATAACTTTTCCATTGACCCTCAAATTGCGCAAATATAATGTACACATAAAAATGTATAGAATGGAAAAAGACAATTTCACCAAAACTCTCATTTTCAATGAAAAGTTTTTGCGCTGGCAAGAGGTATATCACTCAAAACTGCAAATGGATAGACCTTTTCCCGCAACTAGTCACATCAAAAATACATTAAAAAAAAACAGGCGTTGACAGACAAAAAATGAAAATTAAAAAAGAAAATCTTTTTTAATTTTCACACCTCGCTTGTGATGCTTTTATGTCTCATGTAAAGCACTTTGAATTGTCCTGTACATGAAATGTGCTATACAAATAAACTAGCCTTGCATCTTATAATAATATATAAAGATGCGTATCGTGTATCTTTGAAGACGAGGTAACAAGACTTTGACTGACGACAAATAAAATGTTTGTTTTTGACCAAGGATACAACTTGAGGCAGCGATCCAGGTTGCAGTTTGCACAGTTCAATAAGCAGTGTGGTGTACATGACGTCAATGTGAGGTGGTGCTGGCAGCTGGAAAAGTTCCCCAAAGATCACCTAAAAGAAAAGAAACAAATATCCATGTTGTCACAGACATTTCAACTTTCTTCTTGTATGTCTGCATAGAAACACACTGCGTACCTCCACGATGTGATAATTGAGAGGGATCTTATTTTTTCCTGGATAACTGAGTAATTGGGCAGCGCTGAAAAGTACAAAGGAAACAGTGAATGTGATTATTGAAACAAGTAGGTAAGAGTTTATATTCACACTCGGGGCAACCAAAGTAAACAACCGGATCACCTACCATGTTTTTCTTTCTCTCCAGTGAGTCTTAATGATACAGTGCAGATTTTCTTCTATGACAAACCTCTCCACAGAATGACTGCCAGGCATAACGGGACCCTAGATGTAAAGAGGAATATTTGAGCAACAGAAATATAACAAATAAGTAAAGCTTCATGTTTCTGTTTCTATTTCTGTACCATGTGGCATCTCACTGATTCTGCTGTAATTCCGGCTTTGATTCGATACGACCACATGCTATAAAAAGCCATAGTTGATTTGAGGGCAACTAAATCTGACTTGTATTACTGACGTTCATCCAGGCGACATACCTCTGGAGCGTCGGTGTAGTCAAACATGCGGAAGACGACCTGGGGCATGGGGTACTGGGCATCGGGCATGTGGCCAGGAGGGGTGAAGGGGGGCAGGTTGTGTTGCAGGGCTTCACACAGAACACTGTCAAAGGCGATGTATGGACGCAGGATGTGGCGCTCCTGCCAGCGGTCTTTTTTTAGCTTCTGAATCTGGGCCCAGAGGCAGTCCAGGTACTGGGTCAAAGAAAGGGAAACACTTTTTATCAGTGTCATACTTTATTAATACTAAAGATGACACATGTGGTAGGGTTAGGGTTTCCACACTATAGCGCTCCCTCTAGTGGTGATTGGAGGAATCCCCAAAATGTTTTTTGTTTTAAGGGAAACGTCTTAAAGGTTTGTCTCACCTCTTCCTGTGGGTGAGGCTTCTCTGCTGTCCACACCTGGAGCATGGGGACATGTGTCTTTACTCGCCTCCTACAATGTATAAATTAAAACAAGAATGAAAGTCATGGAGAATGTGACTTCATAGAATTCAGCTGATGAAGTGATTGGAGAGCTGATTTAAAAACCTCCAAACAGGAAATTTAAAAGAAATAATGAATAAAACATAAGACACGTACTTGAGATAACCTTCGATCTGACTGAGAAGCCGGTCCATCTCCACATCTTTCTTCTCATAAAGCTCCTTTCCGACCCAGGGCAGACAGGACAGGACCACGTACACAAACCAGTCTGACCGAACCTTAACATGTAAACAAAAACACTTGCAATACCATATGACTACAGAGAGGTTTTGAAAAATAAATCATGCCGCTTTAAGCAAAAGAAATTGAAGGTTTCCATTCATTTATATAGGGAACAGTTAAATAAAGCTAACAGATTTGTCATGTTTTCTACACTTTTTTAACTGTTTAATATTTTTCCTTCTTCCACTACAGTGCAATGTCACCTGAGTGCTGAGTTAACATCAGCAATATTTATCTGAAATTGCTCTTTGCTAATATTCCAAATGCATTTCAGTTAACACTAATTGACTATAACATTATTTCTTTCTTCTTCTACTGAAAACTTGTGAGTTTTTTGGTAAATAGACAAAAACTATGGCTTGTACAGCTGTTTTGTCCATAATACATAGTTTATCTTGATTCTAGATATTGACTATTGTCAGCACAGTCACATGTACATTTGAATTTCTGTTAAATCCTCTTTTCTTTTCAAAGTTTAATTTCAATCTTTTGCATCTAATATGTATTTTACCCCTATGACAGTTAATCACCTACTAAATTCCATGATGGTCCTACCTGTGGTACATCTTCCTCTTGAGTTACACTGACAAAGTTTTCAAACATGGCCACCATTGAGGGAGCAGCGATCACATGGCAGTTGACCAAGTCAGACAGGAAACGCACCTGAGGACAAACAAACCATCATTCAAACAAAAGTGGAAGAATATAAACGTGCAATGAAAGCTGAATCGCAGGTGCTTCTAAGGCTATCATACCAAATAAACAGCTTCATTGTACAAGTTGTTTTTCAGCGTCTCCTTGAGTTGTCTGATCATGGCCTCCACAAACTCGCCTCCAAAATTGTAGTTCCTGGCATTGAGGAGGCCGACTAAAGTTGTATACACAGTTAGCTTCTCAGGTAGTAGGCGGGCGCTATTGAAAAAAGCAACTTGGTGAGAAACACTTTTAAAAGCATGGAGGAGTTCAACAGTAAAAGGCTGGTATTCACTTACACAGAACACAAAATGCGCAAGATTTTATTTTTGTAGTTTGGGAGGTCTGCCTCCAAGACTCCCGCAAGACCCTCCAAGTTACTCTCAAGGGATGATGTACTCTGTGAGGAAATAAGGAAGACAACATAGGGTTTAAAATCCATGAGTAAACTCCAAATCGACAAGAACCCGCACAACATGTCAGTTAGCATTCAAGTTAAACGCATAACTAATACATAACTATCAAAATGTATGTTCATTCTACAATTTCTGAGAATATTCCTTTAAAATTATATCACACAACTGAATAATAAAAATTTTTCAAAATTCTCTTATTCAGTAAATTGCCAGATCGATTTCTTCAATTTAAATACAAATAAACTTCTGCAAGTCAATATATAGAGCCCAGCAGGATTTTTTTTTTTAAGCATTTACTTTCTTGAGCTCTTTACCTTTTCCCCAACACGACATATCAGTGACTCCAGTCGGTCTTCAATCTCAATAGGTTCTGATGTTCTCCTCCGTTTATGGGCTTGACCTCCTAGAATAGAAACAATGGTCATCAAGTGAGTGAAAAAAGAGGAACCATTTGTTGAATAATAATATTGTGTACTCCTTGGTGTCGATTTGACCCCATTCTGCTGGCTTTGTCTATGGGATATGGAAGGCCACACGAGTTAAGGAAATAAAGAAAATAAACCAATAGATTGTACGATGGCAAAAGGACAACAATAGAATATGAGTCACTTGGCTAATTCAGGTATATTTTTGTACTGATCAAGATTAATGTGAATTGCAATTGAACAAAATAGTTAATTAAGTTAATGTTGATGTGCAGAAAGGCAAATATTCCGAAGTCTAAAAGATAAAAACTACAATTTTGATAAAATTTAAATGATTGGATATATGTTATTATCATTATCAGGAAAGTGAAACCAGATCATTATTTGTGGTTTCAGTTTTCATTTTATGCTCAAGTAAAATTTTAAAATATTGAAACATTTTGAGTTTTCACAATAAAGACAAAGAAAAACCCTTAAAATGCAATTATCATAACCACTGACCTCCAAGAAAACTATATAATGTAATAGTATAACACATTACATTGCAATCATCACAGAAAATTGTATCAAAATTATTGTTACCATCATTGTCTTTTTATCAAGCCCTGTTATCAAATATAAGGCTTTGCTGACATGAATAGCTTTATCTCTACACAGCCTGTAAGGTCATCAGTTGTTCCTAATGACGTTCTGCTCTCTGCAAAGTACTTTATGCTTTCCTATCAAGTGTCATTGTGGCAGTCTTTTTGCACAGCGGGATTACTTGTATACCCCAATTTCTATTTGCACAGGACCCAGTAGTTCAGGTCGTGGTGGTAGTTATGTAGTGTAGGTGGCTTATATGCAATACTTCTGTAGAAATTGTATTGCTTCCTCATTGCATCGTGTACCCACTGATGTCTGGATTTTTAATTGACTTCCTCTTTAACAAGTGAGTTACTAAGTTACATACCTCTATAGATTGATAAAATAATTACCATGTAAAAAATGTACATGAAAACTAATGTTACTGAGCGCTTTGCACCGTCCACGCTAGTTGGTTACCGCCCCCATATTAACTCACTCACACATACCCAATAGCTGCTAGCAGGGGATCCCGTTGACACACCAGTTAACGCCAATCAGTTTTACACAGTAACTCAAACCACTTATAGGAAAGTTCAAAAGGTACTATGTGCATATTTTGATAACATACATGGGACAGATTAAACTACTCGGTGAATGTATTCACCAGTCCATACATTAACATGCATCAAGGCAAAGATTAACGTTACCATAAACACGCTAGCTAGCCGCCGCTCGTTAGCCTAGCTTCGGCGTTTACACATGTAACCTCGACTCACCGTCCCCATCATCACTGTGTCGCCTCCTGGACATGATTAATCCCGCTTTACTGTAGAAATAAGGGGACTTGAAAGAAAAGAAGTATATAACAAAATACTAAGTGAGCGAAATGCGCTTCTAGATGATCCAGAGTGGCAGCTACGCGCTACTAATGCAGAAAAATAATAGCGGTCTGATTCAAGCGATGCACTTCCGGAGGAGTGGGGGTCAACCGGAAAGTGCACCGTTTTGTTTCGACCGACATTCCTTGCTTCCCCGGCTGCACGTTTCCTCTCATCTTGAGGTGTATTACGTGTTTTTAACTTATATCAGGAATTAATACTTAGTCAAACTACACAAATAGGTAGTTATTCTATCAGGACTATGTGTAGGCGCTACTCTAATAAATACTGACCGTATAACATAGCTCCTTTTTAACTTGTCCTGTTACTGTAACTTAGCTAAAACAAACATCTTTTACTTGGTACTTTGATATTATTTAACACTTGTAAACACTATGGCATCAGATGGCGCGCCTTGCACAGAGTTCATGGATTTGGAACTTGATGCTTCCACGTCTACACGATTAAAACTGGAGAGCCAACTTTCTGTCACCCTCAGAAAATACTACAGTTTCTGCAGGAGGAAGGTGAGTTACAAGGAGAAAAAAAAAACATAAACCCATATCATCTAAGACTAGTTAAGCAATTAACTAACTAACAACTAATTAAGAACTGATTTATAACTGATAGCTTTATAACTTTAGCCCTTTAACCAGGGGTTGAAAACACAGTGGAGTATGTTAATATGAAATTGTTAAAGGTTCTTGGACATAGTCTGATAGAACACCATTACTCGGGACACATAGAGGGGAAAAAAAAATTCGAGCATGTATAGAAGTGAGATCTTGAAACATAAAATATCAATCTCTTACTTGAAAACAAAAAAGAAGAATGAGTTCAGGATGGCTAAATCGACAGCAATATGGATGTATCAGTGGAAATGCATCATCCAAAACTGCTATTAAGGGAAACACACCACCAAACAAGACATTTAAAGATAAAAAAAAATTGATACAAACTATATGTATGGGTTGATGCCTTAAAATGGTTTGGAGAAAAATTCATATTTAATAAATATGCTGTTGGTTAAGGGCCACAGCAGAGCACAGCTTTAAATTCATGTTTGGTGATATTAATGCATTTGGACAAATTGTAGAATGCCACAGTGTTTGTCAATGATAAACTGTTTATATTTTTAATACATAATCAATCCCAACACGTATGAACTTGTTTTCCTTTCTTTGTATTATATTCTTTATGTGATATTTGCAACAAACATTTTCCAGTATGTGAAATATACATACATTTGAAATGTGTCTGATGAGAATGTTTGTTTTCCTGTACACTGATTTTGTTTTCCACAGACTTTTGCTGCTTTTGTGGCCTCCAAGAGGAAAGATAGTCAGAAGGAAGGACCTACATCTTGGTGCTGTTGTGGCCAGAACTTCAGTGAACATTCTGCCATTCACAAACATGTGGCAAGGACTCATGACACTGAAATCCAGCAGCTCACACAGTCTGACTATGAGAGTTTATTAAACCAACTTGAAGAAGAAGCTAAAACACAACAACTGAATGAACATGAGCCTAATCCGGTGGATATTTCTTCGTGGGTTCCCAACACCAGTCACATTTCTGAGGAGCAACTTAAAAAGTACAACTCAGTGTTATATTATTTTTTATCTCTGAGCTAAGACAATATTAAATCCTTCATAAACTGGAAATTTTGTGTCAAATGTGTAAATGTATGAGCTTTAAATCTTTAAAATTACTTTAAAAAAAAAGAATTTCTTTTTCCTTCTGTCTTTCAGGGGTCCTGGTAAGGTTCTTCTTTATTACTGCTACTGTCAAGTACATGATCCTCACACCATCTGTACGTGGCAGAAAACACTGTGTGAGAAGCTCCAGCTCACTGGCAAGGTGAGTGGATTCTTTAATCCCAGCTCTGATTATGATACGGTTGCTCCTATGAAACTGGGTTCATTTTGGTATCTGATACTCTGCCAGCTTTTTCGACCCAATAATAAAAGAGAAATATCGACATATTTTATCCTAGAATGTACCCAATGATGACCTCAGATAAATGCAAAAAAAAAAATTATACTCTTGCTCTGAGCCATCCCAAAATTAAAGAATTTTTAATAAAATATTGGGGCCAAAAATAGGACCAAAATTGTGACAGGAAAAGTTACTTGGGTGTCAGACTGTCGGTGCATTTTATCTGGACCATATGACTTGAAATGATCTTATATAGCACTATAAATAAAGATACTGTTAAATTTAAGGATCCTAGTGGTTTTTCTCATCCAGACATGACAGGTTTTTCATCAATCAGCAATTTCATTCTCAGTCTCATTGTATGTAACCCATTGTGTCCGCCTGCGTTACATGCAGAACCTACCCAGTTAAACAAATATAATAAATTGTGATTGACTGTGTTTTTGTGAAACACTCTGCCTTGCATAATTAGTTCAATTTCCAAAATGTACCTGTGAGAGAATAAATGCATATAAAAAAAAAAAAAACTAGTAGTGTGTAATTTTCGTGTCCTTTTGACCGTATTACATGAAGATTTTTGTATTAAATATAATGTAAAATAATATGAAAATGTGTTTTATCTGAAAAACAGTTTGTTTTATTTTTTTAAATAGACCCAAGGGATTTCCAAACTTGCTGCATAACATTAGTCTACATCTGGTTTTAATTTTTAGCCCCATGTCCTTTTTTTAGGAGCATCCAGATTATGCTTTTACTGAAGTGCAGTGTATTTTCATGTTCTTTGTTCTTTAGGTGAGAGTGGCTGCTGAAGGCATTAATGGAACAGTCGGTGGAACAAACTTGGCCACTGATCTCTACATTGAAGCAATGTGTTCACATCCTCTCTTCAAGATGGATAAAGAAGACTTTAAGGTCAGAGCTGGTCAAGACTCACAGTGGATCTCCTTTGTGTAGCTCCTTTAAAATGTTGATTTTGTTTATTTCCTAGAATTTGTTTAGTATGACATACAATATAGTATTGAAGTCAAAAAGCCTACATTTCACAGCACATTTTTTCCAGTGGGTTTTTTGGGACAGATATTAATTTTCATCACAGTTTTTTGTACTTTTTATTCAGTGTAATCTTACACCCAGCGGTTTTATTTCACTAGTATTTGTATTATGTTGACCTCAAGGTTTTCTATCTCTGGGTGAGACAATGTCTGACAGGGTGGTTTGTTTGTAAATAATGTTATCTTATTCTGTGTCCGTGCAAAATATAAATGATTGATGATTGATTCGACCAAGGGACAGAGATTATTTAACAATTTCAACAATTCAGGAGTCCAAAATTATGTTACGATTATGCAAGGTGACATGATGAACGGGAGGTCTTATGAGTGTTGGTGTGTTATGACCTATTTATCTGCAATGAGACCTTTAAATATTATCCTTACTAAACTGTTTCCAAATTGGAATATTTGTTTATGTGTATTTTTTGTACAGACGAGTGATGGAGGAGCAGAGTGTTTCTCTGACCTGCGGGTCGGAGTCTATAAGGAAATCGTCCCCATGGGAGTGGATCCTGGCGTGATCTCGTACCAGCTGGCAGGTGGAAATGTTTATATGTTTCACTTGATGCTGAATTGTTGACATTGTCTTGGGCCTATATTTACATCACTTTTTTTTTTTTTTTTTAATTCTTCCACTTAAGGAACCCATTTGGAGCCTGAGGAGTTTCATAAAGAAGTGGAGGCTCTTTTGACTAAAGGGGATTTATGTGACGACACCATCCTGCTCGACTGCCGTAACTTTTATGAAAGTAAAATTGTATGTGATAATTTACTTTAACTAACTTTAAATAACCATTAATGCCCACAGGTTCTACTGTTTAATTATGATAGAGGATTAGTGTTGTTTATTATTGTACTAGAATAGTATACAAGCATCTTTGTGTGGCCAAAAAAACTACTATACAAGTGTGATATGTTATCATTATTACTATTTTTATTATTTTTTTATTAGTAATAGTAGTACTACAAACACTTCTTTAGGTTTTCTATCTTACGTTTTAGCAATTGTAACCATTAATTTCCATGTAGAAATAATAAATCTAGATAATTTTTGAATTACTCAACAGATCAGTTCCACCCAGGCCGTGGCTGTTATTTGTTAATACAGATTTCTTTTATTTTTATTTTTCTAGGGGCAGTTTACTCAATGTCTGGCTCCAAATATCCGTAAGTTCAGCTACTTTCCAGACTACGTTGACCAGAATCTCGAACTCTTCAGAGACAAGAAAGTCCTCATGTACTGCACGGGGGGGATTCGCTGTGAACGTGGCTCTGCATACCTCCGATCAAAAGTAAGTGCATTTATCACATAATTTCCAGAAAATTTGTTTGGTTTTTGGGTTGGTTTTTTTGTTTTTTTGCACCTGTTAAGGCATTTTTGGGTCATATTTTCAAGCTGTGAAGTGTCCACAAGGGGGAGCTGTTTAGTCTTAAATCAGCTCTGATTTGAGATCTCATCTAAATATTAAATAAAATATTGTTAGCTCAAAAGTTAGTTTTCATTTCAACCTTACATTTACTTGCAGGATGTTTGTAAAGAGGTTTACCAGCTGAAAGGTGGAATTCACAAATACCTGGAGCATTTCCCAGAGGGATTTTATCGAGGGAAACTTTTTGTGTTCGATGAACGTTACGCCATCTCCTCCAACGATGATGTCATCTCAGGTTAGTGTTCTGAATATGTAAATGCGATTCCTTCAGCGCGGGGGGTGGGGGGTTGGTGCTGGCTCATTTGGTTAAGTGGGGGCGCCAACAGGGGCTTTCGCCCAGGGAGTGAATCACTCTAGGAACGCCACTGTCCTTCACCAAACAACATCTGAAATCCTGAATAACCACGAGGCTAAAAATAGCTTGAGTTCAAACCCGTCTGTGTCTGTTCAGACTGCAGGTACTGTAGTTCTCCATGGGACCAGTATGAGCTCTGTTCCACTAAGTTCTGCTGCCAGCTGGTTCTGTCTTGTTTGAGCTGCCGACAGAACGGACTGACTGCCTGCTGCCCCACCTGTCAGACCAAAGGAAAGGCCCCCAGTGAGGGCTCACCCACATCCCCACAGCATAAAGAGGAGTGTGAATGCACCGACGGACGCCCCAGAATCCCACGAGATGTGTAGAACAAAAGGTGTTTGTGTCTGTAGACGGTGCTTCATGTCCGGTGATATTAATCACATTTTCAGTGGATTCACTGTGTCCAATATATTTTTAACATAACATTTCTATGTGGGAAATATATCATGATGTATTAAATAATTTAATTTTTTCATGTTTTATTGTATAAAAGAGTTTATCAATTGGATCTGTGGATTTTATTAAACATTTTTTGTGAAAATGAAGAATGTGGTTATCAGTATTTTTAAAAAGATGTGATAAAAGTCTTATATTTTCTTCTTCCGTTTACATAATACATGCATTATTTCCTTTTTTTTTTTTTTTTTTTTTGAAGTAGCATTGAAAAATATCCTGATGTATTTAATGGAATGAGTTCAAAATCATACACTACAGTAAATATTATCTATGTAAAAGGTCATGAATACTGTAAAATAATGAGGTAGGATATTATTAAAATCCAAAGCTATATGTGTGTGTGTGTGTGTGTGTGTGTGTGTGTGTGCGTATACATACTTTTTTTTAGTTTTATTGTAAAAAAAAAAAAAAAAGTTAAATTACATAAAAGTCTACATTTACAAACTCCTTTCACAAAAGTGTGAATAACCTAAACAAATATGAACAATCTGAAATGTCTTACGACTTCAATAACCTTCAAATGACCATGTGGGGTCATTTACGATCCCAGCCATATGATTTAATGTGACATCTCATTATTTTTCATCCAAGTTTTCTTTCCTAGCATGAGTTTGTCAGTCTACTAATCATACACACTGTCACTGTCTTCTGCAGGGATCAACCAACTGGTGTGGTGTATACGTCACAAACTGTTGTGGGGTCATTTATGACCCCGAAGATAAGCATTGGTTTTTAAACATTGGTTTTTAAATTTTATTCAATTGTTCTGCTTCTAATTAGTACTTTATATTGTATTGCAGTGAACCATGGTCCTGGGATGAATTTGTGAAATGCAAAAAATGATAGAGGGTATTAACAATCAAGGATGTTCAGATCATTTTAGGTTAATTTAATCTAAAGTGGATCAGAGCAGTAAAATACTGCCAGAATAACCTATAAATGCTAATTTTCCTCTTTGTTTTAATGTTAAAAAAAATTTAATTACATAAAACTACTTACATTTACACACTAGCCTTTTATTTAAAAAAACAAAAAACAAAAAGTGATTAACCTGACATCTTAATAGAAGTGTGTGGAATTTTAATAATATTCTGCCTGTTAAATTGTTTATTTTTTTAAATTAATCTGTAATGTGTGTATTTGTAGATCCACTGTGATCTGTACGTTATAATGAACATGTATAAATGATAAATACTAAAGCGTGATAGCATTAACATTGCACTTATTTAACTTCAGGTTCATATTTGTTCATGTCACATGGAGCACAGTTCATAGATATACATATTTTTATTACAGAATTTCATTTTTTTCCCACTCAAAACCCATCAAAACTCTATTATTTATATTATTTTAACAGGTCTGGCCCATTTTGTACCGTAGATTGTATGTGGCCCCTGAACTGAAATAAGTTCGACACCCCTGGACTTTAGTAATGGATGATGTGTAATTGCAGAAAAATTCCAGGAGGGGGCGTGACAAATGTAGGAGTTGGACTCCGTTAAGTCCCAGTCAGTATCCGAGTAGAGGATCCAGCCCTCGGTAGCCTGGGTTGGTCTACCCGGGTCGGCGCGGACCACCAACCTCCATTCTAACGTATTTCTCTGGGATATCCTGGTTCTAGGACAGGGATACTCATGTGTATATACCCTGACGTGAATTTGTGGGTATAAGGAACGGAGGACTGAGCAATGTCTGCACCCGGTTTCACAAACCTGAACAGCTCCGTCAGCTACAGCCAGAACTCTACGCCGAACAGTGGAGATGTTCCTCCGTATCAGAACGGTAAGCAGGCCGGATGAGGCGATTAGCCGGCTGACGGGTAGCGCTAGCCTGCTAACCCTCCTTCTGCGGTACCACATACTGTCAGTCACAATTTTTTTAAAAGATTTAATACAGCTATCCCATGGCTTTAAATATAGTTATGACATTAATAAAAAATAATAATGACGCGGAAATGCGGTTGCAACGGATAGCTAACACTTGCTAGCGAGTTGTTTTGCTATTTGCCGTTTTAAACCACGGATTGAAACCCAAAATGAGTTAGCTAGCTGCTAACGGTAGCTGGTAAGCTAAGTGTTAGCATGCTGATACTGCTGTATGGGATATTGCGTATCATGACTTAAAATATAATTGTTATATTAATGGCACAATAAGCTTGAAGTGTTTTAACAATTCATTAATATGATATTTGTTTTTATGGCGTCTACTATGCTGTCAGGGATGCTAAAGCTAACTGTAAGCTGATGATGAAGCTGGTAGGATGCTAATGATAACCTCTAGAAGGAGTTTTCCCATTCGATTGAATACTGGGCAGGCTATATAATATTTAATTTTAGTGGCTCATTTTATACCCATAAGTAAATCATATCTACTTTAAAACAAACACATGGGAGATAAAACCAAAGGCACAGAGTATAAATGGTAAAACCAAACTAGTATTAACAGATAGTAACTGGTAAGTCTTTGGACTTGATTTGGAAGTAGTCAACATTATCTGAGCTCTTTGTCTTCCACTTGTGGCCAGTAAATACGATGAGGCCACTTTCACCATGCTTAATTTTGACTGGGATATAAAAACTAAACAACGGTAGGTTTTTGAAGGTAGATAAACAGATAACTGGTTAATCACTGTAAATGTGGGATACAAATTAACTTTTCTTAGACTAATAGGAAATGACTACCAACTGGGTTTAACTCACCTGGAATAAATACTTTGATTCACAAATCTGGATCATTTGGTGTTGCAGTCAATGTAAGCATTAAAATCTGTAACTAAATAACCTGTCAAATAAAAGTTATGTGTATGTATTCTTTATACAAATGTTACTTTTCTTTGTTTGTTGTTTTCCCTCAAAGTCAGTAACCCCAGTGAGAAGGGTACAATTAGTCTGTAGGCACTCATAAAGGGGTTTTATTTATTTATTTTGGCTAGTGTTAGTACATAATAATCAAGCTGTTTTATTAGTCTGTCTCTAGAGTGTACTTGTCATCTGTATCTAAACTGGTCAATGAGTTACAAACAAGCAATAAGATTTCTAAGCTAATTTTTGTGGAAAACTTGCAGTCAATGTAGTCATATCAGATATGATGTGAATAAATAACACACTAAGCTTTTTTGGTCATCATGAAAACCTTGGCATCAGCATTTTAGATCAGATGAAGTGTTCTGGTGGCTTACTTAAACAGACATGTCAGCAATCTGTTGTAGTAGTCTAGAAATAAAAGTATGTACAAGTTCTTCTTTCACATTTTGACATCAAGTCTCTTATCCTGTTTGCTTGGTTTGCGCTTTTAATTAAATGTCTCCATTCCCTGATGATGGCAGTGTTTTTTTTTTTTTTTTTTTTGCTTTATTTGGACTCTTAATTCATTAATCAGCCTGGATTAATTTCATACGCTTTCTGACATTATTGAAGATGTAACTCGTCCCCTCAATTTTCAGGTCCAGCACAGACCTACGCACCGACGTATCCACCTGGAGGCTACTATGGTGCCCCTCCTCAGCAGCAGAGCTACTCTACAATACCTGCCCATTGCACTCCTATTCCCAGTAAAGCCCCCATCACGAACAGTGCCCACAGTGCAAACTATTACCAGAACAACCATCAGCCACAGCAGCAGCACCACCTCCCTCAGCACAATGTAGCACCCTCTCCATACTCTGCTCCCCCTAGCTCTGCTCCTGCCTGTCAGCCATATGCCTCCATCCCCTCTTCAGCACCCCCGCCATCAAATGTGCAGTACAACCAACAGCCATTCCAGCAGCAGCAGCATCCACCTTTTGCCGCTCCAGGATCATACTATGGACAGCAGTCATTCCACACTCCTCCTTTGCAACACCCTCAGCAGCAGCAGCCCAGTTTGGTGCCTGCACCAGCTGGCAGCCATTACCCCATTGTTTCATACCCCTCTGCACCAGGAAGTGGTCAGTATGGAACCCTGACATCTTCTCAGAACACCTCCATGCCTGGAGTCCTGCCTGCTCAGATGGGAGTTCCCCTTCATCAGTACAGCAGCTCTCAGTCGGCCTCTGCAGCAGCAGTGCAGCCGGGATATAGCACTGCTCCTCCAAGTCAGATGGCCCCCACGGTCAATGGTCAAGGAAGCACAGGTATATGTGAGTGGGTGATTCATACTTTCTGTGGATAATAGATTGGCAGTTTTATGTGAAGATAGGACTACTTTTACATTTGTAAGTATTTGTGTGACTATCAGGG
The DNA here is from genome assembly GCA_029822895.1 of Maxillicosta whitleyi. Taxonomy (NCBI): domain Eukaryota; kingdom Metazoa; phylum Chordata; class Actinopteri; order Perciformes; family Neosebastidae; genus Maxillicosta; species Maxillicosta whitleyi. The sequence continues at coordinate 3,133,673 of JAPSES010000002.1, forward strand.
TTGATGATAAAATACATTAATTTAAAAAATGTCCAACTTTCTGCTGTAGTTGCTATTCTCTGTGTCTCTTGTCTAATATGTGGATAGCATGGGAGGGGGGGGGGGGTATTAAAAGGTGCAGTGGTCCGGAGTGGGTGCCATTTGT
>JAPSES010000002.1:3142028-3152253 GCA_029822895.1 Maxillicosta whitleyi
GGAAGATTTAGATGAAAAGTAAAAAAAAAAAAGATTTAGATGAAAAGATGTTAATATAATGTAACGAGTAACAGCATACATTTATAAAATGTAAGGAGTATAAAGTACAGATAACTGCCATAAAATGTAGTGAAGTAAAAGTAAAAGTATGCATTATTATTTTTATTTAAGTACGTACAAAAAAAAAAAAACCTACTCAAGTACAAGAAGTAAAATAAAAATTGTTTGTTACATTGCACCACTGCCTTTGGGGTTATCTAGAACCGTTTGTAAGTCGATTAAAATTTTTGACTAAAATTTGACTTTTCTGAGCGTTATGTCCGACCACCCGGTGGCAGCGATGACCTCCTGATGAATGGTTTCGAACATCCATAAATACTTCAGAAATCACTAATTGATACTTCAAGAAATATCTAAAAATGTTTTTTAAGCGAATTAAAAAATTTGACAAAAATTTAATTTTTTGGAGCACATATTATAGTATGTGCTCCAAAAAAAAAAAAAAAAGAAACCCTATAGCCTTGGGCCTGGGAGCACTGATGAACCCCTGAGAAATGGTTTGAAACACCTTTAAATACAACACAAATAAAATATCAATGTCTTTAGGATTATCTAGAACTGCTTTTATGTGAATTCCAAATTTTGACCAAAATTGTATTTTTTTTGAACACATACACAACCACCGGGAGGCAATGAAAAGAACCCTTAAACACCTCAGATATGACTTTTGGGAGATTATACAGATTTGTTTAAATAACTTTAAAATCTAGACCAAAGTGTGATTTTTCAGAGTATATAGTACAGCTTTATGACCATATACACCTCTGCCCCAAATGTTGGAATTAAATATTTGACCTATTTTCATGAAATGATTGTGACAGTGACTCAGTGTTTAAATGTTTGACTTGGTCAAAGGTGAGAAATGACATAAATAGGAAAGAAAATGACTTCAACTGTAGGGGCCACAGTGTACTGTGGTCTTACCAGCATCCTCTGGTGGTGGGCGAGTAATAACCTAAGAGCCAGAAAAACCTTAAATGTTTCAGAAAGCACTGAACAGAGCTCTAGCTTTTGCCTTGAACACATTAAAACCTGTCCAAAGGGACCTCATATAATATTAATAGTACTGCACCACTGGATGCTGCCAGGAATTGTTTAAAAAAAACCCTAAAACAACACGGACATCCATAGAAAGTGCTTATTAATATTTTTGAAACCATGTAGAACACCACTTTCCTAAAACAGGTCCGTTTATGGACACTCAACAAACAACTAAAATGTAAAAAGAACATTTTCCACTTGGATACGTTTGTAGAAACTGTGAAAAATTACAGGTAAACCTTGAGGATGTTCTGGATACACCATAAATAGTTAATTAGGTAAATACTGAGTTTGCAGAATGGGGTCCAGTGCGTGTACTGGTCCAACTGGTTGTCGACCAAAACCACTGCAGCATCAGTCAGAGCTGCTGCCAGTTTCTCGCTGCTCTGGGAATATTTTTGTTTGGAGACAGTTCCTGTGACTCCACCCTGACGCGGCTGTTTGCACTGCTGCATCATGCAAAGTGAAATTAGTCGACGGACAAGTCTGTTTTCAGCGTAACATATATGTTTATTAAAAACTAAATCGTCGGGTGGAATTGGTACTAACAAATACCTGCAATCTGCATGAGAGCGTAATGGTTTATTTTTGATAAATGCTTCTGTTTCCTTTCGGGGACATCTTGGTTTAACCACTTCCTCTGTTTAGCTGAAAGCGGACTTTACACAACATCCTGCATGAGTCGGTTGAGAGTGCGAGGCGAAACAGTGAGCACAGAACATACTGTGGAATGTGGGAGCGTTTGGTGGTTTTCTGTGAAATGTTGGGGGCAAACAGGGTGTTGCTCATTAGGCCACAAAAGTAAAATAACATCATCTTGATTTGTTTATTTTTGTTGCTCAGAAACTATTTCTGCAAGTGACAAATGTTTATTTCACTGTAACGCCGCCTCCTCCCTCCTCTTCCTCCTCCTCGCGGTCCCGGGTCGCAGTCACAGAGGGCTAATCCCAGATTAACCTCTCAGCAAAACATGAGTTCAATTTCTTTTGATGTTGGGTCGGACTCAAACCAGGACCACTAACCTGCTCTGGTGTAAAACCTATGCTGGGGGCACATAACAGCACCGGGTCTCCACCTCTGAACCATCCACTGTGAACAGGTTTATGTAACAGACAGGCTGAGGCACCGCTAGCAACTGTGGGCACCAGGAAAGGTTAACGTTATGGGCCCTTGATAAAGTAAAAAAGGGAGAGGTATCTATATATGGGTGGTGAACCTAAATTGATACTTACCAGAGAAAATACCAGGAAAAAAATTACCAGGGAACAAAATACCAAAAAAAAATTTACTTAGGAGAAAAAAAATAATGGAAAAAAAGTAGCCCCAGGCTCCCCAAGCATCATTAAAAGACTAAGTGGGAAAATACAAAACAAGAAAAAAATTGTGGTGAAAAAAAATACCAGGAAACAAATTTACTGAGGAAAAAAATGTTGGGGAAATAAAATACCAGGGAAAAAAAATTGCCAGGGAAAAAAATACCTGGCAAAACATTTTCCAGGCAAATTTTGTGGAGAAAAATAAAAGCCAGGAAAAAATGTAATGAAGAAAAAAGTGGGGGAAAAAAAACAGGAAAAAAAATTTACTGAGGAAAAAAATACTGGGGAAAGAATCTACCAGGAAAATGTTTGTGCAGGGAAATAAAATACCAGGAAAAAAATTGCCAGGGAAAAAAAAATTACCAGGACAAAAATTTACCAGGCAAATTTTGTGGGGAAAAATAAAAGCCAGGAAAAATGTAATGGAGGGAAAAAAAATATGAAGAAAACAATTTACCAGGCAAATTTTGTGGGAAAAATAAAAAACAGGAAAATGACTTAATCAGTTTTAAACAGTTCAAAATAACTTCAGCAGCATCTATTAGTGACATGTGAGGGATTTACGACTGTCTTATTCCCTGGAGTCTTTGTGCTTTATTGCCTCATAAGTTTTCCCTGGATCATCCCTGGACCTGCTGCTGTGGTCCTACCTATCCACTGGGCCCCCTGGGAATGCTGGGCCCCATGAATTTGTCATGTTTACTCCCCCTTTGCCCCCCCCTTTTACGGCACCGACTGCATTAAATAGGATTAGAGTAGATTTCCATTGAGTAAACTGAGGCCAGAGTGCGGTATTTTCAGTTCGGCGTGAACACTTAAAGGAGAAACAAGGTTTTGGTAAATATTCTCACACTCTGATGTTTCCTAATGAGGCGAAGTCTTAAATATTTACACATGACATCAGGGTTTCCGCTGTGTGACAAGTCTCTATAGAAATCTAATTACATATTGACTCTAAAATAAAATTTAAAAAAACACACTTCTATATATTTCTGCAGCCAGTATGTGAGGATTAATACACATGGGTAAAATAAAAAATAAATCCAGCAAAAGTTCAAAGGAAAAAAAACATATAAATTGGGTTTCTTAGTTCTAACATCAGTCATGTTCTCTGCTCAGATTTTGCCAGAAATGTCTGTGGTTTGAAGCAGAAATATTTCATCGAGACATAAATCAGTGGTTTCAATAGAACGGCAGAAAAACAGACAATCCACCACTAAAATAATGTGCTTAAAATGTAAATATATGGAACACTTCTCTCCGTTTTAATTTAGTTTGTTCATTTAATACTGTTCATTACTACATCACATGATTTTTTTTTTACATTTGTCTCTTGAAAAGTAGAAAAATACTAAATAGGAATCTGAAAATGAAATAAAACTCAACGGGTATAGAACAGTTTTATTATCCATTAACCCTTTAACTGCTGAGATGTTATTTCAATTGAGTTTGTGTGTTTTAATTGAAGTTTGACAGGTTTTTAATGAATATGAATGTACAACAATAAGAGATTTAAGATTTTTAACATGAACTGTAACGAACTGAACAAGGATTTAGTTTTTGTTTTGTGGTTCTTTTTTTTTTGTAAATCAGTCCACCTGCTTTTTGGCACCTGGTTGAAGTCCAAAAAGCATGGTAAAAATAAATAAATAAATACAGGAAAATCATCACAACACTGCAAACAGTGAAAACAAAACAAAACAAAAAACACAAGGAAAATGATGTTAAAAAAAAAAAAAAAAAAGGCCAAATCATCTATTTTTATAAGTCGTCTCAATCACTGCTCTGCATTTTCAGGAAGAACTAAACTATTATTATTATTATTAGTAGTAGTAGTAGTAGTAGTATTAGAAATGCTTAAAACAGTGTTTTAGTAAAAAAAGAAAAAACAGACTTTTTTTGCATATTTTTGTTACCAGAAACAACCATTAACGTCCATAATGAAACTTTTTGAAAAAACTGCAAAAACTATTTTACATGTGTTCAAACGTGATATTTGGTTTTGAACATTCAGTATCCATATGACGGCTTCATATTTTTTGTTATTTCCATGTGGTTTTTAGCATGTGTGGGAGTCTTATGTTGCTGCCGTAAAGTGTTATATAATGTTGGAAAGCTCCAGATCTCAGCGCAAACAGTTCAGGAGCTACAGTAATTTGAACGCAAAAATCAACATTTGAGAGATAAAAGGTAAGGGAAAATTAAAAAAAAAAAAAAAATCACTTTTGTCACATTAAAGTAGAAAACTATCAAATATGTGGGGTCATTTACCACCCCAGTCATATGATTTAATGTGACATCTCTTTATTTTTCATCCACATTTTCTTTCCTAGCATGAGTTTGTTGGTCTAATCATACACACTTTCGCAGTTTTTTTGCAGGGATCAACTAATTAGTGTGGTGTATACATCACAAACTGTTAAATTTTATTCAAATGTTCCACTTCTAATCAGTATAATTTAGGAGTAGGATGACTTTCTTACCAGTATTAACATATTCCCTAGTCAGTAAGTCAGCTATTTTTTTTTTTATTGATGTTAGCAGGACGCTAGCTCAACATAAGTCAAAATATTTCTACTCAAACTTATTTTTATAATATACGTTTTTATTTAGTGTGGCAAAAGATAGAAATGTTTTTGCAAGTGGGAACTGACAAGGACTGTCTAAATAAATGTAATGATTTCTTTCGGGGTCACCACAGCGAATCATCTTCACATGTTCATTTGGAGGTTTTTATGTCGGATGCTCTTCCTAACGGAACCGGCTTGTGCCCCTTTATGACCACATTGGGATGTACAGCGTAAAGAACCTTTCCCAAGGGATCACCTGGGTCTCGAACCGCACCAAAGTCAGTGACGTTAACCACTGAGCTACCCAGTCAATAGTCTAAATAAATGTAATGTTGTTCTTAAAATCTGTGTTTGGTTATTTCTTGCAATAAAAGCATTATTACCAAATACTTTATTCGATCATTATAAAATACCTGTCTTAAATACTGGGAGTAGTGTAGGTGTGATAAACCCCCAGCCAGCCTTTTATAATAAGGGTCCCTGCACAGAGCACAATGGGGTCATAGTGACCCCACTTGGTCATTTCAGTCAGTAACATAACTCGGTCACTTGAGGCTTTCACAAACTGGTTTCATGTTGTGCACACGCTGGGTCATGACTCACTTTATGGACCCATCAAAGGGCCTCTCAGCTGTTCAGGCTCTGCTTCGGGTGCCACTCTGGTTCTCGTGAAGGGATGTAGTCTTTGGAAAGTTGCTTCGGTGTTGCGAGGAGTTCAACGCGTTCGCTCACCGTGGCTCTCCTCGCTGCCCTCGAAACCTGTTTTCCCACAGACACACGAATGATTAATACCATCAGATTTACCAAAACACAAACCAGAACCATAAATACAGAAAAACACAGCTCAAAAATTAATGGCTGATGAAATAAATCCTGCCATTGCGTGAGAGTATACAATACATTAAATAGTCATTTGGCAGAAAATGACTGGAAACTCCCATAATTAAGAGAAAAAATTATGGGAGCTTTATAGTTTATGACAGGAATACTTCAACAGCTGGAAAACATGTTAATTGACTGTGTGATGTTGAGACGCTCAACCGCCTCCAAGACCATTTTCAAAATCCTGTGGAGTTTTATTAATATTATTAATGAAATGTTGAGAGTGATTGATTACAAAATATAAACTCTGTGATGAGATGAAACTTAATAATGAGCAGAAGTCGGTGCGTGGATGGTCTTACAGTCCAGATGGATTCCTCCGGACACTTCAGCTCGTAACAGATGTTGTTCTGCCTCAGTCTGGGCAGTGACAGCTGGACCAGTCGCTTTGAGATCCGAGCCGTTCTGGAGGCCAAAGAAACGATGGATGCGCTCTAAGAGACGAACCGATGGAAGAAGTTCAGAGTTTGTGTAGAACATTTTCAGAATCTGAATCAGAACAGTGTTTATGAGTGATGAACAATATGAATAAAAATACAATATGCAAGAACGTAAGAGCAAATATAAAACTACAAAAATTCAAAACCAAAATAAGAAAATAGTATATAATTTTAAAAAAAAAAGTAAAATAAGAATAGAACTATAGTAAAATAAAATACAATACTTTATTTATCCTACCCAGGGGAAATTTCACAGTTACAGCAGTATAATAATAAAGTGCAGAAGTTCTATAGAAATAACAGACAGGAAGACGGTGAGAAAAAAAAAACATATTTACATTATTTATGTTGCATTGCAGTGTGTATTTGGGGGTTTGTGAATGAATAAAAATAGATATAAAATATGAATACACACAATGTATGTATAACTGTATGAATGTAGATTTATGAACAAGTCTATAAAATGGTGCATATAGTGCTCTATTCTTGCAGTAACAATGATATATCATTGTTACTGCAAGAATAGAGGATTATTTCACAAACTACTTACCCATAATTCACATTATTGATTACAATCTCTGCTCAGTGAACACTATGAAAGTGTTTGTTCCAAATACAAGACTAAAGACTGAATCTCTGGAAACAGGACCGTTGTATATGTATTTTTCTATGTTTTCAAATGCTTTTATTATTGTAAAACTGTAATAATGTGACTGAATTGCTGCTGTCTTGGCCAGGTCTCGATTGAAAAACAGATCCCCCATGTCACTGGGACCAACCTGGTTAATTTAAATAAAGGTTAAATAAAAATAAAATTGTATAAAGTATACAGGGTTATTGCACATGCATGACATTGCATCATAAAGTGTAAATCTTGTAAGGACTGGAAAATCCCTGGGTAAGGTGTAGGTGAATATTAGGATAAAGTCTAAAGTATGTGAGCAACAGGAACACAGAATATCTCCCTGAACAAGGACAGATCTGACCTCACGGTTGCTCTGAAAGTCTGGATGGTTCATTTTGGGGTTGGAGAGCTGCAGCAGTCGGGGTGTGATCACAGCGGTTTTCAGTTTGGGATCAACGTGCCACATTGGACAGTTATTCTCACACTGAGGTGTGTGAGGAGGCCTGAGGAACAAACACACACATAAAACTGCACTAAATCATCTGTACTGAGCTGTGTTACAGAGTAAACTGTATCATTTTTATGGATAGATTTAACTAAAACATCCACTGGTGATGAAATACAATCAATCAAACAATCAATACATATAAATAATTGGTGTAAAATGCATTTTGTCAGCTTTTTATATTCAGTTATGACCCATTTGGACGTTCAGAGGCTCCAAAATGAACATGGAAACACCGTCATCTTCTACAACATCGATTCACCAGTAAAACCAATGGAATTGGATCAATGACAGTGGATGGAAACGCTTATTTTTACATTCAGACGTTGACATCTTTACTGAAAAAGGCACATTTCTTCAGTTTTCTCTGTTTTGATATAATAACCTTTGAATTTACAGTTGTCATTTAGAGTTATCATGAACATCTAAATTGCATATAGGAAATTAAATATAAGGAAATACATGATTTACTGTGGAAAAACCAAAATACAGAGGGTAATGTTATAATAAAGGATAATAAATCACTTAAGTAAGGGTTAATTGGAGAGAGACCTTAATTTGGGATCTGCCATGAAAGTAGGTGTAGGGTTTTTATGGATTAAATAACATTGTACTAATATAGATGCTGTATTATATTTTTATATTATATTAAAGGTGGGATAGCAGATGTTTTCCTGGAGCATTTTTTCACTATATTAGTTAAAATCCCCTTCTCACACCATAAGAAGTTTCAAGGGGAAGGTTGTTTGTGTCGGAAAAAAACAACTCCACTACCGACTTCATTGAACATTTGTAATAACTTTGGAACATTATAAAATTAACATCCCTGATTTTGAATTTTTTTTTTTTTTTAATCTTTAATCTTTTTTGTCTCATGCTTATACTTTTTATTGCATCCCTGCTGTAATCCTCTTAATGTTTCATGTAAAGCACCTTGAATTGTCTAAATAAACCTGCCTTGTTTCATAGAATAAAACTAAAATCCTATTAATCCTATTAAGTATGATTTGTCCTGACTATGTAATCATTCTGATGGACATCTCAAATGATGTCAGTTTACATTATCCATTCAACGACAATGCACACCAGCAAAAACATTCATTTCTGTCAGAGTTAGGGCTGTATATTAGAAGGAATTTAATTATATTATACATGATTTCTATTTAGGCAAGACATGTTTAAGTTGAGGAAAACTGTCATAATATGAAGAAAGCACCAACATGTGCATAAAAATAGGTAAATATCAGCATTATGTTTTGGCTTTGAAGTGAAAAAATAATTCAGACGTGAATTTTTACATGTAAAATATTTATTTTTTTTTTAAATCAACAACTTCTTGAGAAGTGAAACTTAATATATATAAATATTTTATGCTCAGACTATGGGTTTTTTGTTTTATTTCCAATAAAACTACATTTTCTTTGTCCTTAAATCTGTTTAATTGTGTCACTAGAACCTGATTTAGATTTTGGAACAACATGATAAGAGGATTATTTTTTTTTTTTGTGAATTGATGATAATTACTTTTTAAACTAGGACATGAAAACAGTGATTAGTGTCGTCCGGCTTTTTAATCACAAATAAAACCACCTCCGTTATTACAGTGAATTAAAAAGTAAAACCCTGGATGAGTCGGCGCGTTTCTGCTGCTGCGTTCAGGTTTTATAAAAAGATTTCCGTGGCTGTCTGCGACCGTCCCAGGGGTCCTGAACTTTGGACAATGAGTTCTATTGTCTCCGCTCCTTGGTCTCCCACAGTCTGACACTGAAATAACAGATGTCCAAACGCTGGCTTCCTCCAGCACTTTGGAGACATTAGTGTTGGACCCGAGCCTCCAGATGCCGGGAAGGTTTTCTTTAGATTAAATATGATATTCTGTCAGGATTACAGCGTAGAGTTTGGCTCATATATGTGGACCCCCTCAGGGACAATAAAAGATTTAGACAAAAACCACTGGTGACATAGAAGTATGCTGAAGATATATTTCAGACTAAATTCTGAGGGAATACTTTGTGGTGATGATGAACAAACTATATTTGCAACAACAATATAGAAATGCTCTTTCAGTTTATATAGCACTAAATACTATATACTGAAATGATTGTCCATATCTTAGTTTAATTTTAGCATTTCACAAAGTCATCACAAGGGCTGGACTGGACCATTTGGCAGGCCGGATTTGGCCCCTGGGCCGCATGTTTGACCCCCCTGATTTAGGCCTTACTATATCTGTAAAACTGAAATCTATAAGTTTTAATGCACATGTCTAAATGATAAGTGGCATAATATTATTAAAACTGTACTTACTTTTCTTAAGGATGTGTATGGTTGTTCCGATTATTCACATTTTTAAAGGATAGTTTGCAGCCGCATACATTTTCATACAATAATTTTAGGTTTTTCACTCTAAACTGACATTATTTATTGGTTATTATGTTATTCTTTTACTGCTCTGGCTCCTGAACTGAAGTTTGACACCATTATTTCACATTGTTCTTAATTTCTGAGTGTGGCGTTTTTGTGTTTCTTATTAAATTTCACTGAACTGATTGCGTTGTGGCTCTCACCCCGTTTCCTGGGAGCTGCGACTCCTGGTTCTGGGCGTTGACAAGCGGACAATGTGCTCGTACTGGGACGCCTCGGAGGAAGGATGGCGCGTCTTCCTGAAGACGTTCGCATCCTCCACCGTCCTGCAGGAAAATGGAAGTTATTACCACATCCATTACACATTGTGTTGTGTGTCTGGGACAAAAGAATGTCTCAAACAGGAGGAGGGGGAGGTAGAG
>JAPSES010000002.1:3152353-3175373 GCA_029822895.1 Maxillicosta whitleyi
GGTAATGAACAATGGCACAAAGAACTGAGACTGGAAAATATCTCCAGTGCACAAAAAAACACAGAAATGTTGTTAAACACTTAGTCGAATCTGCGGAGTGACACGTGTCTACTATTAGATGTCATCTGTGGAATGTTTGGCTCTGAAATCAAAAGGATAATGTTGAAAATGTGGTGTCCAGAAGTCAAGTTCTCTTTTGATACTTTACATTTTTCTTATTGTTTTACAAATCTAATTAAAAAACCAAAAAAAAAACCCCAACAAAGACGATATTGGACACACAGACAGATTCCACCCAGATCACATTACAATTGGCTGACATTTTTATCCAAAGCGACGTACAAACTTACAAGGTGTAAGCATGTATAGCGTTAAGGGCTCAACTGGGATTCAAACCAGCAACCTTCTGAACCATAGTCCACAGTGTCAACCACTAAGCTATTCAGTCACTACCAGAACCACACAGGAAATCATTCCCATCTGTGGACATCAGGCTGATGAACTCTAATTATAATTACACATAACTATATTTTTGTACACTTATGTATAATTTTTTAATTAAAATATTGATAATAGATTGTCTAGTACAGTGTTTTTCAACTGTGGGGTCATCTGGAATTTCTAGTAATTGAAAAAAAAAAAAAAACGTATTAATAAAGGTTGTTCACCCCTGATCATTTTCCAGATTTTCCTTTATAAATCATTGGTTGTTCGTTTCAGCAATTTCAGTTAAATACATCATACAGGAGACAAACGCGGTGATGTTTCATAGGATCAACAAAAAGTGTGCAATAATTACTTAAAAGTAGGCAGGTGCATAAATGTGGGCACCACAACAGAAACATTACACAACATGAAAACAAGGCCATATTTTTAGTTTGTTTTGCTCCTTTATTAAAAGATTATATCTTGGAAAACTAGTATCTGTATCTTTCAGACAGTAAAACGTGCATTTAGGATGCTTGAAATGACCTTTTTTTTTTTGTTTTTTTGTTTAACTAAAGTGTTATTAATTAAAAAGAAACTACATTCATGACCTGCAATATCACAATACTACTTTTGTGCTACACAAATATACCTGTGTAAATACATAAATAAAAGAGTAAATATATAAATAATAGAGCTCGCAGGATTAAAAATAAATAAATAAACCTGCTGTAGCTGAATAAATGTCTAAGAATATCGATACAGTTCTTTATAGAATCGATACAGTATCATGAAATAAAATATCATGATATATCGTGGAACTGATATTTTTATACTTTTTTTGAAACAGAACTATTCTTGAATTCTTTTATTCTTCTTGAATAACTAACAATGATGTGAACAGTCTAATGACCAGACCTCAGAACATGTTCAGATATAGTTTACAGGGAACTAATACATATAATAAAATAATTAAATAAACTGATTATCTTCATCTTTATAAATTACACTGCATGTAATGGGCTTCAAACCATATCTGCAGGTGATGCTGTCATCGTCAATTACAGTAAAGTCATGTTTACTGTGGGGCTGGACTTCCTGTGTGGGCTCCTGATTGAGTTACAGCGCATGTTACTGTGTTCTTAATGTGACAGCTGTTGGAAGGACATGTCAAAATAAAAGCCCCAGGAACAGTAAGTACCATCACATTTTCTCCTCCACTAACGCAGTCTGACAGCTCCCATGGGTGACCACCTCCAACCGGGATGCACCTGGCACTGCTCCCAAACATCACTTTACAGTTTCTACTTCCTGAATCGACTCCGTGTCAAAAGCATCAAAGGGAAAAAAAATGTCATAACTGTCGAGCTTCGCAAACATTTCCACTAAATATGTTGATGTGGCTGAGCGCACGGAGGCTGTGTAGCATCGACACAAACAGAAATCCTCTCATGCTTTTTTGATAGAGTCATCAATAATGTTGGGGGTGGGGGGGCTGCAGTTACCTCCAGTGGTCCTCCCATGCTGAGAAGTCCCTTTTGTTCTTGGACAGGTATTGGATTCTTGTACTTGGAACGGCTCCGAGCGCTGAAGAGGAGATGGGTCGTATGGGCTCCTGGTTACCCCAACTCATCTTCTCACTGGACGATGGGAGGGAAAAAAAAAAAAAAAATTAGAAAAGTTTCCAATAATCACATCAGAGATGATTAAAATAATAGTGCAGATCATATTTGTTGACAATGTGACAAAAACAAGGTGTGAAAAAACAGATTCATGAGGTGGAATAAAAGTAAAAAATGAGGTTGCACAATTAAAAACAAAACACAATATAACCTGTGTAATCCAAAAATTATAGAGAAAATGTGTTTTTATGTCATTATCAGGTGATTTCATATATAACCCTGCCAATATAAGACACTTAAACACATCTGTTAAAGGCTCATATTTATTAAACCTACTTTTATTAGTGTTTGGTTCATTTATTTGTGTATTTGGACTCTAATAGTTCATAAAGTTTGAATTTGAACCCTCCAACTGCTGCAAAACTACTTTTACATTCATTTTGGCAAAAATCTAGTCCATTTCTACAACCTATTTTAATTCCCGCTTAATTTGTTGCATCCTTAACTAGTTACATCACAACATTTGCACATATATGGTAAATAAAATATGTAAAATAAAAAGTCAAAATGAAATGGTCAAAAGTCGAAAGTGAAATCTAATAATGACCAGTTTAATTGTATTGCATTGTTTCTTTTATGCATGTATATGTTCATGCACTTTATCATGTGGCTGCTTTAACCAGTGAAATTCCCAGTTGTGGGATCAGTGCAGTTTAATCATATCTTAAACGAGCAAATTAAAAGAGCAAACCTGCATTAACAAGTTATTAACATGAAAATAATCCCTCATATTAAGGGAAAAAAAACTAAAACTAAATGAAAAATTTGGATTTTACACAGAGGTAACAATACCTAATGTAATAAAACCTAAACTGAAAATAAAAAAAACCAAAATTAAATGAAAATAAAAACTAATGTAAAGCTGTTAGAACCTCGGTACAGATGCAGGAGAAATATTTTCCAATTGTGCAAATTACAAAACGAGAGGGTGATGCATTAAATGAAAACGCAGCCTCAGGTTGATTTTTCCATTGTGTCGCCCTTTAACCGCACACTCAGAGCGAACCGGACATCTGTCTTTAATTACGCCTCATTATCTCATTTAGAGAAATTGCGCCGAAGAAAGGAAACCCTGACCACAGAGGCTCCTGCTCTGCTGGAGTCGGTTTCACACTGATCAATAAACAAACATGTGATCTGATGTGATGTAACAGCTGGAACGGGACTCGTCCTGCAGCTCCGATAAAGTCAACCCCACTGTAAACCGACCGAGTGCAGTTTTAGTTTTCCTCGTGAGCCGTGCGCTGATCATCTCGTGGTATCAGATTTTAATTTACAGCCAGAAGTTTGTATGACTCACCAAGGAGTCGTAGCCCAAACTGTCTTTGAGGTTTTGTGCTGGGCCAGCTCCAAGACCCTGTAGAAGAAATAGAACACACACACACACACAAAAAAAAAACACAAATCTGCATTAAAAGCCACTATATTTCACTGACTTTTGGCTCAGGACAAACATGCAATCATCCAGTGGGTTTTCTACTTTCTGGCAGACGTGAACCTTCAAAAGTCGGGTTTTTTAGTTAAAGTTGGTTTCAGCCTCTAAACCTCAACATGTTCACTAATCAAACCGATGTCAAAGTGTATATGCAGAGGTGAAAGACGCTATTTTAGTGTTTTTGGATTCATGTGTGTTCAACGTTGACCTCATTTCATCTGCTTTATAAACTGATGCTAGTTTAATCCACAACACTGCACCATATTCAGTCACATGACCATATGTTGGTCACACCGTGTCTTGAGAACACATCGACTCTTCATGAGCTCAGAAAAACAGGCCTGTTTTCAACTTTATGACACTGGATTTTCCACTGAATTGAAGATGGTTCCTAAAGGGTTTATTTAACTGACATAGTAGGATGTTCTAACCCAGGGGTGTTAAACATGCGGCCCGGGGGCCAAAACCGGCCCGTCAACGGGTCCAATCTGGGCCATGGGATGAATTAGTGAAATACAAAAATGACACTGAAGATATTAACAAACAAAAATGTTCAAATAGTTTTAGGTCAGACTAATAAAACATTATCAGAATAAACTATAAATAATGGAAAAACAACATTTTTTTTTTCTCTTTTTTTGTGTAAATTTTATTTTTTATACATTTATAGATTAATCTGTTACAAAAAATGTGAATAACCTGAAGAAATATGAACAACCTGAAATGTCTCAACAGTGTTAAACTGCTGTTAAAGGACAATTTCCAGCTTGGGATCAATAAAATACTTCTATCTATCCATCTATCTATGTAAAATTACAAATGTGTTTACATTTACAGACTAAGCTTTTACAGAAAATATGGACCTGAAATATGTGGAATTTTACCAATATTCTGCCAGTTACTAAATGTTTTTTGTATTTGTAGATCCACTGTGATCTGTAAGTTGTAATGCACGTGTATAAATTATAAACTAAAGCATAAAATTGTTAACATTGCACTTATTTTTCTGTTGTGTTCAAATATTTTTCATAGATGTAAACATTTTCATTACGGAATTTTACTTTTTTCAATCGAAAACAGAGAAAACTTTGGAGTTCACATTATTTATGAGGTCTTGTGTTATTATTTATATCCTTTCACTGGTCCCGCCCACTTCATATCATATTAGGCTGGATGTGGCCCCTGAACTAACATGAGTTTGACATGTTCTAGTCCATATTAAACCAGGCTTCTGTCTCAGTATAATCCAACATGAAAGAGGCTGAAGCACGGAGCCGGTCTCCAGTTGTTAGCTGGAACTGAAACGGTACTGGCTCCTCCTGACTCTGACTCAGCTTCTCATCGATCAATAAAAAGAGGAAAAACTTCCAACAATCAAACCACAAAGGGGCGGTGATGATGAAAACACTGGCATACACACGGAATAATTATCCTCAGATTGTGCACATTAGAAAATGAATATGGTTTCAACATGTTGCATCATTTCTATTTCTTCATAATCATGGTTTGACCCCAGTTTTCTTCCCTTTGCACACGTATTGTCGTCTTTTACCTGTTTGATGGTCCAAATCTGGGCTGAACACCTGCAAGAAGCACCAAATAAAAGGCATGAGAGTCATTTCCAAAGGCGATACTGGACATTAAATAAGAATTAAACTCACTTTGTTTTCCAGAGAGCATCTCAGCTTGCAGGATCAGCCCGTCTACCTGTTGGTCACACTAACACCCCCACTGTTGCTAGGACGCTGGGAGTCCTTAGCAACCAACTCCACACCTGAGGACTCCTTGAAACTGGAGTCAGCAGCTCCAACCCATCCATCTTCCTGTCTCAAGACTTCCTCTGCAGGATGTTAAGAGGAAAGTGATACGTCTGCAGTATTTGTCGACAGCCGCCGCTTGTTTGGATCAGATTCCAAACGTAGACGCGCATCGATGCTCTGACTACAAACATCAGCAGTTACGATAGGAGGAGATTGTAATCACGTCATTCCAAGATAAGATTTTAGTATCATAAAAATGGCATCACGTGTTCAGTAAAAAAACAAACAAACAAAAAAAAACAAAACGCAACAATAACGTAGTGGAAATCGTTTATTTAAATGTGAAAAACCTGTCGTCCATTTGTGAAAGATTTTGTTGAAATATTTTGATATAGAAGAAAAATAGGACTTTTTGGTTAATGTAGATGAAATGGTGGAAATGAAAGTTGCAGTTTACCCCACACACACAACACAATGTTTACAAATTCCATGAAAAAAAAAACAACATATGAACAAAAACATATATAGAACAGAACTGTAACACACTTATGAGGAAGATGCTAAGAAACCATCACATGATAATTTATTTATATAGTGTCAAATCGTAAACATTATCTCAACATTTACTTCCTCATTAAGACAAAAGCGCGAAATTGTAGAAAAGTGTGTAAGAGTTAAAGCCATTTCAATCTCCCCTGCAGTAATAAAAAAGGTGTGATGTGTTTAAAATCCCTTAATTAAAACAGCGCTGGTTTTCACAGTAAATAACAAAAGTTGTTCTAATTACTTACAGATCCTGTCACCTAGGTGTCTTTTCAGGCTGCAGAAAACAATTACTGTAAAAAACAGGCCTCATTCAAGTACCACACACACACACACACACACGCACACGCACACGCACACACACACACACACACACACACACACACACAATAGCGGCCCCAAATGGTAGAAGGAGGTCACTACAGGACAAATTAAAGCTGAAACACCCTAAAGCACAGGTGTCAAACATACGGCCCGGGGGCCAGATCTGGCCCGTCAAAGGGCCCGATCGAGCCCCTGGGATGAATTTGTGAAATGCAAAAATTTATTAACAATAATTTTAGTTCAGGTTCCACATTAAGACCAATTCAGTGTCATAATTACCTATAAATAGTCACAAATCCAAATTTTTGTCTTTGTAAATGTTTTCATGTATTTAGACTAAAACAAAGTATAATTTTGCAAAAAAAAAAAATGAATTACCTGAAATGTCCTAAAAGAAGTATGTGCGATTTTAATAACATTCCACCTGTTACTAAATATTTTGTGTATCTGTCGATCAAATGTGATCTGTAAGTTATAATGTACGTGTGGAAATGATGAACTAAAGCATAATGGGGATTATAGTTTTGATATCACATTGTTTGAAAGTTGTAGATGTAAACATTTTCATCATGCCATTTTACTTTTTTCACTGTAAAATATAAAGAAAAGTTTAGAGTTGACATTATTTATACATTATTCTGTCATTATTTTACTGTTTTCGGCCCTCTGCACATCAAACATAGCTGAATGTGGCCCCTGAACTAAAATGAGTTTGACACCCCTGCCCTAAAGTCATATCATGTACCAGTCACTTAAAGAAGTGGTATTTTACTTTTTTTTTTTTTTTTAAATGGAATTTTACATTTTAAAATATTTCCCTGTGGACTGCAGAAACTGTAAGAGCTCTTCTTGGGTCTGAATTCTTCATTAATTCAACTAAACAGGTCTATGTTCAACACTATTTCTGATTAATGAGATCAGACATTCATTTTGAGCGCTGGCCCTTTAAATCCAAATGAGCCTAATAAAAGTGGATTTAGCAAAATATGATCCCTTTAAAAAGACTGGACTCTTAGTATGTTGCCACATTATGTGCACAGAGAATAACTCCCATGACTGAAAGTGTGATGTGGGAAATGAGAACTTTTATCAGTGCAGATGAGATGTCATGTATCTTTGGTAAACTTTTGTGTCTTGTCCAACAGTGCCTCTGTTACTTCATTATTTGGTAAAATAGTTAGTTGTAAAGAACTAGCTTTGAATCCTAGGCATAAAAAAAAAAACAAGAAATACAACTGATTACCTCTAAGTTTAAAAGCGTTTTAAAGACCAAACTCTCACATATCAGAGCAAAAAGACTTAGAAAACAATAAATAAAAGCCAAAACGACGTAGTGAAAACAGTCAAATGAAAAAAAAGTGCAAAAAATGTAACTTTATCAAACACTAACAGGCAAAAGCCAAGATAAAGGCTGTGATAGTGGCTTTATCTTCCCTCAGAGACGACCTGAATGATCATCTCTCTAGCGTCCTCGACACCAGAGCTCAGCTCCACCCTGTTCTTGTTGACGTGGGTACCGATGATGAACAGCTTCCGATCTCCGACGTCAGACAGCGACAGAGCTTCATGCAGGTCAGTGATGCTGCAGGCGCCGGGAAGGTCCTGCAATAACAACAGGAGGGTGAAGGTAGAGTTTGTGGAATAATGTCCGTTTCATTTGAGGACACCTACACTGGAGTTGATGCATAGATTTATTTTATTCCAGGGACCACATACAGACCAATCTGATGTCAAGAGGACAGGACCAGTGAAGTAAGAGCAACTCCAAATGTACGACTTTGTTTCAGTACAAAGTAAAATTACATTATTCGATAACAAACTTTCTAACACCATGCACAACCGTATAAAACCTCAAATTTCTTAAGTGTAATACCATGCCTCACTTCAGCATTTTTACAAGTGCATCCCAAGTCACAGATCACAGTGGATCTGCAAATGCACAAAGCAATTAGTAAGAGGTATAAAACTGATAAATTCCACTTTCCTTAAAAAAAAAAAAAAAAAAAAAAAAAAAAAAATCAGGTTTTTCATTGGTTATTAACATTTTTTGGGAAGGGATAGTTTGTAAATGTAAACGTTTTCATAACGTGATTTTAATTTTGGAATTTTTCACATTAAAAAAGAGAAAAATTTGGAGTTGTCATCCTGTACAGGTTATTACGGTAGTATTTTACTTCGCTGAATGTGGTCCCTGAACTAAAGTGAGTTTGTCACCCCTTGATTGTTAATATCTTCAGTGTGATTTTTGCACTTTCAAAACTCAACATAACAGAAGCACTGAACATTTCGTACTTGTTGAGCTGAGACGACTAAAACTAAACTAAATGAACTGACTTTAGTGTGATTACACGACAATGATGAACAAAGTGTAAATATCTATATTTCATGAGTTGACCAAAGTTCAACATGTCCCCTGTTCTGTTTCGTCCTGCAGAGCTAATGCTAACACAGTCATCCGTTTGACACCTCCACATAATTAAATGCATATAAATACTGTAAATGTTCTTAAATAACAGGCGTTTGCTCCACCTGTCCTGTCCTGCAGTAGGAGTCTGAAGCACGGATGATTTTCCACATCACAGAGACTTAAAGTGAGCAGGAAATATTTTTAGCTCTGTGCTTAGATGTTTTCAGTTGTGGTTCAGACATGCGTTTCTTCTGCAAAACAGATTCTTTTTAAATAGACCATGAGCATAAAAATCATTGGAGAACATCTTGTAACCAACAAACCATGTTAAAAACCGCAGAATTCCAAACCCTCACACAGTGCTGCAGAGGGAATTATGTAAGAAGGCTCTCTTTAAGGTCGTCTTAGTTATTTATTTTATTTTGCTCATCACCAAATACATGGTATGGAGCAAAAACATTATGTCATAACAGAAAAAATAACACACAAATACTAACAAAATTGATTAAAAAAAAAAAAAAAAAAAGGAGGTAAAACCCTTCTTAAAAAGGCGCCTAATTTATGGATTGTTTTGGGTTATTTGGACTGAAGAAGTATTACAATCTCATACGTTGATAGATGCGGTGAGTAGTATTTTGGCAAATATTTTTGCCCAAATTCAACAACATGTGCATTCAATAAAACGATAAAAACAATAAAACGTGGAAATCGTCTGACCACACAAACATTACAGGACAAATGACAGACTCTCAGACTTCTTTCCAAAGCTTTGTATCGTCTGGTGACTTTCGGGATCCTTGTGTCGTTTGTTCTAAAGCTACAAATTACTTGCCAGTAATCAAGGTTTTCACAGAACATATATTTTTCCCCAGTTCATATTCCAATTTAACTTTAACACACATCAGATGAAGTCATGTCTCTGATTTCATCCTTGACATGTTGCCATTTTTGTACATGCTGGTCTTTCGGAACCAGTGTGGTCCAGTTTTATCAAGTTTAAAGTTCCCTTTTAGATACTGAACACCCCAGGAACTTTTTAATGACAGAATAATAAGAACACCAAGACCGTACAACCAAAATACTTAAACACAGAATGCACTGCTTCACAAATCTCATAAACTAATGTTTTTTTCTCAATAGAACATAGAAAACATATCAAATGTGTAAACTGAGCTGAACCGGTCCGTCTGCACTTCAGAACTTTCATCAAATGAAAAACACAACAAAGAAAAAACAGGATACGAAACAGCTAGAAGTCTACATCGAATGGTCCAACATTCCTCTGAATAAACTCCAGCATCTGCTCTCCTCAGTTCCAGATGTTTAGAAACTATTGTTAAAAGAACAGGAGATTATACACAGTGGTAAACCTTTTACAGACATGTTGCTAGCATCAAATATAAAGTTACCTTAAATCTTTATTAAAATGGCACATTTAATATGTCCTCTAAGATCAATAGATAATCAAATATGAGTTTATGAGATTTACAAATCACCGTTTACAAATCACTGTTTTCAATTTACACAACATCCAAACTGTCTGGGAAATGGATGAAGTTGGGTCACTGGCTAAGATGAGAGAGCATTAAAAGCACCTATTTTATTCAGATTATTGTTATATACTACTACTACTACTAACAACTGGTAAAAATTTGTGACTCCTTGAATTTAGGAAAATGTATTTATTCAATACAACGCCTTCGTTCCTATTAGTCAGAGTAATTCTTTACCAGGGCTGCAAAGTTAGTGAAAAATTGGTTCCTAAATTCAACAGAAATTGTTGGGTTGGAACAGGTAGAACTGAGTAGAATAACTTTACTTTCTTTGCAACTTGGACATTTAACAGACACATTTAAACACAATATAGCCAACAAGTTTGTGGTAAGTGTGTGATAACTTAAGACCTATTATGTAAAATGTAATATCTTCAAAAAGACTTAAATGCAGATTTGTAAATTCAAAACCCTGCATTATTACGTTATGAAATGCTGCGTGAAAAAGTGAAAAAAGGTCCAAACTGCTGCAGGACTCTTCATTATGCCAGTTTTCATTGTGCTTCAGAAACATTAAAAGGTCGTTCTTATCTTGGTGTAATCCTTCTAAACATGTCAGTCAATTTAAAGGAGTCACAGAAGGTTGATATCTTCAGAGAAATTGTGTTTTTTTTGTTTGTTTGTTTTTCCACAAAATTAAGAAAACCCCATCTGAACACTAAACAACTGCCTTTTGTCGAGCAGACACTGGAGTGTTTTTCTGTCACACTCACCTGTTTGTTGGCCAGAACCATCAATGGAAGGTCGGGGTCAGAGGTCAGCAGCTCGTGTAAGTGCGTCTTGGCGAGGGGGAAACGCTGTGGTTCGGATGAGTCGACCACAAAAACCAGCAGCAGAGCTTTGGATATGTACTTCTGCCAATAGAGGCGCAGGTCCTCTTTACCTCCGACTGACAGAAAAACACACAGATTCAGTGAACAGTCCACATCAAAAAAAGTACTCAAGTATTGAGAAATACAGAATAGATAAAAACACAAAAAAGTATCATAAAATTTTATATAGCCTACATATACTACTAAAGTACTGAAAAATACAGAAATGCATAGAAAGCTAATTCTATACTACGAATAAGAAATATGTGCAACAAATAAGGCTATATACAGACAATATCAGATACAGTATATAAATAAGGTACAATTCTGAAAAATAAGGTGAATGGGTTATCACTATTGTACTTTCTATCTGGTTTTAATATTTAACAAAGTCTAAATGATCTTAAAGTCTCTTACAGTGAGTTTTTCTGACTGATTAACATTTCGTGTCTGTTCAGAGAAGTACTGACCAGATCCACCACAGGACTATCTGTTGTTCACACTTACTTTCTAGGAACTCGATGTTCAGGTCCTCTCTGTTGATGGAGATGGCGTGAAGTCCCTGCGTCGGCTTCACTTCCTGTTCAGTGCTGCTGAAGGAGAAATGGTGCAGCAGACTGGACTTCCCAGCTCCGTCCAGACCCAGAACCAGCACCTGAGTCCCATGTGTCTATAGCACACAGATGAGTACACAAGGGTTGCTCAGAAATTATTATTATTTTTTTATAAACCCACAGGTGTGTGTGTAAAATGGCCATTTTATCTGGAAAAGCTTTGAACGTTCAAAAGGCTACAGACCTTATAAATGACTGAAATAGTTTGTCATTTAAGAATATTGTTAAATTTCTGCACTATTGATGGACACCATACTTTAGTAGACCAACATAGCTTGAATTTCTCTCAGGATTAATAGCAAATCTATCCATCTATCTATGAGGGAATAAAAATATGGCTCACGTTGGCAGGTTTTGAGCCATTTGTGAATTCTCACGCCATTTTCTTATAAAACTTAAACTGAACTTTGACCAATTCATGTGATGGTTTGCAGAAGAGTTATGATATTTTGTAGATTCTTGCAGAATAGAATACCATATCTTTATTGTCACTGTAATAAGTACAACAAAATTTAAAAAAAAAAAAAAGGTGCCCTCCAATCTGTAAATCATACATAAAACCTTCAATAAAAACATATAGCCTAGAGCTGCAATAATTAAGTGAAGCCCTTGAATTTGATCATTGCAAACTGGTCTGAGTAAATACTTAACAAAACATGAAAATTCCCAGTTTCTTTACATTTACAACATATTTTACAATACAACAAGAAACTGAATACCTTTACATTGTCAAACAAACAGACATTTGCACCATAGGAAACACCTTTTCCATCATTTTATGAACATTCATTTAATTGAGAAAATAATCAACAGATAAATCAAAATTGGCAAAAACAAAATTTAGCAGTCCCAAAGCTTTTGCCCATGAATGCATGTTGTATGTATACAATTACCAGTGTATATAAATTTATGTGATTTGTGTTAACTGCCTGGTGAAGTTGGAATCAGATTAGTGTCACATTATAACTGTATAATTTTTGGTTACCAGTACTCTTGCAATTCCTTCTTGGGACAGTAAATTATATCTTATTCTTTTTTTCTTCTGGAAAGCCATTAGTAGATACATTTCAATAGTAACGCAATGTAACCAGACAGTTTTAGTTCACATGCACTACATTTCCCAGAATGCCCTACTGTAAGCAAACGTTATTTAGCTATTTTGAAACTCTTAATTTGTACACACGTGCACATTTTTTTTTCCGACATGAGGACATTCTTACGCAATGAATTGCCTTCTAAATGTAGTGAATTCGGAATAGTTTAGTAAAATACAGAGTTGAAATGTTCCTCTGGTCTTCTTCAATAACATATTTAAAGTTTGACGTGACAGAGCAGCTACATGTTCAGTTTTATTTAACTGTTGCATGTGTATCCATACTGAGATCAAAACATTCAATACATGAGAACAAAGTACCATGTTGCCACTCAAACCATGAACCCGTTTCCCTGAAGGTGTGTCCGGTAAAGTTACCGTTTTTTCCTCCGGTACTTTCTGCGGCTCCGTGGCGGATACAACGGCCGCTTCTTCGGCTACGTCCTCCTCAGTTTTCCCCTCATCTGTCCCTTCTCTTTCCTCTCTGGATGACTCCGTTTTCTTTTCCGCCTCTGGCTCCTTCTCCACGGAGACAGACGCGTATTTCCAGATCACGAAGGCGAGTCCACCCGCGACCGCGACGGAGGCGCCGATGACACCGGCCGTTCTCAAAGCGGACATGATGCTAAACCGTGAGCTAACCGATAAAAGTCACCAACTGTCACCGTTCATCTGTCCGTCTCCGCCATTACCTGAGTTTTAACGAACATTTAGCTTTGGACGGTGCACCTCAACAAGTGGATTAACAGACAGGAAGTTCCCAGGAACTTCTTCAAAGGGTACTTCCGGCCTGAGGTGTGCGGCGTTTGTTGATGCAGGGGGGTATTATGACCTCCAGAGGACGACAAAAACCAAAATAATGCTGCTGCTACCACCACAACAACACCCCTACTACTACTACTACTAATAATAATAATAATAATAGCAGCAGCAGCTATACATGTACATTGGAAGATTTGCGGAATACACCACTGCCATTAACACAGACATCTTAAACATGTGGCCCTGGGGCCAAATCCAACCCACTAAGGGGTCCAAATTACCATGAAGATATGAACCATTTTATTTCAGGTTCCACATACAGACCAATTTAATCTCAAGTGGGTCAGACCAGTAAAATACTATCAACCTATAAATATTAACAAAGTATCATTTCCCAAAAATGCAAATAACCCAAACAAACTTATGAACATTTTGTAAAGTCTGAAGTGCACGTTTACCAATATTCTGCCTGTTTAATGTTTTGTCTATTTATTAATCCACTGGGATATG
Organism: Maxillicosta whitleyi; assembly: GCA_029822895.1. Lineage (NCBI taxonomy): Eukaryota > Metazoa > Chordata > Actinopteri > Perciformes > Neosebastidae > Maxillicosta > Maxillicosta whitleyi. Next base: position 3,166,275 of record JAPSES010000002.1, read on the forward strand.
CAAGTTGTAATTAACGTGTAAATTACAAACTGAGACACAATATTGTTAAAATTGCACTTATTTTTCTTAGTTTGTTCATGTTCTTCACATTGTTGTAAAGGATAGTTAGTAGGCCTAGATGTACAAATGTTCAATACATAATTGTACTTTGTTCACATTGAAACACACAGGAAAGTTTAGAGATAACATTATTTATGTTATTATTTCACTGGTCTGGCCCACTTCAGGTCAAATTTGGCTTAATGTGGCCCCTGACCTAAAATGAGTTTGACACCCCTGCATTAACATGAAACATTGAAATATGTATTAAATCACAATATTTCACTCACAGATACATAAGAATGAAAATTGACTCACTATAAAGCATAAGTTCTAGGAACAAAAAACAGATTTACTAACTTCAGTGAGTCAGACCAGCTGCTTCATGGTTCACTTCCTAACAGATCCCTCTAGCTCTGGAGCCGTCAGGAGCCAGATATTGAGCCTTTTCTTGTCCTGAGTCACCCTGAGGTTCTTGTGGGTCCGAGCCCTCAGTGAAGGTTTTTTGCTTGGCATAATGGCGGCCTTCTGAACCTGCTCTGGCTCCGAGCTGGCATCCTCTACGGCCTCTGGCTGGCGGTGTCTTCTGGACTTGGACGCCTCCTGGAACTGGCTGTAGCTCCTCTGTTTGATGGAGGACAGGAGTCTGGCTCTGCTGCTGCACTGAGCCTCAGATGCCTTTTCCTCATCCTCATCTGAGTTCTTGTCTGTGTTATCTTCTTGTGAGAAGGCCTTCTCCTGCCAACTGATGAAGGCTGACATGCAGTCCTTAAGGCCAGTCACAAAGTCCTGATGGGTCATGGAGATCTGCTTGGCCTTGACCTCCTCTGCAGCACTTTTCATCTTCTCATAGTGGTTCTCAATATTGGCCATCTCATCAAAGATTTCTGCAGAAAGAAGCTCCTGGATTGCAGTGGTCCTTCCCAAAAACTGTGCACACACTTCATTCTTCTTCTTCTTTCTCTGTTTTTGGAAGCTCAGTAGATGTGGCATGGCTGTGTAGTGAAAAGCTTTGGAGAACACAAGCTTTTGGTAAATATAAACAACATCATAATGCCCGGAGTTGATAGATTCTATGAGGAACTTCTGTACTTCAATCCAGTCCTTCAGAGCCATTCTGATCTGCACGGGTGGTATGGCGAGTTGTGTGTGATAAAATGCATACATCAGGTAGAGACCTCCAACTCTGATCTGGTAGCTGTAAGGAGGTAAGAAGAACTTCACAGCTGTGGCCAAAGCGACTGTGCAGAACCTCTTCATTTCATTCATGCTGGGTATCCCGAAGAACACTTCTGAGAAGCCCATCTCCCTCCAGATGGATGAGAACACCGCATACCGGACTGAGTCTCGGTACTGAAAACAACCCAGAAGCTCCTCCACATCTTCAGTCAGAGGATCAAAGAAGAAATCTGAGTAAGTAGGTAGACCCCGAGGCATCCTGACTACAAAACAGAAGTCACAAACAGCAAGTGAAAAACCTGAAGGAGTTGTGCACACAACCAGGAGCAGGTGCAGGGTCTGATTGGCTGATTAAAGAGCAGCTGCAGGTGGGAGGGGTCAATTACCAGATTGACCAATTAAATAATCATGTGATCACAGATGTCTATTATTGGAAGCTTGAAATGTCACAAATTATGCAACAAAACATTAGCCCATATGTAATATCATACTGGAATAATTTTGTTGATTGGATGAAAGTTTGGATGATTCCACATAAATACCAAGAAGTCCTTCAGTATTATTCAGGTAATTATCCTGTTAATTTCCATATTGGAAAAAAAAAAAAGACAAACTATTCTTTTTGTGGGGACCATCCAAAAAAAAAACTATCTATCTATCTATCTATCTATCTATCTATCTATCTATCTATCTTATTCATTTACAAATGTAAGATCTGGAACAAAACCACATTTTATTTACTTTTTGAAGGATGTTGAACATTACTCAAAGCTTTTAGATAATTCTGAAATCAAAAAGGCTTTAAAGACCATCAATATTTTTTTCTGATTTAGACATTGGATTAGAATTGTATAATTTTTACCCCTCCCCTTGTTGTATGCATTGACTGTATACCATACCTCATTAAAAAAAATTATAAAAATTTCAACTGAAAAAAAAATATATAAAAAAATAGGATGCATCTGAATTGTCCTTTTAGCTTAGAAAGGTTTGTAACTGAGTGAAGTGACCTGACAGTGTCATGATAACATGAGTCTTATTACGTTCTCTAAATGCAATGAGGAAATTCAATGTTGCCTTTATTGCATTAAATTACATTATGAATATATCAACCACTTTGTTTCTAACATTCTTTGAGCATCTATAGACCCACTGCATTAGAAGTTCACAGAACACAGGAGCAGGGTTCTCATTGTCAAGATTTTTATTAAGACTTAACAAAATGGGACAACTGTTTGGCCAAAATATTCTCTTTCTTCTTTTTCTAAAACATGCATCTCTGCTGTTAAGAATGTAAATTATTTTGCTCAAATTTTTATCGACACAGGGATTCAAAAATAAATATTCTTTGACACCACATCAAATGACTGAGGGATGTGTTCAGGAAACATGATGCAGACCCAACAAAGATGAAAAAAAACAAACAGAAATTCTACCACATGAAAATTTGTGGCCTTGCAGAAGCAGATGTGTTCATAAAAAACTACTAAAATTTCTTTATTCTTAAATGAAACATGTTCCTAGAAAACATGAATAATTGGGAAGGACTCGATTATGGAAATTGTTTTAAACTTATTACAGGTGTTTACAAGTACAACACACCTCTGAAAAACGTGACATGAGTGGACTTTGGATTCAACTAAATGAATATTTACATTTGATAATGATGAAGACATTCAGGAACAAATTCTGTTCAGTTCATTGTGACTACAAGACGTCACATCTAAAAAACACAAATCCAACAAAAATCTGCTTTTACAGGGCGACAAAAAGTTCATTTCAGCAGATCTGAAGTCAGTTTGTCACAAGAATGGAACCATCCAAGTGGCTATGCAAATATTTCCCTCTTCACTTCTGTAAATTAAAAAAAAATACCCTTTTGATGATTGATGGTGTAGAAGGGTAAAAGTTTTGGTTACTTATACTTTAATGAAGGGCTGTAACAAAAAAAACTAAACCACAAATCGAACATAAAAAAGCATTCTTGATGATTCTCGGCCACACAGATGTCAGTGAATCCCATGATCTCTCCAACTACCAGCCTCCTTTGCCTCCTTTCTTCTTCTTCTGTGGTGCCTTCTTGCGCGTGGCCCCTGAAGCCGCAGGTTTCTGCTGTCGTGGCGGGACCACGTTACTGGCAGCAGCTGAAGATGAGCCGGACGCAGACCCGGGTCTGGGGGACGTAGGGGGGCTACTGGCCGTCTTACTGGCATCACTGAAAAGAGGAGGAAGATAAAAAGAGGAATGACAGTGATGTTGTTACATAACATGAAATGGCTATCGAGTGGATTCCAGTGGTATGAAAAATTTTTGGGCAACCCTGATCATTTTCAAGATTTTCCTTTATAAAACATTGGTTGTTCGGATCAGCAATTTCAGTTAAATACATGATATTGCAGACAAACACACTGACGTTTGAGAAGTGAAATAAAGTTTATAGGATTAACAAAAGTGTGCAATAATTACTTACTAAGTTTCTCATTTGTCTATTATACCTCAGAGCCAACCAGTGCCCTGGTTATATCATGTGTAGACTGGTAACCGCTGCCACAGTACTGTTGTAATAAGCATCACACGTGCCATGTGCCTACCTGATTACAGTAAAAGGATAGAGTACCAGTTATCGGAAACTACGTCCAGAACAAACACTCAAGGTATTTTTCTTTTGTGGATTCTAAAAGTTTCACATCCATACAGGTAATGTTTCAAAAAATATGCATCCAGGTGGAAATGGAAATAAAACGATGTAATACGCCCTGCAATTATGTACACCACCCCTATGTGTCGCTGTACACAAACATAGACAAAGCTGCAGAGCCCACTGCCATTTTAAAACTGTATTTTCAATAAAACATCTCCAAAAATCATAATTACAATCAAACAATGTAAACAGACTTGATCCCACTGTTTTCTATTCTTGGCACATGTAAATCTCCTTTGGGTGAGACTGTGAATAATTTTATTTTTGGCCAAAACAGCAGCAGCTGGAAATCTCCACTGTGGTTTTATTGGCATCAAAACAAAAGGACAATCTGAGGTGCTTTTCCTCCATTAGATGAGTGGATTACTAGCTTTAAATTGCAGGAAATTGCAGCCAGACATTTGTACGAGCAGGTGAGGTGTGTTTGCGTGCATCTACTCACAGCTCGGCTGAAGCTCCGGCTGTCGCTCCCTGTGTGCCTTTTCCTATTTGTTCCTTCTTCTTTCCCTTCTTCTTGCCTCTGTAATAGGAGCGCTCCCTCATCGGCAGCCACCTCTCAGGGTCAGGGGTCGCTTTGGGGTCATAGTTCTTGGGTAGTTTGCCTGAGGAGAAATAGAAGACCACAGACCATCATTGGGAGGAAGCATGTGGTTAAAAACTAGAGCTACTCAATAATAAGAGAGTAGAACATAATACATGTATACTGCACATAAAGTCAGAATTCACTGACCACATTTAATACAGTTACAAAGAAAAATTACAGCTGGTGTCTAATCCTGCTTTTAACCCTGACCCTGTTTCACATACACATACCTTTCTTTTTCTTCTTCTTCTTTTTGATGTCAACTTGGCTGTGAAGAGAATATAGATTTTAAGCATAAAAAGGACATTATGCATATCAGTCAAAGTTTATCTTTCCTGAAAAAAAGAAAAAAAAGGACTGGAATGTGCAGAAATCTTCAAAATGTAGTTCTGATAGTGCAGAATGATGTGCTTTACCCTTGCTCTTTGGGAAGGTTCTCTCCTGTGACTTTAGCAGCCTTTTTCCTTACGTAAGTGGCTCCGTGGGAGTTTTCTAGCTCGTCCACGTCCACGTTGAATGACATGGTGTCTGCAGACGGAAGGTGCTTGCTCAGGCTGGGCAGAATTGCTAAGGTCATACTACTTGTTTTGAATAACCATTGCATTTCAAACGTAGCTCAGGATGCAGATAACCAGCGCGTTTCAATGAAAGGATACGATTTGGCTTTATCTGTGTCCACCAGAGAATATGCAGAGATGAGTTGTGCCAGAGTGTGGATGTCGTTGGTATTTTGTCTGAGGGAAGGAACATATGTGTAAGTAAAAGGGGAAAACAGCAGCATTTAGAAAAAAAAAAATACAGTATGAAAGATGTTTATCAGTAAAATGGCATCCTGAAATAAAAACAGAAAGGTCTAATATCATCTCAAATCTATTCTATGTCATTTACAATTAATATTACCTGTAAAATTGGTAAATCTCAGATGCATAATGGCTGTAAGCATTACATATTTTATTTTTGTAAATCATGAAACTATGTGAAAAGTGGTCTAATAACTTTTTTCTATGCCTGTATGTGTTAACAGTGCCTTCGAACTCATTAACCATAACAGTCATAACCATAAATAATCATCATGCAACCGTGAATGAAAAAAATATTTTGGGTTTCAGCATATCATAGAAATAACCTTTGACAACCTAAAAGATCTGCCTGAAGATCTAAACAATAAACCATTCAATGGCAGTGTGATAACCTCTGTGGAGAACACATTAAACATATTTCCTCCCACACATCACTCATGTTGAAGTGGAGGACTGTTTAGCAGAGCTGTACTCACTTCCACAGCTGCTCCAGATCACTAATGGCCTCTTTTTTCCGCCCGTACTTAAGTTTGAAGTTGGCAGCTTCTCGTACAAGAGCCAAGTGTGCAGCAGATCCAGGCTGAGGAGGAAGGAACAGCATGATTACACAGCGGAAAAAACATATTCACATGTCAGACACTAGTACAGATGCTAGTTTTCTCTGTCACTCTGTAGTTTTTTCCTGTTTATTCCAAACTAAATGGAAACACAAAAGAAAAGGTTTGAGAAGAGGTTTTTTTTTTTTACTCAACAGAAAAAAAAAACAGCCAGTGTTCAGGACAAGTATTGAAGACACTCACAGACCTGTTCAGACTGGTAGTGCCCGATAGCTTGTTTGAAAACATCAATAGCGCTGTCAATGTCTTCTTCATGGGAATACATCGTCACCAAAGCCGATACCTGAGGAGTCAAAAACATGTCTATCAGCTGGTAATGAAGATTATTAAAGAGGACCAAGAAACAACCAACTGCCACTAAAGAAAGACAGTAATCTACACCTGATTTGAAAAAGAAATTCAGGGAATACTTTGTTATCTCTAGAAAACAGTTTGTCATCTCAGACTCACCATCCCCGCTTTGTGCTTGAACTCTTCAATTGACCTCAGGACGTCACAGGCTTTTGTTACATGACCTGTACAAAGAACATACAATATTATACAGTATAACAGCAGCAGCTACAATATTGGATAATTCTAAGTATTAGCAATAATTCCATAAATTTTCATCATAATAACATGCAAATTACTGAGAGGAAGCAAACGTTGACTTCATTAACTATCACTGTGGAGGCAATAAAATGACAACAAAAGTAATATTTTTGCTTTTGTAAATAGAATTATGCATTTTCAAACATTTCCCTGTGGTCTACACAAACTGTAAATGTTCTGTTTGGGTCGTAATTCTTCATTAATTCAACTCCACAGGTTTATTTTCAACACTATTTCTGAGTAATGACACCAGAAAGGTGGTTTTGAGCGCTGGCCCTTTAAATGCAAATGAGCCACTTCATACTCCGCCCCCTCCAGGTTGCTGACTGTGCTGCTCTGTCCCGTTCAGCCATGTGTGTTCATTAATACAACCAACAACTGAACATTTTAGGTAATCCGGTCATTTGTGTGGACATATTTTCAGTTTTTACTACAACCACTGCTGCTGATAAACAATTATGTTAAACTCGGAGAAATGTTCATCAGAAGTCTGGACCTTATATGTGCAAATGTTGTGACATAACTAGTGATAAAACATAACAAATTAAGCAGGAACTGAAACAGGTTGTAGAAATTCACTTGATTTTTGCTGGAATTGATCTAAAGATAGTTTTGCAGCAGCTGGAGGGTTTGAATACAAACTTTATGAACTATTAGGGTCCAAATACACAAATAAATGAACCACAGACTAATAAAAGTTGGTTTAAATAAATATGAGCGCTTTAAGATAATAACCACAACAGTCAGAAAGTTGACAAACAAATGTGAAAGAGAAAGACTGTGCCAAAGACAGACCTGTCAATTCTACAAAGAAGGAATTGATGGAGAAATAGATTTCAGTATTTAAATTAATGCAGCTTATGTAGAAAAAATATTTTATTAAATAAACTTTTTATTACATTTGTTTGAGAACTTTTTGACTCTCCCTCGTATTTACACTCTATTCAAGTAAAACAATGCACAACAAAACAGATCTCTCAATGTACCACATATGAGAACATGGCAGTACCTTGTACTAAGTACAGTTGTGCCATTGTTAGTTTGATTCCCGAAGCACTCTCTGGATGTTGATCAGAGAATTGCTGCAACAGAAAACACAGGCACCGTTTTTTACTACAAACACAATACTTTAATAGTGAGTTTCTGTGTTAAAAGCTTCACTGAAATCCAGGATGTATTTAGCTTTAGCCTTAAACAAAACTCTAAAGCTAAAACTTCATTCTATTCTGAACACAACAGCAGAAAATGGTTCAGTTTGAACATTCTGCATAGATTCTTAAAGACATGTTTAAGGACATGCAGAGTAAATAGTAACAAAGATATCTGTAATATGCTTAAATAATAATTTATGGTTTGGATCCAGCAGTGGACAGAAAATAATACATGTGGTATAAATGGAAAGAAAACATGGAGGGTCTGAACTAGGCAGAACCAACAGAACCCCAGACTCACCTGTAGGAGTTCTATGGCCTTGCTGTGCTGCTTCTCTCTGCTCAGCTGAGCGACCTGGATGAGGACCGGTCGAGGGTGACCCGGGTTCTGAGACTGAAGACTGGATGACAGTTTCCTGCACTGGTCAGCCTGTTAATGGTAAATAGCAAAATTAAAAAATAAATAAATAAATCAGCAGTGGCAACCCTGGAATTTTGAGAACCTAAACTCTACTGTGAAGAGCAGCTGAAACAGTACCTGGTTTGTGTACATTGCTAGAAGGGCTTTGTTGAAGTCGATGGCCTGCAGCTGCTTCTTCGCCAGTTTGTATTCAACACCTTCTGCGTTTGTTAATTTCACCTTTTTCTTTGAGTCGAACACATTTTGGTCCTGTCAAAAGAGGTTCATGTATGTAAAATATGGCATATGATGATATGATAATACCCTTGATTCACAGGGCTGTTGAGATGGAAATAGCCACAACATTTTTAATAAACAGGTCACACTCGCACCTTGTTTATGGTGATGATATTGTTGGCCGTCACAGCCAGCAGCCCCACATCTGACGGTCTGCAGAGAAGTCACATTTCATGAGTAACATTGTTCATAGGTACACATACAGTCACATACTGTTAATACTGTAAATGTGCAACAAATCAGATTTTGTCCATTTTTATTCTTTATTCTACTTGGCTCTAATCTTATATTACTTTGTAAAATTATCTTATTTTTAGTGTTGTAATTTTATATTCTATTCTTATTTCTGTGGTAGTGATGTTTTGTTAATATTGTTGCACTCACTGGAGTAGCACCCCTAATTTCATTGTACACACAATGACAATAAAGCCTGTTCAATTGTATGTATTTACAGTGGTTATGGAGAGAGGCCTTTAAAATACATGCAAGTGTAGCTTTCTGAAAGCCTGTGTACTGGAGCTGCACGATATATCATTTGTGAATCATCATTGTGATGTACGTGTGCAACAGTCACATCGCAGGTCCTGTGATGTAGGAGGCAAAGGACCTCAACATGTTCTTCTCATCTAATTACCTCCGCCAAGGAGGTTATGTTTTTGCCGGCATTTGTTTGTTGGTTTGTGTACAACATAACTCAAAAAGTTATGGATGGATTTTGATGAAATTTTCAGGATAGGTTGG
>JAPSES010000002.1:3181661-3213055 GCA_029822895.1 Maxillicosta whitleyi
AACTAATATATATTTATGTCATTTTTTCCCCAAAACATGCTTTATATTTTAGATTCTTCAAAATAGTTGCGCTAAAAAAAAAAAGCATTTTCACAAAACCAAAGACAGCAGGTGGATTCTCTGCTTCATATCTATCCATACTCCCGTGGTGGAAGAACCCCCCCCCCACTCCCACACACACACACACGTCTGGAATGTCTGCACTGTAAAAATAATAAATCATTCTGTATTCATATTTTTGTAGCAGGGGTTAACGTTGTAAATATGTACAGCCTGTATAGGTTTTTTGTTTATTATTATTATTATTATTATCATCATCATTATCATTATTATTATTATTTTTTGCATTATCCATATGCATGCACACTTTTTTCCTTGCACTTTATTTATTCTATTGTCTTAATTTCCTCGTTATGGGATCAACAAAGTCTAATCTGATCTACTGCACTGTCCCAAATACAAACAAAAACAGTTGCTGTTAAGTGTAAGAGGACAAAAACATAACATGTGGTGAATAGACGAATGAGCGCCTTAAACATAGTGGAACGGATGCTGCAGAATAATCAGTAATCCATCTCTTCCAGCATTCCCACCCACAGCTGTTCCCATGTTCCTTCCTTCTGACTGTCCAATATGTTGGAGCATAAGCGCAGACCCTTGTTCGTCTGCAGATGGTAGAACCTCAGACGCTGGCTGAAATGAGTCTAAACTAAAGTAAATAGAAAAGTGGGAGGAGCCAAGAGTTCCAGTGTGACCATCTGGATGGAGGATTAGACACCTTAATGCTTCCATTCAGAGAGCAGTGTGTGAGAAACAAAACAAAAGCCAGTCAGAGCACAATGAACCACCAAAAAAAACACAAATACAAGGAACAGCTGTGGTTCTGTTATTGGGTAAATTTTAGACGGTTGGATATAAAATCATGTTACACCGATTAATTTGTCACTTTAGATTTAACATGTGATCAAAACTCATTTGTAAATGAACGATCACAGCTACGTGAACACTTCCAGATATTTATTGTTCAGTATGTTTTTTTTTTTTTTTAGGTTCTTTCTAATGATTTATTTCAATTGTTTATTCCACTGACTGTTGAGAAAAGGATATACCAGAGATACCAACTCCAGAAAAGGAGCCTACAAGTTCACGTGTAAATATAAATCAGGGTTGATGTGCGGCCTTCAAAAGTGTTCTGGATCTAAAAATCTGCAAAAATAGTATTTAATTTGATATGGTAGGTCTCAAGTTATGTTGACATGAACCAGTTTGCTGTATTGTGTAGGGTTGTTCCAATCATGTGACCAGAAATCGGCGCCGATCACACGACTGCGGACTCGGACGTTATGTTCCGATCAGGTATCAGATAAATAATACATATGTTTATTATTATTTATTAAGTAGAGATGAAAAATAAATTATATTTCTTAAACTACCAATGTTCACAATGTGGGTCCGTGTCCACACACACACACACACACACACACTCTTTAAACTGAAGCATGGGATTTGCTCAGAGTTTTTTGCTGCTATGTGGAGATATTTCAGAGTGAACAGGGAGAACGACGTGGTAGCAAACCGTAAGCTTTGCAAACTCAGCATCTGGAGAGGTGGAAAAACAAAGTGTGCGTTTAACACAACTAATTTATTGAGGCTTTGGTGTTGCACTAGGTTCTAATGTTGCACTATTGCTATTGTGAAGGAAATGTTATTTTATTTCTGTGTTGTTCTGACTTTCAAAATTTTTTTTTTTTTTTTTTTTTAAAGGGACATCCTGGATTTTATTCTTTGCTCTTAGTTAATTTCATAATCTTTTATAGAAGTATCAGATCTGGACTCGGTATCGGCAGATGTGTATTAAATGTCCAAAAAAAAGTAAAAAATTAAGTCCATTAAGTTCCTGTTCCAACCTGACAATTTATTATGAAATTAGGAACCAATTATCCCTAAATTTGGAGTCCCTGGTGAAAAATGACTCGTGACCAGTGGGAATCAGTGTGTTGGAGTAAATAAAAACATTTTCCTAAATTCTAGGATTCAGGAATGTTTTTCCAGTATGTGAAAATAGGCAATAAATCCAGTCTCAAATTTAAGTTGTAGAAACATATAGGAAACATGTTAATGTACATGAATATCTGGATGTGTCTAAGATGTACATGTCAATGGAAAATTATAAAAAGTAATAAAAATAATTGTAAATAAATCATCACATTTCTCTGTTTTTATCCCCAATAACACTAACTGTATGTTGATATTGTACCCTTATTTATATAAAGTTCATATTTCTATAGAATTAATTTTTCTTCTATTAAACTTTTATCGTATCTTCCTGGAACCTAAGAAAATAAAAGTTGGATCTTTCCCAGCCACGTCCTTCTCAACCTCTTCCAGTCGTTGTGACCTCAGTCTGGCTAACAGCTACTTGTAGCCTACTTTCTAGTTGATGCTAGTCTTTAGCTCGTCCAGTTGATATTTCTTCAAGTCATCAAGTTCCTTTGTTATATCCGTCTTTAGATCAACCATTGTTTTAGCCATAATCTTGTTAATTAGAGTAGACAGAGCTAACTTTGACCGCTGCATTAGCTTTAGCTCCAGTGTTGTTAGCTGTTAGCTCCTGAGCTAGCAGCTAGGCTAATGAGGTTATTTGTCTCAGTTTTCTTCTCGTCAAGTCCCTTCGTACTAGACTTTACTGTTTTCTGCCTAACCCCATTCATTCTCAATTAGTATTCGCTGTGAATTAGCAAAAAATATTCTTGAATTTAATTGGAAACGGCATGATACAATAATTTTTCAGATCATTTTTCTTTTTTTAATGCATTGGACAGCATTTTTTTTAACCCATAAAGACCATATATTAATTTACTGATATACACTTTTAATACAAATCCTATAATTTCATGTAAATAATAGTGTTGTTTTTTCATGGTCATCAGATGTGACCATGTTCAGAGGCTCTGTAGTTACCATGGAAACACCTTCTCCTTCTACAAGTTTCATAAGTGACAGTGGATGGAGACGCAATTTCTGTTCAGTTAATGATATATTTTGTTGTGAAAGGTCACCATTTCCTCAGTTTTCTCTGTTTTTGATAGAATAAACTTTAATCTAAGCTTTTATGAACTATCTACAGTAAATCAAATACAGGAAAATACATGATTTTCACTGGGGGAAAAAAAAGGCAAAATGCAGAGAATATTATAATAAATCATGATAAATAATTGAAGAAAGGTTCAATATAGAGAGAAAAAAAAAGCATTAAGGAACTGCCACAAAAGTAGCACTGGCTCCTTATGGGTTAAAGCTGTGAAAGTCTTGGCCCCTATAGAGGACAAACATGCATGACTGGGTCTCAAGAAGCTATCATGCATTTCATAATTTCCTAGAGAGACTACGTCTACCTGCAAACAACTCCCTGTATGCGTTTAGGTACTTAAGCGAATAAAGAGGATACCGATATCGGGCTAAATCCTTAACACACGTTGCAGTTTTGGCGTCTTATCACCTAAACGGATGCTAAATGTTGTTATTTGAGAAGTGGCTCCAGACTTTCTCTCAGAGTTTAACAGATGTGGAGAGAGTTGTGTCTCCTCGCAGATAGAATCGGATCCGTCGTAGTCAAAACAAACACTCTACGGCGGCAAAAATCCAAGGTTGAAGACGAAGAGGAAGAGATGTTAATCACCACAGTGGAACGCACGTGTCATGTCATTACCTTGACTTTTTACATTATTAAACAGAAGCGGCTGCAGGTTGAAGCAGACCGTTTTCCTGCGGGTGTTTTTTTGATGTTAAAAATAAAGTCTAGTTATTTATACAGGCTAACGTGCCTTTTAGCCCTTTCATGCATGGTTTGTTAATAAACTAGTGGTATTTTTAACATTAAAAAACATGTCCATAAATACATCTGTGTGCAATATGTTCTAAAGGCATCAGTGCAGAATATTTGCTTATGTGTGAGGGATGGATTTCTGCTTTAATTTTTAAACTGTTTATTTTACCCAAAACCTATTTATTTTAGCTGCTTTTGTGTTTTATCATAGGTTTTATACACAATGCACAGATTGGAGGACCTAACCCAAATTTCTGTTTTAGTGTAAAATAAATAAATAAATAACATGAAAATCTGAAGAAAAGAAGAAGGAAAAGAGGTAAAAGCAGAAGAAGGAAAAGAGGTAGAAGGAGGAGGGAAAGTAAAAGCAGAAATAGAATAAGGAAAAGTAGAAACAGAAGGAGCAAAAGAAGTAAAAGCAGAAGAAAAAAACACAGGTTCGTCTTATAGACTCTCAGGATTTGATTTTGACAGTATTTTCCATCAGAGCGGAAGCTCAACGTGAAGACAGCGCCTCATTTATTCTACTCATATGTCACTTAAAGCTGTAAAAATAAATTAAATCAATCATGCAGTAATGTAATTGTGTTGCAGCTCTGTGTACAAAGTGTTTACCGTCAGACGCTGAACACAAACAGCCTTTCAAAGTATTCTCATTTCATTGCTGTGGAAGTATGAGCTGGGTTTTATGTATTCAGTTTGGGTCTTCATAGCTCACTGGGGGGGGGGGCTCAGAAATAGAAACAGCATAGTGTGCAATTATACTATCACAGCCACTGAAATACAGATTAGAGACGTGGGTAAACCTGGTCACAGACAGTATGAATAAAAGTGAATCCCAGGCAGACGGCTCTTTCACCTGCACACGTTCACTTTAAATAGGAATCTGTCGTTTATTATAAAAAAAGAACAGATAAACTGAGCAGAATTAGCTTGTTTGTAATAGGGCTGGGTACCAGGGCCAGTTTCCTTCATCAATTTGGATTCAAAAGGTCTTGAATCAATTCAGTATTAATTGATTGATATGACTAAACTTAACCTGAATCAAAAGTACAACTAACCTGATCATTTGACTACAACATCATGTAACGTATCAATACTGGCATCAATTAATTACAAAGGAAATAAATAAGACATTTCAGCAGTGAATAGATGAATCTACTCTTAAATAACTGGTTCTACAGCGTCTCTGAACAGACTTCTACCTCATCCTTATTCTCCGTTATGCCTGGGCTTTCTAGTGTTAAGGACCATTACCATCACCCTGGGGTGCTGCTATTAATTTTGGCCCCTGAACCATAATCATGTTGGGCCCTTGGTACAAGAAAGTAACTTGAGGAAGGAGGGGGGGTGGGGCCTGAATGTACTTTTGTACATGTTGCAAGGAACTCTACTAACAAATAAACATTCCATTAAACTGACCTGTCACTGTCACATCTGTCTGTTTCTCTCTCTCTCTCTTTCTCTGGCTGCCACGCCTCCCAATCAGCCACTTCCATCCACAGCTATAGATCATCAGGTGGTCAGTATATATTCAGGCCTTTGCTCTGTGTTCATTGGCAGATTTTTCCTTTGCGCACCTCTCCAGTGTTACTCCTGACCTCCTGCTCCCTGGATCCGACCCCGCCTGTCGTCAGGTTACTCGCCTACACTTCGGTCCGACCTCTGCTAAACCACCTGTCTTCTGACCACACCTTCTGCCCTCGCCTCAGCTGGAGCTTCCTGGTTCTTCACCCATCGCTCGTCCTCGACTCTGCGCTCGGTTGTCCCTCATCTGGCGGTCAAACTCCGCCCCTGAGGATTTCCCTCGGAGACTGACACCTCGGTGAGACTCCGAGCAAGCTACATTTTGAAAAGTCCAAACATTTTTCTTCACACACACACAGCTCTAGCCCTGGCTCCAGCTCCAGCAGATCCATGTGTCCCTCAGTCTCCTCCGACACCCCCGCTCTTACAGAACAGCCCCAGTTCGTACCCAGCTAGCTAACACTACATTCCCTAGTGATTTATGTTTGACAAAACAATTTGCCGGTGAACTTTCCATCCTAATTGCTAATATAACTTGCCAAGCTCTGACTGTTTCCTGTACAACTGCTCCGAGCCTCTGAGAACACACATTTCATTTTGGTGTGTGTGTGTGGGGGGGTTTGAAAAAGGTCCACAGATGACTAAAAGTTTTTCCATTTGTCACAGCATTTAACTAATTGGTTGTACTTGGGATTTAATGCAATATATTAAAAAATGCTCCAGGAAAACATCTACATCACCTTTAAACTATATTTATTCTCATTTCTTGTATTCAAGTTCTGACTTGAAATTCACTAGATTTTTTTAACTTTAGATTTTTCAGATATTAAGCGTGTTTGTACAAAGTATCTGTTCGGTATCACTGATACCAACAACCTGCATTTGACTCTGGTATCACACATCACCAATGCGTGCAGTATTTTCTAAACTATGCCACTTCTGACCCCTATTCCACCAAGGATGAAAAACAAAAACAGTATGTTCAACAACTACTGCACCTCTTGGAAATATTCATAGTCTAGTTTGAGGAAATTCCACCATCACTGGACTGAAAAACAACTTTTCAAAACCTATGGGATAAACTCAACCACTGGTGCAAAAATAAGATGTTTTTCTTCCTGAGAACTTTTTTTTTTTTTTCCACAGAACATTGACAATCTGCTTGTCAGCTCTTAGACTTAGAACACTGTATCATACAAAATTTAAAGTGGAAACTTCAGTGCGTGTTTTGGTGGAAAAAAGTTAGTTTATTCTGAAGTTTAGAAGGGACAGTACCTCTACCGTCTGACAGCTTTATACTTCATATTCACACCAATACACATTACATACAAACAAACAAACAAACAGACTCTTGAGTCTAGATAAAAATCACTTTTTTTTTGGTCGTAGCGCACAAAGAACCTGACAAGAGAAGATGCAGTGGAACTTGTTCTGCTGTAGCTGGAAAGTGTAAGTGCTAAGATAAATTTGTTCGCACTTCATGGCGGGACTCGCTGTGAATCTGGCGTTAAGTCTTGGCCTAGAAAACACACGCAGCTAGATGCATCACCTCACATTTTTCAGCGACAGAACCAAAAACATCTCTTCTGGCCTGTAAGTGCGTGTGTTCCTTTTGAAAAATGGTGTCTCTTCCTGTTGCCCTACTTATGTCGAATGGCCCTAAAAGCAAAAGGTCCAGGACACACATACATTGCTTGTTTTCTTTATCTAGTGTTTTAACAAAGTCTGCCAGAGCGTAAACAGTTAACCAGGATACATAGTCAGTATTTCTTTTTTCTCTAAAGCTTCAACAAAACAAAATGAATTCCGTATGTAGGTCAAACAGCCCTAGTGATGACCAAGTCCTGTGAGGTACGGTATATGGATTTTGTTTTTGTTGTATTAAAAAAAAATACAAACATGTGTCAAAGAACAAAAACTGTCCTGTTTTCTATTCTGGCAACAAAAATACAACCCAAAAAATGGCACCTAACTGTTCCTTTGAATCTCAACACTAGGAAGATTACTTTGACCGGTTCAACCTGTTAAAAATGAAAGAACGTTTCAGGCATAAAATGAAATATTTAATGTTTAACACCATTCATCTCCTCTGTGTTCAACAAAGGTGAAAAACAAGTTTTTTAAGCTTAAGGTGAGAAAATGGCGACAAAATGTTTTTTTTTTATTTTGTTATCTTCCAAAACACAAGTTAATGGCAATATATAGTAGTAGTGTCTTAGAATTGTGTTTTTGTACATTTTTAGTGTAGATTCTATTTTCTGTAACTTCTATTGCTATTTTGGCCAGAACAAAGATTTTTTTTTTTTTTGCCCATTAAATACAGGGGGGTTTTTTTGTTTGTTTGTTTGTTTTAAACACGTGGTTCCAGACACAACAAACCCCACCCCTCACATATATTGTACTTTATTTTGTCACCCATCCTGCTGTTGCTGTCATGTCTGTGCTCTATACACAGACCCACTACTGCCTAATTAATGCAGGTGCGTCTGATACTTGTTGTTATGACTGATTAATTAGGAACACCTGGGTTAAGAAGTGTGCCCAATAGTGAAAGAAAGGAAATTAAAAAAAAAAACAAAAAAAAACAAGAGCCACAGCTGAAGTTCAAGAAATAGTGGGACATTGCCTCTATATATGTGCCAAACATGAAGTAAATTTAAAACAATTTATGTTTTTATTGAGACATTTTAATGTTCACCCATGAAAGTAAATGGGAGGAAAAAAACATCTATTTTGACCTACTTTTCCAAAAATGTAACCACATCTATTCTGGGTTACTGGCAATTTATGAACTCAGTTTGGTTTGAATTCAACTAATAGTTTTTCTGTTAAAGTAACAAACTGAACCTAAAACAACCCCCCCCCCCCCACACACACACACACACACACACACACACCTCTCTGTTGGAGGGGCAGGGTATTAATCATTAAAATCCATGTTTTCACACAACTGTACAGGAACGTTCTGCTGAAGTTTGAGCCTCCTCATGTCTAGTTCAGACCTGCAGAGTGATGAAGCTAATGTTTTGTTTTTTAGAATCACACCTGCTCAGTGGTGTCATTGGCTGGAAGCCCCGAACATCCCCAACACAACAAGAGGAAAATATGCAAATGCAGGCAGAGAGCAGTGTCTCTGCAGGTAAATCACCACCACACACTTCTCATAAGTGATGATTGAGAGGGATTATTAATATTTATATTATAACACAACCACCAAAACAAATAAACGGATAAATCACTGTGTTCTTGTCCATCAGACTCGTGTTATGGGGACACATAACCATGTATCTAAAAAAAAATAAAAAAAATAAAAAAAAAATTGCTCCTGCATTTTTGCTTCATCTATGTGAAAACTTCAGATCAAGTCACTAAAATGATTATAGCAAATTATATTTACCAGTGTATAGGGGGAAACGGAATTTTCTGATCTGAAACATCACAATAATACAAGGTTAGATCTTAACTTTTTTGCACTAGCCACCCGGGCTAGTAGCTTGCAAAATGCACTAGCCCGTTACTTGAAGCCCATCTCCTGTGACAATTTCAGAAGTTTCAATACTGAAGTTAAAACAATTATCAAGTTGAAAAAAAAAACAATGCTCCCACTTTCAAGTTTGGTGTAATGAAAGCATTATTTTATTGATTCCATTATGGTTCTCATACATGACCTTTGTGTTTAAATTAGTGGTAACTGTTTGACTTTCACAGGTAGCCATTACTTACAGGAAACTTAAGTCGACTAGTTGTAATATCAGAAAATTGACAAGAACTGAAATCATTCAATAGTCTTAAACTAGAAAAAAAAACAAAAAACATGACAAATACTTATAAACAGACTAGAATTGACACCATACACTTAGTTGTCTTGCCGATGAACTAGAATATAATGTGACAAATTCTTATGCAAGTAAATTTTCATACAAAAATAAATATTCCTCAATAGTGCTGCAACCATGAAAAACCTATGACACATATATCATAATGTTTCATGGTAATAATGTCAAAGTAATAATCACAACTGAGACCTAATGGTTAAAAGTTTAGCACTAGCCCATGGATATCTACACTAGCTAGCGGGCTAGTGTTAAGATCTAACCCTGCAATACATGACAAAAAAAAAATAAAGTCACATTGTCGTGTGTGACCTTCTATTTATCCAAACTCTAACCCCATGTCAGAACTCCACAGTGAAATTATCCAGGTTCTCTTCTGAAAACCGTCTGGTATGTGTGATGTTATTATGAGTTGGGAAAATATGTGTATCTTTATACAACTGTAGACGCAGCCTCGGTATTTGTGACACGAAACACTGTTTATGTATGAATGAGGTCTAAACATAGAAAACTAAAGACGGTTTTATTTGTACACATTCAGATACAGAAGAATTATTATTATTATACAGAAGTCTCTCAGAACACAAGTATTAAAGACAAATATAAATCAGATATAGGCCTAAGCCGTGCAAAGTATCAGACAAAAATATTATTTGTTTTGTAAAATATCCAAATAAATAAATAACTACGCAGCTACATGTTTGTGCACACGGCCTCAGATTGACTGTTATAGGTTTATATTTTAGATTTAGTTTTATTTACACTGTGTAGAGGTTTTGTTTATAATTTATTGCACTGTGGAACCGGAGACAGTAAAGCATTCTATTCTATCACTGGAGTACATACATTGGATTTGTGTTCCATCTACTGACCTCTGACCTTTTCCTGGTTGAGAGTATATTCTTTCTTTAGGTGTTTCTTAATTTAAAGTTCGCAGAGTTTGTTCTTGGTAGGAATGGACTCCCTACGAACACACCTCTGTCATGTACAATGTTTGTGAGAGTTTAGCTTTATTGTTATAAAACTTGTAAAAGCTTGTGTTAACGATGGGCTTTGATGAAGGCTGAACTGGTGAGGGATTCTTATAATTATTTAAATGTTTTTTTCATGTGACCTCCCATTCGTTTTTTTTTTTTTTAATCCGTTCCAAAATCTATACTATTTCTGTTAAAAAAATTAAAATAAATGAAGTATTTCCTTAAAGAAAACTTACAATTGTAGTGCCTCTCCTCTGCCGTCGTCACAGAAGCCACCATTGCCTTTAAGAGTAAGTTGACAGTAGCATGAATTGCATCTTGGGATATTTGCCAACCACGTCTACATTTGGGTTATGGATGAAAAAAAACCCAAAAACATCTGGGAATTCCAATCCCATTTTAGTTTGTGCGAACTTTTCAACAGAACAGTACTTGGGCCTCAAGTAGTGACATTTCATAAGACTGTGACGACAGAGAGACAGACAGAAGCACTTAATGTGTTTCAGGTGTGCTAAGCCCCTCCCCCTGACTGCTTCACCACGCCCCTCTGCACCTGTGCCTTATATGGTCATTAGTGAAGTCTCCATAAACCCCTCATCCTCCTTCTTACACTCAAGGCTACTTTTCTACCTCATGCTGTGTGTGTGTGGGTTTTTTTTTTAAGTCTTTTTCTTTGTTTCTCTGAATCCTTTGTTTTGATTGTGATGTAAATTAAGCCTCTGTGGCAGTTCTCCACCGTGGATTTTGTCACTTTTGCTCCTGTTTTGTTGACAACCAGGGAGTTTAGTATTTGTACTTTTTTTTTTTTTTTTGTCCACTACTGTTTCCTTTATGGTTCATTATAGAGGTTTTTTTTTCTTTGAGATCCTCGCCCTTATTTACTTAATTTTTTTTTACCATGTTTTCCTCTGCTGGTGGCTTATTTTTCTTATTTTTGAGGAGAAATGTGCTCACAAACAGAATTTCTTAGTCCCTACATCCCCTTAGACACAATAGTGAAGGTTGTGATGATTTAATCAACAGACATAGGGTGGTATAAAATGTCCAAAATATGAGCTGAATAGAGTCTGATCAGGGTCATGTTACTTTGTTTATACCTGCAGGTAGATTTGTTTTGCAGTCGGATGATGACATCCGTTTGTCACTTTTCAAAAACACAATGACGCGTAACATGAAACCAAGACGTGAGTTGAATATAGAAGTGATACAATAAAAAAATGTTCCACCAGTGATGACATAACATTTTAACATTCTTCCTGTCTTTTATTTATATAGAATTTCTGCCCTTTATTTTTATACTGCTGTAACTGACGTTTCCCCAGGGTGGGACGAATAAAGTATTCTATTCTATTTACATCATTCATCGTCATCATCATTATCACAGTAAACATTCAGTAATTTAACGGATCAACATTATCACAGTGAACATGTGACACAAACAATAACACAGTGAAAAAAATTAAACCTAAACCCAAATTTATTTATTTTTTTCGGGAATTAAATGCAAGACTTTTAAGACGCTGTTTATATTAGACTCCTAGGGGTTAAAAACAGGGGCCAAGAAGTGCAAAACACATATACTGTACATTAACAAATTCGAAAACAAATATATAATTATAATTGAAAACAAATTTACATTTCATAAAACACATTTCGCAAATGTAAAAACAAATTTATATTTTAGGAAACAAATTTAGAAAATATTAAACACTTGCTAACTTTATCAGCATTAGTATTTATTCTACAGTAAAGAAAACGGATACACGCCTGTTAACTGAGCACTGCCACACTATTATTTCACTGGAAAATAAACTTACCCCCACACATAATTAGAGTTAGCACTGTTCATGTTAGTTAGCATACCGTTAGCTGCTTAGCGTTTACTTCTCCTACCTCTCCTCTGTTTTGGTTTCTTGATTGGACCGATCACAACAGTTTCTGCTCTCAATTCCGTTTCCATTAAGGGTGTTTTCACATTTGGTCCCTTTAAGCCGTTTAAACGAACTCAGAACGATGACTCAGCATTTTTTTCGCGCATATGTGAACACAACAACCGTACCCAGACCCCTTTGAAATGTGGTCTTAGTACACTTTGCTAAAAGATTCTCCTAATCAGTGCATTGTGAACACAAAGCACACTGAGTTCTCTTCACCTTTTTTCACTTATTGTTGTCTCCTTTGTTTGCCGTAGTTTTGTCACATGACTGTACCCGGGAACAGCAGCAGTAGTGAATCAAAACATGGCAGGTCGAGGTCGTGGCAGCGCAAATAGACAAGACGACTCCGCGACACCTGGACGCGGTGTAGTTTGGGGAGAAGACGAAACAGAATGTCTTTTGGAACGACGAGAACATAAAAGCTCCAAGTGAAAACTACCCAGAATTCAGAGCATTTGGGGGTCTGAAACCTAGAGGATCAGGTGTGAACAGAACGGGGACTGAGGCCCCTTTAAAGCTGAACTGGACCAGAAACAGAACCCAGTCCTCTTCAGTTCTTTTTGTGTTGGTCTACTTTTTGGTTCACTTAAAGAGGACTGAGTTTGGTTCGCTTAAAGGGGATTATATGCGAAAACACGCTAACACCTGCCTTTTGTTCACGTGTTTTGCAGGTGTATTTGTGTTTTACCACTCATAAATGTATCTTTAATATTTAGTATATTTGTTTTCACATTTGCGAAATGTGTTTTTATGAAATGTAAAATTGTTTTCAAAACGTAAAAGTGCTCTTTTGTTTCCAAATTTGTTAAATATATTTTGTGAAATGTAAATGTATTTTGCACTTCTCAACCACTGCAGTTAAAGCTGAAATAAACCTCTGAGTGAAACATACTATACGTCACCTCCAGAGGAAACACAGATTGTTTGTCCATGTGCGTTTGTTTTTTTTTTCCCTCTGATCCGTGCGTGTCTTCGTAGTGCTGCGTACTTTCTACTGATTATGTAACCGTGTTATGTAAATAAATAACTGTTGATGATGTGTTCAGCTGAATGACAAGACCTCTACTCCCACACTTGTTTGCTGAATGAGATGTTTTGGCCGTTATTGTAACGAATCATTATTAGCCGTGGGAGTTTTTTTTTTTTTTTTATGCATCATCATTATTAATCCTCGCGGGCTCTTTGTCTGGTTTTTCTGTTTCCCTTGCGAGAGGCTGCGGTGGTTTGTTTGCAGGTGAAATAAAAGGGAAGCGGTGGGAGCAGCAGCAGCAGAACGCTCTCCCAGTTTGCTGCGTAATGCCTGGGTGAAAACCTAATTACTTGTGTCTGTAGGAGATGGACACGTTTGGCTCGTCAGCAAAGAGCAGCCGGAGATTTAGGGGCTTCGGCACTCTGCGGCACTGCTGCAAGGAATTGTGGGAAGGCTGCACCTGTCAGAGGACCGCTGACAGCTTGTCCTGCTCTTGTTATACAGCCATGCGTGATCCCTCCCATTAGCAGGCCAATGACACAGTTGACTTGTTGTCTACAGGAGGGCACGAGGGCCGGAGGGGAAGCTCTTTACCAGCCATGATGCTCCTGTTCGGTGCATTAGAGCTGTCACTGCGACCTAATTTATACTGCTGGCTGAACACCGACTTTTTTTTTTTTTTTTGTTATGTGTCTGAGTCGACTGTATGTAACTCTGCCAGACAGCTTGACCACTTCAGTTTCAGTCTCGCTTTAACGCAATGAACTCAGTTACCAGATAGTATCGGCAAGTTTTAAAACCCACAAATGTTTCCTATCGCTATTACATACGACGGAGCATTAGGGCCATTCATGAAGGAGAAGATATTTTTTGATACGACGAGATTAAAGTCAACATGTCGGCATTAAAGTAGAAATTCCGAGAATAAAGTAGAAATTGGATGTCGACTTTAATCTTGATGGGTCGACAGAAAAAAAACAACAACTTTTTTCTTGACATTTAACGCATTTGTCGAGATTAAAGTCGACTTGACATCAACTTTATTCTCAACATTTCGAGTTTAATGTCGACATGCTGACTTTAATCTCGTCATATCAAAAAATATCTTCTCCTTCATGAATGGTCCTAATGCTCCGTAGTAGAATTAGAACCAGAACCGTGTTTATTTTCATGTAAATAAACCAGATTCACATTACTGGGAATTTGCTTCAGTGGAAGTTGTGGAAAAAATTATTAGACCACCCCTTGTTTACTTTACTTCAGTTCTTACATCAATATCTATGTCATTGTACTGACAAAAACGGTGCTTTTAGACATTCCATGTTTGGCAACAGTATTTTCAGATCCATTTTTCTGTTTTTAATGGAACATCCTTTGTCCGTTTTTCCAGTTGACAGTGGTTTTGTTTGTTTGTTTCAGTAACTAAAGCTGTGAAACTCATTAAAGAGTGACATGAGAGTTTATTTTAATACAGAATGTGTTTATAATAAATAATGTTCAGACAAAACCAGCCTTTCTTATGGCCTAAACATCAGAGTTTACATGTAAACTTGATGAATTTAAGAAATAATAAGGACAACTATGAACTAAATATAACATTTTAATAGTGACACAGACAGACTTTATTTATTTATTTTTATTTCCATGTATTGTGTAGCTTAAGCTGTAAAGCAGGCAGGCATTAATAAGCGTTGCTTCTGCCCTTTTTTTTTTTTTTTTTTAGTGAAATTGGATTATTTCTTTCTAGAGTGTGTTGTTTTGAAATGCATATATTACTGAAATACAGTAACATGTGAACTTTATTTATGCCCAAGAGGATCCTTCATTAGTATTGGGGTTTTAAGAATGTGTTGTATAACTCTTAGAATATCCCATATGTGTGTAAATGCCATGACCTTTTCTGTTTATTGTCTGAACCGTAGTTTGTGTAATTTAACACGGTAAGATTAAGTGCTGTGTTACTGAAATGCACTGTTTTGTTTCTCTTATTTATGCCAGTTGGTGCATATATTATATTAGTTGCTTTTTATTTCCATTGATCTCCTGCCGTAAGATCAGATCACTCTGGACTTTAATGTCATTTATAACCAGTTAGACTGATGTGAATTTGGTTAAATTCATCTTTTTAAGACTTAAAAATAAAGGGGGAAAAATAGAAAGTAGATTTTTTTTCCTTTTTCCTTTTTTTTTTTTTTTTTTTTACAAAATCCAGTATTTTTCCCACCAGATTTTACAGTTTACATTCCCTATAAAGTATTAACTCGCTTGGATGTTTTCCCCCTTTTATTTCTTTATCATGGTCAATATAATTTATTAATATATTTTTTGTAAATAATAATGTATTTATCTTAGATCCCTTTTTTTTTTTTTTTTTGGCTGCAAACAGAACATGGATCTCAGTCAGGCTCCACATCTGGACAAAGGACACTGGGATTCTTCTCTTTTATTTTCACAGCTCAGGCTCTGTCAGGTTGTTTGTCCATCTTTGAAAGCAATAAAATGGAAAAAACATCTAAGTTAATACTTTCATGTGCACTGTACATCCCAGCTCCAGTGGGCTTCTAGGTCCAGGTCATAGAAGAACTTTTATTGCATTTGATGCCTGAACTTGGACACAAAAAAATCCTTATAATTGTAATATCTGAGACACAGTTGGAGTTGTTAAAATACTGAGGCAAAATAGACCCAAAAATGTAAATATGAAATGTATTTATGGTTTGGAAACATCAACATTAAATTTATTGATTTGTAAAATACTGTGTATATGTAATTGTATCAGCAGCTGCTATTCGTTGTTATTTGTCTCCAAAGTGGAAATTCAGATGACGTAAGCACAAATACAATAGAAAAAAACAAACAAAAAAAACCTTATATACAAACTATAGATAGATAGATGTGTGTGTTTAAGTGGCTAAAAATTACAATAAATAGAAATAATAATAAAAAGACAACTTAAAATAAGATTAGTCCCATAAGAGGAAATTATATTTTCTATATTCAAATATTTACATGAGCCCAGGCTTTAAATAGGCAAAAGTTCTTAATTTAAAGTCCCTTAACAAGTAAAAAATCATACTGGGAAATTTGAACCCCTCTGCCCAGTTGCCCTTGAGCAAACCATTACCCAGTAAATGCTCCAGCGGAGCGGCTCGGTGTCCTGCAGCAGACGGCCTGTTCAACCTGCTGTGTTTTCTATGAGCTCGGAGTCTCCCTGCAGCTACTCTGACAGGCCACTGCTGTAAACAAGAGCTTGTTTTAGTTAAATAAATGTTTTATGTGATGGTTTGTTTTTTGCCAGGTTCTCCCCTCGCTCAGGGCAGCGCTGACCATTACTTCAGTGTGCAAAGGTTCCAAGTGTCACAAGTTTCATAGAACACTTTTTTGTCCCCATAAAGTTGGTTAAATTAGAAACTCTAAACCTTTCACATGTGTTTTTTTTTTTCATGGGTTTTCAACTGTAAAAGTGACCAGATGATATATTTTTACCCAAAGACATGATTTAAACTGGTGTGATTTTATTAACTACCAATAAAATCCTATGGAGGTCATTAACCCTTTAAACCCTTAAACCATCTGGACTTTTTTTTTTTTTTTACTATAAAATGGTGCAAAAATACTTTATAAATGTTGTGAATCAGTTACATCATATGGAGCAGATCACTTATATGTGAAAAAAAAAAATATTTGTTTTTGTTTTGCTTGTTTTAAAGCAGAAAGGAATGCAGAATATATTATTTGTTGTGGCTTTTTCCTCTATAAAATGTGCAGTGTTATAAGAGTCCAACCCATGGAAACCATGTGGTAACAAAAGCATGTTATTAAACAACAATAATCAAATATGCTCATTATTTTTCTTACTTGTTTACAGTTTAGTAAGTGATTATATCAAAACAATAAAAAGAGACACAGTGCTATAAGTGTACAGGAGTACAATTTCATTTTGGATAATCGGTAATCAACTTTGGATAGTTGGTAATCAATTTTAGATAGTTGATAATCAATTTTGGATAGTTGATGATCAATTTTAGATGGTTGGTAACCAACTTTGGATAGTTGGTAATCAATTTTAGATAGTTGATAATCAATTTTGGATAGTTGATGATCAATTTTAGATGGTTGGTAACCAACTTTGGATAGTTGGTAATCAACATTGGATAGAAGATAATCAGCTGTAGATAGTTGATAATCAAGTTTGGATAGTTGATGATCAATTTTAGATGGTTGGTAACCAACTTTGAATTGTTGGTAATCAATTTTAGATAGTTGATAATCAATTTTGGATAGTTGATGATCAATTTTGATATTTGATAATCAATTTTAGATGGTTGGTAACCAACTTTGGATAGTTGATAATCAACATTGGACAGCTGGTAATCAATTTTAGATAGTTGGTAATCAATTTTGGATAGATGGTAATCAACTTTCAGACAGTCATCCTTCGTCTGTAAGGGTATTAAAACTCACTGTCATCAGAAATAAATTCCATCTCAGAGTTTAAGACGTTCACCACCAGAACTAAAACCTACTTAAAGACAAAACACAACTGTTCTCATTTGTAGTAAATGTGAATGGATTACATTTTAGATTTATAAATATATATGAAAGTATTGTTGTGTGGAAGAGTGAGTGAGTAAATAAACAAAAGCCTCATATAATGTACATGTGACTGGATTATTGAACTGTGTGGTGCGATTGTTTTTAATTATGTATATTTTTTATTGTACTGCAGTGTTGTGGAAGAGTCCAACTGGGAACTGGAGTGAAAATTAGCATTAGCTATGAACTCTATATGCATCTCATCAGCTGCAAATATATTTGACTGCATTGTCCCTGTCAAATAAATAAATAAAACACTAAATGTAGAATGTTTTGTGTAAAAAGAAAAATATAGGCTTTTTTTTTCAATGCAGTTAAAATGTCAGTGAAAAACATATGGATGAAGAAATACCCTGGACTTCGCTCATTATATGCACAAAAAGCTCCCGAAGGACCCGTTGCACATTTGTCATTCAGAGTATGAATTGTTTCCTTCAGGAAGACGTTAATGCAAATGCAAATATAACCAGTTCAAGCTTTGTTTTCTCCCCACGTCCATCAACAAATACCAGCACAAGCTTCAACTGCTGTTTAGGCCTGTTTTAACATTCATTGCACCCAAGTCAACAAAAGTTGGGCCACAGCATTAAAAAAAAAAAAAAAAATGTAGAATGGAACTACATTTGTGTTACTTTTACATCCCATGAGGACTGGGCAATATTTTACATATTTCATGTATTCTTTATAACACCTGGTCTTTTAAGCTGTTTCCCAGTGCACTGTAAAAAAAAAAAAAAGAAAAAAAAGTTATGCTTATTGCAAAACGGGAGGAAACTCACATTAGTTAAGAAACTGTTACTGTCTTTTTCAAGTTATGTAAAGATGTAAATGAACATAACTTGAAAACGAACAGTAACATTTACTAATGTGAGGCAACAAGTTTCCTCCCGTTTTGCAAGTAAGCATAACTTATAATTTTTTACAGTGTGGATGGTCAAGTCCTTTTATTATTCTAGTATTCGTGTATTCATGCACAGATGAAGTATTCTGAATATCATCTGACAAATGCTGCTGTACTGAAGGATAACTGGACAAACCACCTCCAACACGTCTAAAAACTCAATTTTTTTTTAACGTAAGTTAAAATTGCACATAAAGAAAGCTGCAACAGTCGTCACCCAACACTGTAAATCCCATGAAACCTGATCTTTTACGTTTTGTACATTGACTTATCACAGGATTTCGGTTAGATTGATGCGTCCGTCACATGTTCGAGCCTTAACCTGTGACCTAGCAACAGTTATTGTTTATTTCTGTAATCAATTAAAATATCGATTTTTTTTTTTTATTATTACATGATGAGTTGAATAGGTGGGAAAAAAAGTAAAAATGTAAAAAAGACATATATCTGAAAATGACAAAAAAAAAAAAAACGTGTCCTTTTAATATAGAACCAGATGAAACAACAGCCACAAGAAGAATAAAAAAATAAAAGTATGAACTAAATATATATAAACTAAATAGTTATATAGAAATAATAAAGTATATGGTATAAAAGTATATATATATATATATATATATAGCTGCATAGGAATAACAACAATAACATAAAAGTCTATAAAAAATATACACAAAACAAATCAAATGACAACAACAAACTACACGTGCACTGCAGTAACAGCTTAATGTAACCAATAATAACTTCCTGGTGTTGTGTGCATCACAAAAAGCATCTGTACGAAACGTCGGATCCGGTTTATAACAGCCAACAAATCCTGAAAATTATCAAAATCCGTCCATAACTTTTTGAGTTATGTTGCACACAGACAGACAGACAGACACCGGCAAAAACATTAGGTAATAAAGTTATATTTGAGGGTCAATGGAGAGACAACTATTATCTGATATACTTCATTGTGTTTGTTGTGACAGTAGAGACCTGTGTGTGTGTGTGTGTGTGTTTCACTGACTTTCCATTGACATCCATCCTGAGATGTTCCTACACGTCTCCAGCTGTAGGTGTGTCTGTTCACACCTGCCGTTCGAAAGCCTCTGCAGATGTGTCTGGAGCGGTTGCCTCTGAAAGTCGTATTTGATATGCAAATGACGCAGCTCATCTTTCACCGAAAACACAGCACACATGTTCGTTTGTTAGAGTTAAACAGACAGGCTTTGTAAACGCAACACTGCTTGAAGGTGACTGACAGGAGGCGAAGATGCAAATGAATGATCTTTAATTATAGCAATGACAAGTTGGATTCTGATTTTTGTTTTTATTAGTGTTCTAATAAGACATGTGCTTTAAGGATGATCGGATCTTACGTGTTTAACCCATAAAAATCATGTGATACGTTTGTGGCAGTTCCCAAATTAATTACTGTCTCTATTTAATAGGGGTGTGTATCAGCAAGAATCTGGCGATACGATACAAATCACAATACTTGTATCATGATACCATATATCATGATACTGTTAAAAAGGCCTTTTTTTGTTTGTTTTTTCTCTTAAATGATTATTTCCTTGAAGAACTGCACCAGAAATTAGCAAAAATACAAAACAAATTTTTATTGGCTCACAACAGGATCTAATGTTATATCATATTAAATGATATTTTACAGTCATTACAGTTTAAAATCCTGCTCAAACGTTCATATTTTATTAGTTCATAACTAACATCATAACGTTATTTTTGTGCGATCCCAACAAATGAACTAACATCTGCCTCTGACAGTAAAAAGTGCTTTTAGGACGCTTCAAATAACCATTATTTAATTTTTTTTTTAAAAAGTGTTAAATAATAATAATAAAAAAAATATAAGCATTAATAAAAACAAAAATAAACTTCTGATATATCTGCGTTTGAATAAATATCTAAAAAAAATATCGATACAGTATTGTGAAATGTTATATATTTATATAATATTTAACATTTCTTAAGTGATTAATCATCACTTATTACAGAATTCTCCTCCATAGTTGGATTTTTTTCCGCTGTGATAATCTATATTTATTAGATTTATTTATATAAGTATTTTCCTATACAGGTATTCCTCAGGTTAAGAACGAGTTCTGTTCCTACGCTGTCAACGTAACCCGAATTTCCGCGTAATTTTCCCTAAATACCCCCTAAATCTCTAAATAAATACATGTATTATATTTCATATAAAGTAAAAAATAAGATACTGTACCTAATGTACGTACAGTATACAGTACATGTACAATAATAGCGGATGAGACTCCGGCGTCGTAAAGTCGAAATAACGTAAGTCGGGTATGTCGTAACCCGAGGACCACCTGTATTTAATTTACTGATGATGTAGAAATTCAGATTCCTTCAACACTGACGCGTCCAGACGACTCGACACTGTGGGCGAAAGTGTGTCAAACCACCTGAAACATTCCACAGTGGGTTCTTACCAGACGTCTGCATGGGATCCAGTTTAACAACATGGACGTCTGATCAGGTTGACTTCACGCAAAAATACGGTACATTTATGAACATGTCTCCACTTTAAAGGGCTCGGACTAATAATACACATGCAGATTTATTATCTGCCAATGAGTGTGTTCTCCCACCAAAATGCTTCACATTCTCAGACAAACCTCCTTCCCTCTTGGACAGACTGATTAATGACAACCCACAGCAAACGGCACAACACACCCACCGACATGTAAAGTGAAGGGAACAGTAACGTTTGTGTCTATTTGTTTACCATTTAGATTCTAATGTTTGTTCAGACGCCTCCAGGGTGACATCGCAGCACGATTATTCACGGCATAATCTGGGTTTTGCGTGCCAGCCAAAATATCTAAAGCCTGCACAGAATTTTAAGTCTTAGCAAAAGGAAAATTTATGCCTGAGTTTGTGAAAGATGTTTTTTAATTAAACTGAAGTATCCCAGCGGTTTTTGTTTTATTTTTATTTTTTTATTCTTTTGACCAATGGCATCCTTAAACTGAGCAATACCATCCTTGGAAACGCATCATGTGGTGCCTGATGGTGAAAGTCCGTCCAGAAATGTCGGATCCTTGATAAAGTTTGGGTACTTTTGTTTTAATCACCGGTGAAATCTAATTCTTTATCTCACTTAAAAATTGCCACTATTATTTAGTTGTTCTTTCATACCAAGGCTCTGCTGTAATTGTCGACTAAATCTACCCTTAATTCTACCAGATCTGGTCTCACTTCTTATATTTTATTCCATTCCAACAAAATAAAAATATTATCATAAATAAATCCCACCCAAGTTTTTTCTTTATTATTGTGTATTTTATATTATTTGTGCAGTGGGTGTGTATTGTGCAAAAATGTTAGCTGTTAAAATGATGCATATGTTGTGATTTTGATTATATTAAGAAATCTGCCCTTATGAACAATGTCATGCACAGGATTTTCCTTCTTACACACTTATGTTTATATATTTATTTTCTAACGGGTGCTTCATTCTTCTTTTTATAAGAGGTTAAATGTTAACATCCCTCATTATTGCTTTATTATATATTTTTAGGGAAATTCAGTGCATTTTACCCACACACTAACCTAGCATTATCATTAGCATTAACTTTAGCATTAGCACACATTAATGAGTTGCCACTGGAGTTGTTCAGGGCCCAAGCCTTTATCAGTTAAATGCATTAACTGTATATATACCTTTTTTTTTTTTTATTATTATTCTAATTATTTATTTTCTATTATTCCCAGGACATCAGGGCATGTGCCTTTCCTTGCTACATGTTTAGACATTACATTAAAACATCTGTTTCTTGATTTTTCTTTTTGCTTTCTAAATTATAAAATACATCAATGGCAGTGGAGGTTTGCTCACAAAATGGGAATAATTGCTTCATTATTGCTTTATTATTATATATTTTTGGGGAAATCTGCATTTTACGCACACACTGCACCTAGCATTAGCATTAGCTTTAGCATTAGAACACATTAATGAGCTATAGTTGAAATCGTTCAGGGACCAAATGTAAATCTTTCAGTTTGCACCAACAGAAGATTTAACTCTGTATGTACCTATTTTTATCATTTATTTACACGTGTGTTTCTTGTCTGACATGTTAATAAAAAATCCTTATCATGAGCATATTTTCTTTTTTTTTTGGTTTTCTATAATAAACAGTCTGCAGTGCAAGCAGAGGTCTGGAGTGTGAGTGTGAATGTGGTTATGATTACATATGTGTAATACTCATCCACACCCTTTATTCACAGCTTGTTGCTCTAAAGGGCCCTGATGGGCACTAAACACTGGTGTTGAACATAAATCTGTAGGTGGATTCATCCTATAAAATTTCCAATAAAACTAGGTTTGTGCATAAACAGATTTTTTTTTTTTTCTATGACTAAAACGACGTCTCTGTGATGTTTTTAGCTTTACTTGTTACATTTAATCAGTCAAAAATATGCCACTGAAGGAACAGCGTATGATTTATGTTGTAGTAATACTCGAATCATTGTGTGATTTGTTTAAAGCGTAAAGTTTCAGTTGTGTGTTGTTGATCGCGCGCTGACCAGTAACACTGGTGTCTTTTGCTTCTGGATCGGTGGCCAGACAATAGAGGCCTTATGAACCGACACACATACTTCACATGCCACGGCGATGTGGTGGAGTGTCGGCAAAACATTGGCTTCATTTGTTTTCTATCAGTACTCAGGACTGGAGATGAGGGACTCCTACGGTCAAATGACCTCGCACTACGCTCATGTGACATATTGTAAATAGTAAAAACAGCCACTGACGCCGCCGAGTCGTCGTGTGAAGCGAGACTTGGCTTGTATCTAAATTTTACTGGAGTTTATTTCAGTTGGAGTTCTTTTCTTTTGGATCATCTAATCCAAGGGTGTCATATTTATTTTAGCTCAGGGGCTGCATACAGACCACAGAACAGTCGAATGTTTGTATAATAATTACAAATGACGACAAACTCCAAACATTTCTCTGTGCTTTAGTGTAAACAAAAAAAAAAAAAAAAAAAAAGAAATGACACTATGAAAATGTTTACGTCTATAACATGAACAACCTGAAATTTCTTGAGAAAAATCAAGCAGATCATAAGGACGACCATTTATCAAGTGCTTAAAACAGGGTTTTTTTTTTTTAGTTCAAGGGCCTCATACAGTTAATATGTTCTCTACAGACCAGACCAGTCGAATAATGATATAATACACTACAGCTGATGATGATAAATTTTATACGTTAGGAATAAAATCTAAAGGTGAACAAAAAATAAAAAGAAATTACAACGTTAAATAACATTCCAGACTGTTGAAGGCTACTGTATAGTTTACAATGACATTAAAAATACCTTTTTATAGAGTGACTCTGGTCTGGAACACTTCACATCCTGTCCTGTAGGATTGAGAATTTTTTTTTTTTTTTTTAAATAAAAGTACAGAAATGTTGTTTAAATGAAAGAATACTACACCAATGTCTTGTTTTCTGTTTCTGTTTTTTATTTTTTATTATCAGCTAACATTTTTACCTTGTTGACAACGGGTATTGTTTTTGGTTCAATTTGTTTCTTTACATTTTAGCAGAAAAAACTATTGGTTGAATTCTTTTATTTGTTTTTTGGTTTTTTTGGGCCCACCACCACCACCCCTCATTGGAGGACAACTTTATTTTTAATTCAATTTATATACAGACAGTGATTACCCCAGACTGACCCACATCCACCCTATTACTAATATTTAGATTGGTTACAAAGGACAAAAAGGAGTAAGTAAATAAAACCTTAAATCAGTCTTGTGAATTATGAATAGTAGAAAGTTAGGCAAAATGAAACGAATTACAGAGGTTGAATTCTTACCAAATTGGGCTTATACAGCACCAGTGACACAGAATAGATGTCAGAATATTTTGGGTAAAGTAGGTCAAAGGTCAAATTTATTTACTTATAATGAGTGAAATTTTACGTCTATAAATACACCAGTTTTGTTTTTAATTTACTTCAATCTTGGAACATATTTAGAGGCAATTGATACGCTGACATCAGCACACACACATAGACATGATGATATTTTCTGGATCCATGCGAAAATAAGATACACCTCATGGGCTTTATTGTGCCTGGCACCGCTTGTTTTTATTATAATTTTCCTGCTTGTTTTTACCTGCTTTAGTCAGGATTTGTTTTGCCAAGACAACCTTCAAAGAAAGTCATCATTCTCTTATCTCGAAAATGTCGTTTTAAGATCAGAATCATAAAATTTGTGGGCTGTGAAAAATGGGAGACTGTGGGGTGAAAGATTCTGTCATAATACGCGAACCACGTTCCTTACTCCTATTGTAATAAATTGGACAGATCCTGCTGCTTGTCTTGAGATAAAACATGAGAGACATGCTGTGATACAGAAAACCATCTTGTTCTTAACCATCTTTGATACCAAATCATACTTTTCAGTCACATGAAATGCTGTTCCAATGTTAAACACCACATAGAACCGGACAGGCCTGTCATCCGTTTCAAGCCACAACTATTTCGATCACCAGTCTAAAGAACATAATGATAGATATAGACAAAAGGACTCCACTCCAGGCATCTGTTGGGTTTCTCTCTGTATAATAATACTGTGAGGTCTTGACCTTACTTCATAAAGTGCCTTGAGATAATAGTGATTTTCTGCTACACAAATAAAACTGAATTGAAGATGCATGTTTGACGGAAATAAAAGCATTGAAGGCCCTGTATATTTATTAATACACAGTGAATAAAGTGGCATTGACACTGTGATCACAACAGAAGCATGATAAATGTACTTTCAGCCTGAATAAGAAAATAATGCATCTGTTTATGAACTGAAGGATAGAAACACTTACTAATGTTAGCTAGCTGATATTGACACATAGAACATTACAGCATAACAGCAGTATATCAGTTGTACTTTCATTATTTTAACACCGTTTACTGTTAAAGGATATATATGTAATCAAAAAATTTCATTTAATTTTCTGTGTCAGGTTGTCTGAACTATTTCCCCCCAAAAATACTACTTAGCTATGTTATGCTAAAAAATGCTAGGTATGTTAGCTAGCTACGTGATACTAACATATGGGACATTTCAGCACAACAGCAACAAGTTAGTAATATTTTAGTTATTTTAATAGAGTTTTATGTTATCTGATATGAATTTAATTGGAAAAAGTCAATTTTCATTTAATTTTCTGTGTCAGGTTGTCTGAACTATTTCCCCCCAAAAATACTACTTAGCTATGTTATGCTAAAAATGCTAGGTATGTTAGCTAGCTGCATGATACTAGTATGGGACATTTCATCACAACAGCAACAAGTAATATATAACTTACAAAAGGTCTGGGATCTCTGGGGTAACCTTCTGAATGGCTCATGTTTATCTAAATCATCTTTTATTAGTGTTTGGTTCATTTATTTGTGTATTTGGACTAATAATCTAATAGTTCATAACGTTTCAGGTGCTGCGAAATTTCTTTATACCTATTAATTTTTGGCAAAATTTGGATTTCTACAACCTGTTTTAATTAATTAATTTCTTACATCTATAACTAGTTACATCACAACACTTGCACATATAAGGTTAAGACTGAGCAGCCCAGTAAATTGCCTGGAGGGGGCGGGGCCTGAAGTGGTTCATTTGCATTTAAAGGGCCAGCACTCAAAACCACCTTTCTGGTGTCATTACTCACAAATAGTGTTGAAGATGGACCTGTGGAGATGAATTAATGAAGAATTCAGACCAAGCAGAACATTTACAGTTTATGTAGAACACAGGGGAATGTGATTGGATGGCTTAGTTGTTAATACTGCAGACTTTGGTGTGGAAGGTTGCCAGTTTGAATCCCAGGTGGGCCCTTGGACAAGGCCCTTTACGCTATACCTATATATCTTGTAAGTTGCTTTGCATACAAGCATCAGCCAAATGTAATTTTTAAAAATACATTAATCATCCATTAAAAAAAAGAGCTAAACATCACTCCTTTAAATGATCGCTGAGCTGCTGTGGAGAAGGGATTGTTTATATAATATGTTGTGTATATTTGATGTGTCTGGTTTTCTTTCTTGGATGTAGGCACAACAATGCCCTTGTTGGTTCACAATTAATTGAACAACTACCCATTTTTACCCGTATTTCCTAAATACATCTTAAGGGGAAAAACGTGCAGGCTGTGGAGGAAAGCCTTGTTTTGTTTCCCAGATGGACACAGAAATATAGTGTTACATTAAAAAAAAAAATGATCAGGAAGATGATCTTGCAGTTTAATCTTTCAGTTTTTGTAAATGAAGGTTTCTATCAACGATTACTTATATAATCCTGTTATGGAAGGTGGTGATGTAAGTCTGTTGTGTGGGAGGAACTAGGATTGAACTGCAGTTCTTTTTGGTGTATCATTCATTCCCAAATGCAGATGATGTAAGCTTTTTATAAAGATGCATTGTTATCCAGACTAAATTATGATTTGTTGTGATTTCCTATTATTTTATCTACAACATAAGGTGTCAGTTTTACATATGAACAT
Source organism: Maxillicosta whitleyi (assembly GCA_029822895.1). Classification (NCBI taxonomy): domain Eukaryota; kingdom Metazoa; phylum Chordata; class Actinopteri; order Perciformes; family Neosebastidae; genus Maxillicosta; species Maxillicosta whitleyi. Next base: position 3,208,768 of record JAPSES010000002.1, read on the forward strand.
AAATTCCTACTCTGAAATACATACTTTCCATCACTTTTTTTTTTTTCCTTTTATCGGGTGAAGCAGTGGCTGTATTTGACGTTATTTCAAAAGTGACTACTTTTGGTAATTTCCGTAAACATTAAAAACGGGGCCAATCCCGTGTCTCTGTATACAGTCATTCAGAGACACTTTATAGACATTTTGAAGCTGTCACTAGTGAATACAAGTGATTTTTGTCAGTTTATGGCCTTTTAAGAGTTGTTTTAGTGCATAAGGAGGGAGACTGTTGTCACGGTAACCGACCAGGAGGTGGGTGACGATGTCTAACAACACAGTGAGGTAAACATTTGGAATTTAGAGGATGTCAATTAGTGCCCTATAAAGGGTTAATGAATATTTTCCGATATGTGGTGTGAGCAGTCAAACATCAACACACACACACACACACACTACTTTATCCATTCTGATATTAGGTTCACAGGCCATATGCTGCACTTTCATTTCCTCCACCAACACATAACCACACATGTGACATATGTAACACACACACACACACACACACACACACACACACACACTGCTCCTCACATACACCATCTCATACACATCACCCACAGACCTACAGAATACATCAGCAGATGGTGTGGGGGAACATGCAGCAGCCAGGTTTGACTCCTGAGCCAGTTTGCTGCATCCGTTTGACTCCGGTTTTCCAAGGTTTTTCCATTATAATGAATCCCGTTGAGTTCAGGCTCCGTCGAGTCGTGAAACTTTGTTTTAGTACATTTTTCATACAGCCCGCTGGATTTATTCTCAGAGACAGAAAGAATAACATAAAACACAAGACTGGAGAGAAGATCTGATACAGAAAGACTCATGAGTAGAAATATATCATCTGAAACAGGAATATTGATGCAGAGAACAGGCATAAAATATAGAACTGAACTGTTTAACAAAGTACATGACATGAACACAATGCACTGCATACAAAGATAACAACAGGGATAAGTGTATTTCATCAGTTTACGACTCTATAAACACATGTAGTGAAGATGATGACGTTATTGCGTTTTAAAAGTCACATTTAACTTGATTTGTCTGTGCATACATGACAGTTAAATTAAATAAATGGATGAAACTCATTAGGGTGCCTGCGTTGACTCAACCTGATGAATAAAAGAGATAAAAAGCATTAACAGCTTGATTAATGGCTTTTCATTTTGTTAATTTGTTTAAATAACCTACAACAACATGAGACTGTTTTTTAAATACTCCTTTATATTATCCTTCGGCACTTAACATCTACAGTATGATAAGTATTAATTATTGAAGCTGTGCATTATTATTGTTTTAGTCATCAGTGTTCTTCTTGTCTTATTTTATTACCACTTGAATCGTCACTAGACCTGTCTGTTTGGTGGATGTCGTCTTAGTGCCTTGGCCTTAAACCATTTCTCACGATAGAATCAACTGTCGGGAAAATTAGTATTTGGTGGCATCAAATTAACACAAAAAAATACCACAAGTTGAGAATATACAGATGTAATGATGTGTGCTACTGTCAGTGTATGAAATACCTATTTAACCGTGTAAAGCTTGAACCATTAAATCAATGACAGAAAGCCATGGAGCCATTATTAGACTTTCTGAACAACTTTTTTTAATCAATTTTCATGTGTGGGTTTAAATTTTGTATCATATTTGATACATTGGGTCTCAGTGCTCAAATAATATATTACTTTAACAAAAATAACACAAACATGTCTAACAAATTGGTAATTCCTTTTCAAAATTGTCAAAATTCTACTACCTTCCTTATTAATGACAGTCTTGTAGTGTCACTGGAAAGGCCTCTGGTGAAAAAAAATACCTCCCCCTGTTGGATTATCTGTGTATGGCATGTATCTAATTGTATACATCAGGTTTTTCAAGAAGAAAAATCACACTGATCATGCATAGGACTTCAAAACTCATATATCAAATATGATACATTTGGTGTTATATGGTTAAATATGAAGGAGTTGTATAACATTTCTAATTTAAAATATAAAATAACCTACATACCAACATTGTCGACATGTCACTGTGAAGGTACATGACCACTAGAGGGAGTAGTGAGTCAACACAAAGACAGTGACAAACTAATAAAAACAGACACACTGTTGTTTGAAGAAAAAGAATGGAGTATGATGGTGAAATAGCAGAATCTCTTCCACACAAGTGAGTTTGATTATGAAGCTTATGAATGTATAAAGTTATGATGATTTTATCGTTGCTGAGTTGTTATTTGTTGATCTGTGTTCAGATTAAACTGACAGTTCTGACCTTATTTGGATGATTCCAAACAGAACTTTAATGCATTTAATGACCACACACACCAAAGAGAGGTGATTTGTGGCTGTTTCCTGCCTAAAAACAGAGCTAAGCTAACACTATAGCTATAATGTAAACTATCAGTTGATGCAGCATATGAAAATTATGAAATAACAGTATTTTCTGGATTCATGTATCAAGACACAACTTGACGAAACAATAACACAGGTGTGCGTAAAAGATGAATGTCACACTTAATTCAGTCTGTAGACACGTAGTGTTAATCATTTGTTGTTTTAGCAGCTCTTCTGTTGTTTGCCGTTTGTTACCGTTTCATGCATTTATCCTGTTTTATTTATACCCTCATTATCTTTGAAAATCATACCCTCAGTGGCTCCTTTAAATTGAGGCTGAACGTAAATCCACCCCTAAACCATGTTATGAATCTGTGAGATGCTGAATGTCAACACAAACACCCAGACGCCTCCATTTGCTTAAAAAACAGACATACACCGTCTTATTGCTTTACAGATATTAAGCCTTTATTTTGGTTGGACCCATAATGAAAAACATCCATCACTTGATTTCATCGCTCATTTGGCATTTCTTCAGCGTTTTCACTGCTCAACATTCACACAGACACGGCCATCTGGGCACTCTGTGAGCTCTCTTCAATTCAGCTTGAGGGAAGCTTTTCTCTCCGCTAACAAGAAGCAGCTTTTCACAATTTAACGAGAAGCAATCTTTATATAAGAAGCCTCTCAATGCCACTGTGTATCCACTACCCAGCATGCCAGGGTTGGTGGCTGGTGCTACTGTCCGAGGGAAAATAAACAAGCGATAGAAAAAGCCCTGCGGTGGCCGCCTATCTCTGAATACAGCACTGTTGTCTCAAACTGTACATAAAGGAAAAGCTTTGTACCAGACACACATGGACACAATGTAAATGTCTCTAGTATCGTTCCACACATTTAACAGGATTAAAAGTGTAGGAACATCAGACAATAGTGAAAGAACTTCACATACTGTATATGGAAACACAAACACATAGCCTCATGTCTTTTTGACCTTAGAGTGAAACTCCCAGTGAATAAACTACATGAAGTTAGCTTATTATTATTATTATTATTATTATTATTATGGGCTGTCAAAATTAACTCATTAATCCATCATTATGATTAATCTGATTAAAAATCTTAACACACCTAACCTATCTGCAGTGAAGAATGACTCTAAAATTACATTACATTTGGCTGACGCTTTTATCCAAAGGGACTTAAGAGGTATAGACATGTATAGCATAAAGGGCCTTGCTTAAGGGATTCAAACTGGCAACCTTCTGCACCACAGTCAGCAGTATAAACTAAGGTATCCAGTCGCTCATCTTATTAAATTGTATCTTAGGCAGTTTGTCCAAGTAGATGGAAGACACTAAACAGCAAACTGGATGGAAATATGAAGACAAAAATAACCCTGAGATGGAAAGTGGTACTGTTCCTGAATGCCACATGAGAAAAGGATACAAATATAAACTACTATTTGTAAGATATTTTATTTGTAACAAAATGAGCATCATTTGGTAATGGTCAGAGGTAAATTTAGTTATTTTACATGAGCCTGTAGATCTGGTAGCTGAAGTTCTAGCAGAACATCTGTTGTTCAGGGAAAGCTGTTTGTTTACTGCACACATGACAAAAACTGCTTTGTCTTAAATCTACTACTACTACTACTACTACTACTACTACTATGACCACTAATATTATTACTACTACTACTACTACTACTATGACCACTAATATTACTACTACTACTACTACTACTATGACCACTAATATTACTACTACTACTACTACTACTATGACCACTAATACTATTACTACTACTACTACTACTACTACTACTATAACCACTATTACTACTACTACTACTACTACTACTATGACCACTAATATTACTACTACTACTACTACTACTATGACCACTAATATTACTA
>JAPSES010000002.1:3213155-3227429 GCA_029822895.1 Maxillicosta whitleyi
CTACTACTACTACTACTATGACCACTAATACTATTACTACTACTACTACTACTATGACAATTACTACAACAACTACTACTACTACTACTATGACAATTACTACAAGTACTATTACTAATACTATCATTACTACTATGACTTCCACTGCTACTACTACTACTACTATTAGTACTACTATGACTACTACTCCTACTATTACTACTACTGCTATTACTAGTACTACTATGACAATTACTACTGCTACTATGACCACTTCTACTATTACTACTACTATTACTACTACTACTGCTACGACGTCTACTACTACTTTCATTACTACTACTACTACTACTACTATGACAATTACTACAACTACTATTACTAATACTATCATTACTAATAGGACTTCCACTGCTACTACTACTATTACTACTACTACTGCTATGACTTCTACTACTACTTTTTTTTTTACTACTACTACTACTACTACAACGACTACTACTATCACTACTATAATGACAACTACCAGTACTATCACTACTACTATTATTACTGCACTACTGCCACTACTACTATGTGTGCTGCTAACACACTGATTACTGACATGGTAGACTGTTCTTCTTGTGGCAGGCCTGAATTCTCTGAGTGTACTTTCAGTTTTATTTTTCTCTTTTATTTATTTTACCATGGTGGAAGTAGTTTTTCATGTTTTTTGTTTTTTTTTTTTGTCACATCTTCAGACTGATCCATCCAAACCATAAATATTGAGTTTCATTTCACAGCATAAATTACCCTCAGAGATTGCAACCTTAATGTTATATAGATGTGAATGAATGTAATGAATACAATGAATGAGGTTAATTTGATTATATTTAATGTTAAATTTAGCTTTTCTCTCTTATAATTCAAGTACGGTCCGCTGTGATGTGAGACAAATTTCCAACTTGACCAAGTATCATCATTATTAATACATGGAATTCCATCCAGAATCTCTGAAGCTTTTCCAACAGTAGAAAATTATTCTTAAAAGTGATTCATCTGCAATATATAAAACATTAATACACCATTTATCAACCATGCATAAGGCTCTTCACTGCAACTAAAAAGCTCTAGTTTGAAAGCGATAATAAACTGTTAAATAGTGATTCTGTTATTGCAGTTGTTTCAGGTTCTGTATTTGTAATAAACTTAACCCTTGTGCGGTGTTCATATTTTTGTTATTTAGCCAGTGTTTGTGGTTGTGGTGGTCCCGCCGCATTTGTGGTTTTTTTTTATTTAACATAATCAAATAATTTTATGTTAAAAATACTCAAAGGATGTTTACTTTATCCCAATTACAGGCAACATAAAAAGCAGGGGTGTCAAATTCATTTTAGCTCAGGGGCCACATTCAGCTATATTTGATCTGCGGAGGGCCGAACTAGTAAAATAATGACAGAATAATATATAAATAATGTCAACTCTAAACTTTTCTTTATATTTTACAGGGAAAAAAGTAAAATGATATGATGAAAATGTTTAAATCTACAAATTATCCTTTCAAACTATGTGAATAATATCAACACTATAATCACTATTACGCTTTAGTTTTTATAATTTCCACACATACATTATATATATAATTTAGTAACAGGTGGAATATTATTAAAATTGCACATACTTCTATTAAGACATTTCAGGTAATTCTGATTTTTTTTTTTTGCAAAATTACAGTTTGTTTTAGTCTAAATACATGAAAGTGTTTACATTTACAAAGACAAACATTCAGATTTGGGACTATTTGTAGGTTATTATGACACTGAATTGGTCTCAATGTGGAACCTGAACTAAAATTATTGGTAATACATTTTTGCATTTGACAAATTCATCCAAGGGGCCGGATCGGGCCCTTTGGCGGGCCGGATTTGGTCCCCGGGCCGCATGTTTGACACCTTTGATAAAAAGCATATATGTCTATAATTTGCCTTTGCTAGATCACTTTTATGAATTAAAGTGCTATTCATTTTAGTTGATTTTTTTTTTTTAATAAAATATAATATAACAAAAAAATGAGAAGAATTGCTCATCATTATTCTTTTAATAAAAAATGTGAAAGGGTCCCACAGACCCAAACACCATACAACGGTTAAAGATATCGTGTCATGTAAAATAGTTGAGATAGTTTTACTTTGGTAAAAATACACCAGCAGCATTTACATAATCCTCGTATGAACACATCAGGATAAAAATAAACTATTTAATTAACACCGCATATAAAAACCCTGGAATCTGCATGTAAGTCACTGTGGGCCTGTGTTTTACAGTCTGCGTCCACGCTGGTGGTATTTTTCTAGCTCCAGGACAAAAACAACGATGGATGGATGGATGGATGGAGTCGGTGCTCATTTATAAGAATTACCTGAAAGCATCTAAAAATGTCAATTCAGATAACTTTCTCCTGTACTGTTTTTTTTTTTTTTTGGACCTATTTAGGAGTAGAAGTGCATTCCCATAAATGTCTCATAATAGCATAGGGGGGGAAAAAAGTTAATGTCACTGTGCCCTGGATAGATAGTCACTCACAAAACACACCATTTCCAGCACCTGGTAAGGCATAGAGCACACTTTAGGTGATAATTGCATATTGGTTGTAGAGGGAAAGGAAGTGGCATGCTGTGAATCGCCACCTTTAAAGAGGTTGACAGGGTAATCTTCTCAGAAATGCATTGCAGGCGCGCAGAGGAAGACTCAGAGAAGGAAAGTAAGCAAGAACAGCTTGTGGTTGTCGCACATCATTTGTATATTTCTCAGGGTATTTGGTCCCTGTTGTCTTGCTATTGTGCTTTCGGATTACATTTTGTAAAACACTTTTTAAGACTTCTTCATTGCTTGAATATCACGCTGGTGACTGGATTTGCAGGAATTAAAGCCTGACCCTTGAGGATAAATATTTTAAGCCACACTGATCACTGATCTGTACGTAAAAGAAAACTAAATGCGTTTTAGTCTGATACAGCAACACTGAAATATTACATTTATGCACTAAACTGAAACTACATTCTGTAACAAATATATATGTTGTTTGTAACACGATTCAATTAGTGCAGGAGGCAGGAGTTTGCACTAACTCATGCATGTGTTAATCCTGTTGAGTCCTGGGCCATTTGTTTCTAGTGGGAATCATTTCAATGTAACACAAAACAATGGATTAGCTGATAGCAGATGCTTGATTCATTTAAACCAAATTGGGAAAAGAAAACTTCAAAGGCAAGACAACATTCACGATCATCCTTTCATAATGCAACCTTTATTTTTGGTCTTCTTTGTCTTGTTTGAGTTTTACCAGTAGAGAAAAAATACTTGTACTGTTGGATCTGCTTAGTATTAGCTTAGTGTTAGTTTAGTGTTAACTTAGTATTAGTATAGTGTTAGCTTAGTATTAGCTTAGTGTTAACTTAGTAGGCCTATTAGTATAGTGTTAGCTTCGTATTAGCTTAGTGTTAACTTAGAATTAGTATAGTGTTAGCTTAGTATTAGCTTAGTGTTAACTTAGTGTTTGTTAACTTAGTATTAGTTTAGTGTTAGCTTAGTATTAGTTTAGTGTTAACTTAGTATTAGTTTAGTGTTAGCTTAGTATTAACTTAGCATTAGCTTAGTGTTAACTTAGTATTAGCTTAGTGTTAACTTAGTGTTTGTTAACTTAGCATTAGCTTAGTGTTAGCTTAGTATTAACTTAGCATTAGCTTAGTGTTAACTTAGTATTAGCTTAGTGTTTGTCTCATTGGTCTATTTTGTGTATTCTTGATATACGCTGGTCTCAACCTGTGCTTGTTGTAAATAATTCCTCATTCAAATTTCTGTTTACAGCGTGTTGTGTTGTTTGCGCGTTGGTTTTGTTGGGCTTTTAGATGATGTTCTGCTGGTTAAGTGGATTTACAGAATGTGCGAACTGCGTCATAATTTCATTGAGGCACCTTTTAACCCTTAAAGACCCAGCACTACTTTTATGTTCATTCCAAACTAAAATTTTCTTAATATTTAACCTTTCTTAAATGATGTATTACCATTTATTTTTAATATTATCTTCCGTATTTTGTATTTTATCAGTTTATCATTTTCCTGGATTTAATTTACTGATCATGAAGATGTTCATAAAAGCTCAGATTAAAGTTGAGGGTTATTATATTAACCTGTTCATGCATGAATTATCAGAAACTTAGTCAAGATGTAGGCTAGTTCCTGTGTGTTTTTATTCCTCTTTAGGCATGAAAAAAAAAATTACCCAAAGTAAACAATGTTTTTTTTTTTTTTTGGCCACTCAGTTGGATGACATGCATTTAATTTTTGAACCAAAGAAACATGTAGGCCTATTTAAAACCTAATATCAAAAAGTGATAGAAAAACTACACAATAAAACCCTTTTCAATACTGCTAATCACATGTTTTCACACTTTTTTTTATATCATACTCTAATACTAGTTATTATTCACTTCATGGAGATAATGTGCCAAAAAAAAAAGGTTTTGCTTGTTTATTTACCCTGAAACATATCAGTACAGACCAGGTTTATCAAGAACAGTATGAATGTCAGTGTGTGGGATCATGCAGAAGTGTACACTGTGTTGGCTGATATGGAACTAAAAACAACAAAACCCCTGAATATATAAGACAGCAGCTTTGAATAACTGTCAACTGTAGTGACCACTATGAATGAAAGGGTTAAAATCAGAGAACACTGGACTTTTCCCACTCAAATATATCAATAATTAAACATAAACAAAGTGTGTCCATCCACTGTCATTGATTCAACTCCATGGGTTTTACTGGTGAGTCAATGTTATAGAAGATGACTGTGTTTCCACGGTAACTACAGAGTCTCTGAACGTCCATATGGGTCATATCTGATGATCGTGAAAAGATGAATAACTGTATTTTACACCAATTATTTACATGTATTGATAGGATTAGTGGATGAGCAGGTATTAAACAGTTCAGATCAGTAGATGGTTTTGCTTGTGATGCATGTTTGGGTCTCTATAATAATAATAATAATAATAATAATTTAAAAGAACTTTATTTGTACAGCACCTTTCATACAAAAACTGTAGCCCAAAGTGCTTCACATTGATTAAAAATTAAAATACAATTGTAGTCAGAAACTGTCCAAAAACTTGCAAAAACATCTTTAAATTATATAGTATTTAGCAGCGAGTGCCCCATTGCATCTGTCCAGACTCATTTAATATAAAGTATGTGGTGAAGAACAGATAAGTACTATTATTATGATTATTTATTTATTTATTATGATTATTATTATTGGTCAAATGGAAGTTACAGGATAAAAACAGAGCGATGGAAGTCATTATAAATAAATTGTTGACAGGACACGCTCATAGTTAGGTCATGTGATAGTGTCAAACGGTGACACAGGTGTCCTCAGGCTCAGGAAGGAGACAAACCTCCTGCCGACTCTAAATGAATTAACTGTTCGCTGACCGTCTGGGAATAACTGGCTCGGGTCGGTGAGCAGAACCATTCATGACAGGGCTGAATGCCTCATAAGCAGGTGTGTTTATTTTTTAAATGGCTGAAAATATGTTCCCACGGCTAGTGTTAACGTGGTCAAAAATCATCCCAGAGATTCATGCTAATGTATTTTCTTGTTGCCAAAAGAAGAAAAGAAAAATGAATAGTTGAATCTTCGCATTTTGTTTCAGCCAAATATGAGCTGGCTCCATATTCCGCTGAATAATTTCCAGTGAGAAACATGCTGTCTTCACTTAGAGCTATTTTAAATGACAAATATGGTGTTGAACAGGGGGTAGAAAAAATGTTTTTGCAGTGAAGTTAACCTTTGACAATTTGGATGGAAAATCTCATCACTTCACCATTTTATCCTATTACACACTTATTTATATGTGAAATTAACTTGTGGAGTTTTGAGTTATCGCAGTCATAGGTAGCTGGGATAGGCCCCGGTGAACCTAGTGAGGATAAGGTTCAGAAAATGAATAAATGAATGAATTAATTAATTTTTCAGTTATTGCCAAGTTGTGGATGTTTGTGCCAAATTTTCAAGAAATTACGTTTAAGGTGATACTGACAATTCACATTAAATAGAATCATTCGAGACAGAGAGCGCAAAGAATATCTAGAATAAGACCGTGGCAGATGTGTGTGTTGTGTTGTGCATGCAAAACAAATAAATGTAATGTGAAACACATGCAAAAGTTTAATGTAACTTCTGGGAATAAACATTATTGTAATGTCCGATTCAAAGAATTTAAGGAGGAAAATAGCTGTGATTTTCATTAAATATTGAAGATGTAATTACTGACTCAAAGCACAAGAAACCCCATGTTTTTATGTTAAATAGTTTTATGAAACCCTTAATTGCTCTATTTGCAGTATATTAAGTTATAATAACATACAGAACCGAGGATGTAAATTCTAGTCTCAGGTGTCCAAGTCATGTGCTTTTTCCTTCTCTTATGTATACATATAATTACGCACAATTTGAAAGTAGAGGCAACACATGGCTCATCTGAAATTAATAAAGCATCCAGAGTTTAGCCAAACTTGAGAATACTTTCCACAGACTGTTGAAAACATATTCAGCCCAGGGTTTAGTTCAGCGCTTCAGTGCAACTCTGACTCTCATTACCTCTCCCTGTGTGATAATTCGGGTGAACACCTACAATAATCGGTGATATTAAGGTTACTTATCATGAAGCTGACCTTGCATCAAATAAGAACACAAGTCTTACTTGTTTGCACTCCATGACATCTGCTAAACGAAAGGACGTTGGTGAGGGAAGACTGAAAAATAGTGCAACAGCACAAAACAAGATTCCAAGAGGATTTTTACCTCCGCCAAGGAGGTTATGTTTTCACCCACGTCTGTTGGTTTGTTTGTTTGTTTGTTAGCAGGATTACGCGAAAACTACTGACCCGATTTCCATCAAATTTGGTGGAGGGGTAGAGTGTGGGGCTGGGAAGAACCCATTACCTTTTGGGGGTGATCTGGAAGAAATCCTGGATTCTGGATCACTTTGAAATTTCCGTTAACATTGGGGTCAATGGGGGCAAAAAAAGTTTGTTTCTCAGTACCTCGGTTAATTATTGACCAAACCTAATGAAATTTTCAGGAAATCTTTGCCCTGATACAAAGAACAGATGATTAAATTTTGGAGGTGATCCGGATCACTGTCTGGATCCAGGATTTTTTTAAAAGATTCTGGCGTTGCTGTGGTAATAATAACAAATGTCCACCAGATGGTGACTCATGTTTTCTCATGTAGTCCATGGACTGAAGAATCTTAAAATGCTGTCCAAATAAATGAGGGACTAATATTTATGGTGGTGGTGGTGGTGGGGGGTTGCACTTGGCGGAGGTCTGCGCTCTACTGAGTGCCATTCTAGTTTCTTGTTTTGCCTTGTTTGACTGATTAACAAAAAAGTGAAAGAACAGAGTGTGTTTTAATACAAATGAATTCACCATAAAGCTGTTATCATGAATGTGTGTGTCTGTATTTGCTGTTTGAAAACTCAAAAAGTTCTTTAATCATACCATAATCAGACTACATGTTTTAACCAGAAAGCACTTCTAAACTCTTCCAAGTTACCATGCTACAGTGGGAAGTCTAAATATCAGCTTCAGCGTCACTGAAATGTAAATCATTAATTACAAATAAAGTTAATCATAACAGTTAGGCTTAAAGGTTTAATGTGTAATATCCCAGAAAAGTGAAAGTTTCAGCTTTTTTGCATTAAACAACTGTCTTGAGCAGAAACTGCATAATGTAACAGTTTTTTCTGATATATTTTAGATATATGGAGGTGGTAAAGGGCAGAATAAATGAGAAGCTTTTTTGAGCTGCTTTAGATGGATTAATCCTATTTTTAAGGCCCAAATCTGCTGATAAAATGTCTTATTATATGTATTTACTAAAAACAACCAAATAAGATTTTGAATGTTTAACTTAAAACACAAAATAATATTTTTTTTTCACTAAAGATATAGACTGTGATAGTCTTATAATAAACTGTAAGTATTGCAGTATGTATCATTTATCCACTTAAATTTATTTTGTGACAAACTTGGGGTTCACTGTTAAAATTATAATGCAAAGAAATAGAAATAAAAACGAACCACACAAAGTACATTGTAAAATATATACGTATGTGCTTCAGCTTTGAACCAGCAGCCTCTGAAACCATGAGACCCAGAACTGTAACAGATAAATCAAACCAACTCTATAAATGTTAATGGAAATGTTATTTTGGCTGCTTTGCTAACTCATTAGCATAAACAAACACGCTCTGTAATGTTAATTATTCCACAGACAAATCTGACATCAGATAATAAATACATTATGTTATGAAACCAACAGGAAACTGGTCAATGATCAGAGATATTAACTCTTATATTGGACGTCTATTTTCTGACAGGTTGACAATGACAATGACAGAACATCCTTGTTACATCTGTGTGACGAAGCAGGGCAACAGCAGAGCACACGCAGGCAGATCTGACAGTTAATAACCATGGCAACGGAGGATGTTCTGCAGCTGTCTGTTACTGTGCCTGCGCAACATTATGAAGACCTGTTGTAATTTAACGTTCTGATTAATCTCATATAAACAGTAAACAGGTTGCAAACATGCTCTGGTCTCTCATCTGGTTGTTTCAGATCATTTTAATTAAATAAAGACATAAATGAAAAAGCAATGACATAAGGTTAAAGTAATGTAAAGACTCTCCTCTTTAAAAGCTATTTACTGCACTGATGTCTGAGCTGCCCAGACCCAGGGTAGACCCTGCAACCCCCCCCCCCCAAAAAAAACAACAAAAAAAACAAAAAACAAATAAATAAATAAAAGTGAAAGTGATGCACAGATTAGTTATCAAACCCAGTGATGGGTTGGGGCTACTATTATACAACAGACCTCAATTTGAAGATCTGAGAGGTCGCTGATACACTCCTCTTAGCTTTCTTGTTCCAAATGCTCCTCAACAATGTCGCCCATGCCCCCCCATGACAAAAGAGAGAGACTCAGAGCTGTTGAGGAAGATTTGTGTGTGTCTTTCTTCAATTCCTGCAAGAATATCAGCTTTATGTTCAGCTAAACAGGCCCAGGTTTCACCCCGAGTCAGTAAATTGATACTAGATTTGCATTATATTTTAATAAATACGTTTTTTTTGGGACATTTTTCTTTGGTGGTATGTCGTGTAATTTTCCAAATGTAAAATATGTGCCATGATAATCACTGCCCCGCCTTTACGTATGAAACAAAACAAGGAATGAATAAATAGAAGCAGAAGTGGAGTTGATCAGATTCAAACATGATCCAAACCTGTTCCATGGTCAAACACTCACAATGAAATTCAGAAATACAAACCAAACAAAGATGAAACAGAACCAGGCTGTTAGGAAACATGGAACACCCTGGAGGAATGACCCACCAGGCTGTCACACCTGCTGTCCACAGTTTGGGCTCATCTCTCCTCAGCTGCCCCCCCCCTTCTCTAAAAACGCACCTGTGTCTAAATGCAGTGTAATACTTCCAAACAGGGCTCGAGGGCTCCGGGGCGAAGTGACGCTGTTCTCACCCACTTTAACGCGTCAGACTCAATGTCCTGGCTTTACATCTCCGTGAAAGGGTGTGTCCTCAGATTTGCGGCGGCGCTCTTGTCCACGGGGGACATCAGTGGCAGTGGAGCGACGGTGGCTGCCTGCCCTCTGACTGCCAAGCGTTGCAACAGTCTGACCTAAATGGGACGCGAACGCCGGAGGTGTAGCCAGAGATTAACAACGTGTGGCGGCTGGAAACAGGTCGTGTTTGCACACAATAAATACTCTTGCACCCTTCCATGCAGAACGAAAGTCAGACGTTATAGGTGTTATTAATAGAACAATTATAGGTACGGTAAGAATAGCATGTTTATGTCCAGCCATCGTCACAGCCAGGGAAAACACATTACAGATATTTAACACCAGGATATACCCATTAAAAACTGAGACTTGTTAAAAAGGAGACCAGCAGACTTGTATTCCCACGTGTGACTTTTGTCTGTTCACTTGCTTATGCAGACGCAAGAATGTACTGTACATAGTTTATAGAGATTAACAGCACCATAGGTTTGGAACGAGTTCAAATTTTGTGAATAGAAAGCATTTATTAAACATTTATGTGCACTGGGGTGCGTTTAGAAAACTGTCCTTCTGTCTTCGCTCACAAAACAAACTTGTCGAGGCCTGGGCGTACATAGTTCCTTGTGGTCCGGAGCTTAAACTATAAGACAAAACGTTAGTAAAACATGAAGTCACGTCGTATTCTGCTCCTAGTGAGGATGATACTTCAAACCAGCTGAAATAAAGTTGTTTACGCCCTTGTCCTCTGTGTATACTGCTGTTTGGTTTCATCAGATTGATTACTATGGATGTTTTGGGACTTTTTCTCCCTCTCAGAGGAAGAGGCGAACTGCTCGGCCGCATGCTAATGTAAAACAGAGCGGGATGATGCGGTTTTCCCTCTGACACTGTTTGGATGGGTATGTAAATGTTTAACAGTGGCGTGAGTAAACACACACAAGGGTTAGGTGTTGGGATTTTGGGAGAGTCTTGTTTGGCGGCAGAGGATCTTAGCTGTTAACGCCCGTACTGCAAAGTCGGAGTAAACTCACAGCACAGAGATGCATGTAAACACCGAACTGTTCTTACCTTATAGAAACACTGACATCACACACAGAGGAATCCACCGCATAAACACACAAAAGAGGAGCTAAGTCAAGTGAAAGCTGGAATCTGGCATCATCCTTCAGATTTTGGCAACAACAATGAAGCAACAACACAAATTAGGCCTTTGTGTTATGTCTGCGTCGGAGATTTTGACTTTCACCTCAGTTTTTACATCCAAACAGAAGTGGCAAAGAGACTGTGATTCAACCTGACATAATGTATCTGTAGTTTATGCTATGGAATTTTTCTTCATGTTGGCTTGTGTTTGCAAATTTGCGTCTGTAAAACCACACAAGGAACAAATGAAGAATTTTAATTGAGGTTGAAGTGAATTATTTCGGGTTTTTTTTTCTTCATACATGTACAATTGTGCTTAGATTTCAGGAGCATAACTGTATAAAGTATATGACTGTTATGTGAGAATAAATTATGCAGTTTGTTAACCAGGAATGCATGAATACATCAGACTTGATCTGATGCTGATCTTTGGGTATTAAAGTCAGTAAGTGTTTGTGAGTGCATAAACATATACAGTTACTTATTTTTATTTGCTATTAAAGAAATTAATAATTAAGCAGGAACTTTGTAAAAAAAAAAAAAAAAATTCAAAATTAACAGAACTTAGAATTAGGAATGCACTAAACCTGAAATGCTATGTATGGATTTTTCTCTTAGTCTCATGCTGTAAATACTCATTAGCATGCTAACAGCTAGCAGGTTTAACCAAACACAGTATACAAGTAGACACAGCTACTGTTCAACGGCTGGTTTGAAACTAGAAGTTTGCACCTTGTCAGAATAATTCCTTGAAAATACATTGATTTAATATTTTAAGAGAGAAATACAGTGTAAGTCTATGGGAGACAGATCTTTTTTGGAGCAGCATCTAGTGGCCATCAGTGGTATTACACTTACCGCAGATTAAACACTGACATTCTGTCTTAAAATGTGAGGCTTATTTGGTCTAAACTCAAAGTGTTTAATCAATGAAGTTGAATTTAATGCATAAAGGTCCAGCTCTAATTTTTTGCCATATCTAACCTTTAAGTGATTTATCACCAGTTATTAGAATATTGTTGTCTGTATTTTGCATTTTTTCAATATAAATCAGGTTGATCCTGTACTTGAATGATCATGTTCATGATTGCTCAGGTTAATATTGAGGATTATTATATCAAAAACAGAGAAACAGAAAGAGAGACAACTGTAGAAAAAGCAACTTTTTCACTAAAATATGTCATTAACTCAACATAAACCAATCATTTTCATCCACTGTTATTTGTCAAACTCCATGGATTTTACTGGTGAATCAATATCATAGAAGATGACAGTGTTTCCGTGGTAACAACTAAGCCTCTGAACGTTCATAAGGGTCATATTTGATGACCATAAAAGATGAAAAACTGCATTTTACACCAATTACTGTATTTAATAGAATTAGTGGATCAACAGGTGTTAAACATTGTAGATCACTAGACGCTTTTGGTCTGTGATGGATGTTGGGTCTTTATGGGTTAAATACCATTTAGGCTCCTCACTTTCTAATCATAACAGACACATAGTTTTACATAGAAGACACCTAAGTATTTGGATTTTCAGGCAAGACACTTGGACACAAACCTGAATGGAGTGGGATGACACTAAGACACTGGTCAGTATCAGTATTAGATCAGCCCTTTCATATTGTGAAGCAGCTGAAACACTGTCATTACATGATGTTTTTGTGGGTGTGAAGTGTCTGCTTTACTGTCAAAACGTGACGTTAACGTGCAACAGGCCTCTTGGTAGCACAGAGAGCAGATGAGCTCTCATGGAAGTGTCAACAGGCTGACCAGTCCGTTACTTTGGAGGCTCACAGTCCTGCCTTTGTCTGGCTTCACTATTTCACTCCTCAGTGATGTTAGTCAGACCGCTCATATCTTTTTAAAGTGGTGTTTATGGGTGGGGGTGGGGTGGGGTGGGGGGTGTGTTTAAGGTAAAAGCTGAGGTTGGTTTGAAGTATTCAGTTTAAGGCAAGAGAACAAATGAATAACAATAAAAGTCCTCACAGTAGATGTGACACATATCAAGTGTGTAGTTTGGACTTTAAAGTGTGTGTGTGTGTGTGTGTGTGTGTGTGTGTGTGTGTGTGTGTGTGTGTGTGTGAGCTCATAGCCTGTGTGTTAATGTGTGTGTCTTCGTGCTTGACAGAGGCAAGATGTTGACACGCCGCTGACCCCTGGTTGGCATATGGAGGCGGCTTATTTTACAGCCAATGGGGTGACTGAAGGGTGACTGTGTGTGTGTGTGTGTGTGTCGTCTGGTCCATCAAGTGCACAGGTGAAGCACAGCGACGGGGTCATTCAGCATCGTCTGTCTGGGAAGAAAAGCCCCCCCCCCGTACATGACGTATGGAGACTTACATGAACGGTCTGGAAGACAGATGTGTTTTATGTTGAGAAATATACTTTCCACTCTATGGAGTGTTTACACTGGCAAGGCATTTTCACTGATATTATGGTGGTTGTATTTCATTGTTATTGTACTGTCAATACTGACAGTATTCCTGCTAAATTTTGATAAATTGCCGTAAAGGACATTTTCAGCCGACAATCAGAATGACCTTGTGACCAGGTGGATGGAGGTGAAAGCAACAGGCTTGATATGTCTTTTTAGTTTTTACATTATTTCTGGTATACCTTGATTTTTTTTGTTTTATTTTATTTGAGCTGTTAAATTCACTGTGTGATCTGAGAGGTGTTGTTGAGGGTCAGACCTCAGACCCCAGTTGTACAGATGGAGGAGGGGGCTGTTTGCTATTTACAGCAAATCTCAATATTTCTGACCCAAAAATCACGTCATAATAAGAATAAGATGAAGCTTTTATAACAACTATCTATAAAAAAAATGACAGTATTATTACAGCTAAAATATACAACAATTCAAAACTGACTAAACCTATGCTCTACAGCTCTGGAAAAAATAAGAGATCACTGTAATTTATGTAATGTGTGCATGTATGACAGCCCTTCTATTCCTGTGTCTGTTGAATTCCAACACAAACACACCTTATTCTACTGAATAAACACCTGATCCATGTCTTATTTAACAAGAATTATAAACACCACAGCTGAGACCATCACTCTTTTCTTACAATAGACAAAAACAGTACTATTAGTACAACAAAAGTAATTGGAATACAAACATAACTATTAAACTACTGGACTTCTGCTCTGACAGTGTTAACTAAAACTATGACACCTGGTTCTTCTATCAGTTCATGACGGACCACCAGATGCAGACCCTGTTAGGACCAGCCCAATCTCCAAACCTGAACCCACTTTGAAAACTTCTGGAGGAACATGGACGATCACAAACCATCAAACATGTCTGAGCTTTTTGAGTTTTTATGATAGGAGCTGCAAACATCTGCACAAATAAAATAAAACTAGAAAAGCACTCAGAGCGCAAACCACCGTCAAGCAGCACAGTCCCCCCACATATTGTGACTGACACCCCGCAATATTACTCCCACATTTGTTTTTTGTTTTTTAAATCTATTTTATTAGATTCTTGACACTGGAAACATACCCA
>JAPSES010000002.1:3257952-3279420 GCA_029822895.1 Maxillicosta whitleyi
GTTTAAGATGGTGCAAACTCACTGGATGGACGTGAACTGGCTTGTGTGAGGTCCTAAGGGGGTGGGGGTGGGGTGGGGGGAGTCTCAAACCACAGCTGCAGGGCAATAAGCCATACAAGACCCACGTCTCTTCACTTCCTCACATGCATCTACGCCCGTTTCCTGTCTGAGAAGGCCTATTATACAGCTGATAATGACACCAAAAATAATAGCCGCGCGGATGATGAAACCACTTGACCTCTGACCTCCAGGGGATTTACATCCGACCTCAGCAGTGCAGAGAGAGAATCTGCGAATCCGAATCAGTGCCTTTTCCTTCTAGTTGTGTGGCCTCAGGAAAGCGTGAAAGGAGGCTGATTTCTGCAGCCAAGATTCAGGATGAGAGAGAAGCGCTGTGGCCACAACACAATCTGTCCCATATGGGGGAGATGTGAAGCTCCAGGGATGAGCTGGGTGAGGGGCTCTGTTTGTGTGGGCATGTGTAGTCGCACAGGGACAGGACCGTGGCAGCTCAGTCATGCTACAGTTGTGAACAGTACGGTGTGACAAACCAAGCCCAGATGACACCGCCATTCTCAGGTTTCACTTAATTAGTTAATCAGTTGTTGTTGTGAACATTTGATTTAATTTATTACCCAGCTGCCTTGATGAGTAGGACTGTGTCTGTCTTATATTACAGGGTTTAAACCGCATTGTTTTTCACAGTGAAGGCTACCTTAACAGAAAAGACCAGATGATACTACTTCCATCAACATATTAAGAACTGTTACCACATACTGTACATGATTAATCTCACGTTCTGGTTAAAATGATGCCATGAGGAAGGCAGAGTTTGGAGTGTGAACTTTAACCTGTTAAACCCCATTTGTTTCCAGTCAGAATCATTTTGATATAACAATGGAATAGCTGAAAGTAGTAGCATCATTCACACACACCCACGTTATAATCAGAAAACGGTAAAGGGAAAACAAAATTCATAATCATCGCTACATAATGCAACCTTTATTTTTGTTCGTCCCAACTCGTACTGTCGGGTTTGCTTAGTGTTAGCTTAGCAGTGCGACGTTTGTCTCATTGTCTGTTGTTTTATGAAATTATTCAAGACGTAAGTTCGTCTGCTATGACTGTTAGTCATTGGTTTGGATGAGCTTTTACACTGGAAAAAAAAAAAAATCCAAATCTTACCAAGTGTATTTTTCTCATTTCTAGTCAAAATATCTCATCACACTTAAAATAATACATAATCACCTAAAGCGCAACTTTTTAGTGCGATATAAGAACACACTTTTAGACAATAGATCTTAAAAATTTGATTTCAAGAAATCTTACCAAGATGATTTTCACTTTTTTTTGTAAATCAAGTAAAACAAAATCTTGAACTAAGCTACAAAAAAAAAATAAGATTTTCAAAATCTATTGTCTAAAAATAAGTTACCTTTGACTAGAAATGACAAAAAAACACTCGGTAATATTTAGATTATTACAGTGTAGCCAACGTTCTTCTCGTTACATGGATGTATAGTTTGTATATACTGCTACGAGCATCACCATGGCAACACTGACAGAACACAGGGCCGCCAGGTTTAAGATCATCTACCTGGCTGAAAACACCTGCGTTTTACACCCAGCGATGCCAAAAAACTGTGGAACGTACAGTTTCATGGCAGTGGAAAGACACATCATCAGAGGAGTTCCACAATCACCACAGTTTCAAAACAGATTAGTGTCACTAGTTCAAAATCCAACCAAATGTGACATATGATCTTCGCTTCTGTTCTCGAGTTATGTGTTGATTAATGGCCATTGAAGTGTTTTCATGACACCGTCCAAGTGAATTTGAACACTTGTGCCAAAATTTCAGGAAATTCCCTCAAAGCGTTCCTGCTATATCATGTTCATGCGAATGAGACATACTGTCCAACTGTTGCCAAAGCAGCAAATAAAACACAATAAAAGAGTGTAAAACAGGAGAGAGATAATTAAATTCCACAAATATGCTACAGTGAGTCTTCTGTATAAAACTTCGATAAGTGGGTTACTCTATAAACTCTGTGTTTACTCTGAACTATTAACACTAGCTAACAGATCTAACATGTATTTATGTAACTGTTACTAACTACACTCAGCTGTGTGCACACATATAGAGAATAATACGCCATAAATATGTCAGGCAGGTTTTTATTTTTCACCAAAATATACAAACTGTTAAAGAGGAGCAGATTTTTCCACCATGCTCTCAGTTATTGTTGTTGTTATTGTTGTGTTTGTTGTTGCCAGAAGCATCAGCTCACTTATAATAAACAGCAGGGCTCGGCTCAGATTGGATTTCAACTGAAAACACAAACTGAACTGAAAAAATAAAATGGAAACATGTAAATCAGTATCTGCCCTGCAAATAGCATTTCAATAATTTATCACAAGCAGCATTTTTAGGTCATGTTTTTAGAGTAAAACTTGAATATCAGAAAGAGGCCATATGGCTCACAGACAGTAGCCAGAAGTAACTACAACATAATAATAGTACAGTAAACACATCAGCCATTCCATTATGACCTCTGACAGGAGAACGGGTCATAAAACTGATGTCTGAGCTGCCCAGACCCGGGGTGGACTCTATGGCAGTTAGTGTGGCGTGTGTATGTGTCTGTCTACTGTACCTAACCCCATGCCAAAGCACTTAAAAAAAACACACCAAAAAAAAAATACTAACCCCAGTTGGCAGTTGCATCTATTCTTTTGTGTATTATTATTATTATTATTATTATTATTATTATTATTATTATTATTATTATTATATGTCCTGTGCACCTTGTATCAGCATGTGCTATATGTTATGTTTATATCTTCTATTGTAACTCACTTTGGATAAAAGCTCCAGCCAAATGTAATGTAAAGTAATAATATTATTTCATTATAATGGTGGATATATAGAATAGATACATTAGGCATAAAGTAACACATTCAGTCCTTGGTGCTAATGTGACAGAAGCATCAAAAATGAGCAGGAACTGAGTGACTTTGCCCACATCCATATTATAACAGTGATGACTGGGTTAGAACGTCTCCACAACCATAGGTTTGGTTGGATGTTCCTGGTCTGCAGTGTTTAGTACCGACCAAACATGGACTAAAGAAGGACACCACTGATCATCTGTGGGAGGTGTTGGACAGATAAATCCAGCCTGTGCAGGTCCACCTCTTTACTTCCAAGACCTCAAGGACCTCGATGCTCAAATATTATTTTTGAACAATAAAAGCATAATATAACATTAACCTGCCTAAAAAATTGATAATTCTTTTTCAAAATTGCCAAAGTTCTTCCTCCTTTCTCATGAATGACAACATTATAGTGTCACTGGAAAGGCCTCTGGTGAATAAAGTCCTCCACCCTGGTGGATTGTCTGTGTATTGCGTGTATCTCATTGTATACACCAGGTTTTTCAAGAAAAAACATATCTCTGTGATCACGTAGAAGGCTTCACAACTCATGTATCAAATATGACACATTTGGTGTTATAGCGTTAAAAGCACAATTGTCTTACTGCACTAGTTTCAATCCCTAAACCACTTCATCAGCTGACAAGGCAAAGTGCGTGGCCTTTAGTCAGATAACGCAAGCCTCTAATAATTCCTGTACGGAACAGGCGCCAAAATCTATTCCTAAAATGTAAACATAGAAGGCTGATATATGTGTGTACAGTAAACTCTGCAGGATGATGCCATACTTCTGGACTCTCGGACAAGCAGCCTCGTTGATGTTTTCCTGCCTGTACTGTAAGAACCAGACCATCCTGCAAGGCTCTGCACACACCCGCATCATCAGACTCAATAAAAAGGATCAGGGGCTGCTTACAACCGTGTGAAGAGGAGGAGGTGATCTGTTGCAGCTGGGGTCACCCTCTGCTTTTTTTCTGATTTTAACAATCACTGCACATCACCGCACCTTTAACCTCCATCGCTGTGTTTCCTTGGTTGGGATTGGGTGCTAGTGTGCGAGTTCAGATAAGTGTTGGAGAGGTCGCATCCAACAGACGAGCTGACTGGAAAGTGTTTAGAATGAGAGTCAAATGAGCCGTATAGCATTATCATTGTGAATGACACTGTGTAATTACCTCATTCACACATGGACACCATAACATTTTGAGAAAGACCAGTGACTGTCTGCACCGTGCGTGTGTGTGTGGATGTGTGCATGCAGGGTGAATATGACTCACTGCCTTTGAACCCAAACAGTCACTAATGAAAAGGCCAATATATATATATACTGTATGTGTGTGTGTCCACCTCTGCAGCTGCATTTAAAGACCTCCAGATATCTAAAAGTGAAAAGAGATCTGGAAATCCATCAAACTAAGTTGGTCTTAGGCCGAGCAGAGGGACCAAAGAGAAAATTAATTTTCACTTATTGTTATCCGTGGGGTTCAGGGCAAGGTCTGAGAATGCAATTTTTCTGGAAGTTGAAAACGTTGGAGACACATTTGGATGCTCCTATGTATCTCTGGACAGCAGTGAGTGACAAATGATCGGTCACAGAGGAGAACAGTTCCAAAAGGTAACAGGGATCTCACAGGTTTGATGCTACAAACTCAGTGACATCCACTAAGGACAACATGAGCTCAGCCAGACGAGCTCCAACCACTGGACGCGTAACAAATATCTGATTATTGCATAACAGTCCTTAGCTTTCAACACATATAGGAAGTAATCAGTCAAAGGGATAAATAGGGTCCAGAGACAAAACATTTGGAGTAAAAGCATGAGAGAAATGCTGTAACGTTAAGTGACTAACATGACACCCTCCTCAGAAGACACACACTTTGGCAGCTTTAACACCCCTTATCCATCATATGCACTGATGTAAATTATTGGATATTTTAATTATCTACCCCATAAAGACTCAAACATCTGCCATCGACCAAAACCATCTACTGATCCAAAATGTTTAATACCTGTTGATCCATTAATCCTATCAATTCATGTAAATAATTGGTGTAAAATGTAATTTTTCATCTTTTCACAGTCATCAGATATGACCCATTTGGATGTGCAGAGGCTCCAGAGTTACCGTGGAAACACCATCATCTTCTACAACATTGATTCATCAGTAAAACCCATGGAGTTGGATCAATGACAGTGGATGGATGCACTTTATATTGAGTTAATGATATATTTGACTGAAAAAGTCACTTTTTCTTCAGTTTTGTCAGTTTTTTTTAATATATATTATTCTTCAACTTTTAATTGAGTTTTTATGAACAATAAACTGAATATAAGAAAATACTTTATTTTCACTTAAAATGTAGAATACACAATACAATATGATAGAAGTGGAAATAAATAACTTAAGATATGTTAAATGTAGAGGTCACAAAAGTAACACTGGGTCTTCATGGATTAAATGAGTTTCAGGCTGTAAACACAAACTGAACTACTGTCGAGGAAAGTTATGTTTTTTAGACTCAGAGTTTGTAAATACAACAGCTATTAATATTTAAAATAATATCAGTGTTAGTATCAGAACTAGTCATTATGTTTACATGCCTGCCTTAGTTGAGCGATCACCTCAGCTCATTAAACAACAACAACAACAATAATAATAATAATAATAATAATAATAATAATAATAATAGTAATAATGAATTAGATTTCTAGGCTCGTTTTAAAGCACCCAAATTTCTTTACATTTGCGATCCATTATTCATTCACTCTAACATTCACACTCTGTTGCCTCTGCTATGATAGTTGCTGATAATTGCTCTTTCAGCTTGTTTCCCTACACTGTTACTGACCACAACAACTTATTAAATCATTAACCCAGAGGTCAACAATTTGTACATACACACACACATACACATAAAAAAGAAAGATACAAACTACAGCTTCATGTTTGTTCTACTTTCTATACAGATGAGATGCATGCTGTTCGACTTCCATGTTAGGATTTGATGCAGAGCTCTAGCACTTGCACAGAACGTCTCTTCCTGTTCCAATTCAACTGGTCTGTTTACTCAACTTTTGATCGCATTATCTACACGTGTTAATACGACTAGTAAAACTTCCAAATCAGTCAACCTAACACATTCACTGCAAAAAAGGGGTGTCTAAGAACAAGATAAAAACACCAAATCTGAGGAAAAGGTACTCAAAACAGGGGAAATATCCATTGAGGCAGGAAGTTAAATGTAGAAATAAACATGTGTACAGATGTGTGAACACTTAAAATGAGAAATTTATTATCTAACACATCTAGATTTTGTGGAAGTAAGATTTGTGTTTTTTTTTAATCTTAGTAAGAACCTAATAATTTACAGTGTTTATATGCAGTTTTAAAGTTGAACTAACACAATAATTCAGTATTTTAAAGCAGTAATAGTAAAAAATACTATCATTATGTCTTATTTATTATTTATAATTATGTTTTGATTTCACTCTAATTTTCTCCAAAGCTTTTATTCTTTACATGTATTTCACCTCTCCTGACAGCGTACCTGTGCAACATCAGTGTAGTCAAACATGCAGCAGATCTAGGGTACGGGGGTGTCTGATATGTGGCCCAGTGGGGGTGGAGGGGCCTTTACATTGTACAGTTTTACAGGTGGAGAAGCCACAGTTCAGTCCAGACACTGCAAGAAGGAACAACAAAAGACATTATTTCAGCTTTATACTTCATTACCACAAAAGGTGACTCATTTATTATCTAATAATTAATAAAATAATAATGTCCTAGAACATGGAATAGATTATCAATGGGAAAAGCAGCCACACAGACAACAATGATAACTAATCTATAGAATAATTAGGATACGTTTGTCTGTAAATAGTTTTTATAATATAAAACACCTATTTTTTTATATAATGTCACATACTGTATGTCATTTAAGAAACTGTATTCCATTCTATTTTATCATTTAAACATGACGTGGCGCATAAACAGATCGTCAGACATTAAACTCATGACAGGGGCCTATTACTTTGATGACACTGACTGTTTTAGTGGGCGTTAAAGACTCTTACACATGTATCTGTCGTAAAAAGCACAGAAGAGACATAAATAACCCCACTTGGTTCATTATTTACACTCTTTACGTATCATCGGTTTCCTATTACATGTTGAATGCTAATAAAGACTCAACGAGACACAAGCGTTGGGTCTTTATAATATTTATCTATAATATAGTATAATCTATGTGATATCTGTGTGCCCACATGTTCATACAGAGCACAGAAAGGTAGACCGATGAACACAAACAAGCATGGTTCTTCATCATTGTTAATACTAATTTGCGTCAAGTTTCACTTTAATCTGTTTTAATGAAAATAAATCTTCTTTCTGAACACAAAGACAGGTCATGGACAAGTTCAGGGACAGAGTTTAGGAACAATGATGATGTTTTTTTTTGGTTATTAATTAGTTTTTAACAAAAACCACTCAACATAGACTGAAATGTTTTTATAGGGTTGTACTCCACCGGTAAATGTTTCCAGATGAAATTCACTGCTCATTGTCATTGATTTTATGGTGTAGAATCTATACAATATACTCTATACAATGTATATCTATATCAATGTGCAATATAACTGTTTTTTTTTATTAAAGGGCCATAGTTTTTTGTACTCACACATTCTTTTGTATTTGCATGTTTATTCTATCTTATATTATATATATATATATATATATATATATATATAGATAGATAGATAGATAGATAGATAGATAGATAGATAGATAGATAAAATATATATATAGTGCCTGTTTGTATTTTCGCTGCTACCTGCTTCGAAATTTTATTTTTGATATAAAATCTGGAATTTCAAATAAACAAATAAATTCTAAGTCTGTGGCTGAATTCCAATTCTCCCCTTACCCCTACCCCTCTGTTTTGTGCGTTCATGTGAAGGGGTAGGGTTGTCCCCCCAAAAGGAAGGGCTAAGGGGGAGGGCTGTTTGGCTCTTGAAGCTGAGATTTTTCAGCACCACACTACGAACAGAGGAATATGAAAAATCTCCCATTATTCTGTTGGAGATGGAGGCAAGATGGAGGTAAACACAATAAATAAGTGCAGCGGTGTGATGAAAGAAACACGCAAATGTACATATTTTAATAATTTGATCGACAGTTTAATGCTATTTTAATGTGTTATAGATCGCATTTCTGCATATGCAGTTCATAGCCCCAAAAAGATGACCAAAGCTAATGGAACAGAGATGGATACAGCTGCTGAGGGCATGGGGAATTATATCGAAAACAAAGTTGTTGCATCTGTTTATAGCGACATTGATAACAGCTGATGACGGAACAGGTCACAAAGGGCTGTCCCATTGTTTCAAGCCCTACTCCTTGCTACTCCATTTCAAAGGGGACGGGTGAGGGGTGAATTGGGATTGAGTCTAAGTCAATAGAAAAGACTCTAAACTATAGAGTGATAGAATCTATTCTATAGATTCTATAGTCAATGATTCATCGTATATAGACTCTCTAGTGACTGTGAAGCCCATTGCAAATGATTCACATCATTTTCACTCTCATTAAATCATGGATGTGACAACTCCCATAAACTTTTCCTTTAATTTGTCACCGGTTTGTAGATCATAATTTATACACTAAACACACAGAATCAATCACGAGACAATTTGATATTCACTCAGAACCTCAAAGGCCCAATTTCACGGTTCATTTAATGACGTCTTATTTTTCGGTGTAAAAGCTAACACCTAGCTTGAGGCAGAAATCCCCTTTCCCACGAATGACTATGGAATCCTGGTAAAATGAGGGTGGTTTCCTACAGGCAAATATGGGCCAACTCAGCTGTACTTAGTGCAAGCACTTAAACGAATCCCTTCTTAATAAGCAACCCCCAGCACGGGACGAGACTGCAATTACACTCTGGGAAAAAAGCCTTTACATTACACCTATGGAACCAGACGCTGAAAACATGTTCGTAATAATGTCCCCGTCCAATGATGGATGGCTCACTGAGGCCGGAGCACTGGCAATGCATCTGTTTGATTTGGACGGTCACTCTAAGCATCTCTCCAGGTTTAGTTTTCACTTGTCCCGTCTGTTCATTTTTACTGCTTTGTGTGTTAGTTCAGCTCTCATTCTCTCTCTTTTACTTTGATATTTTAATCTACGGTCACAGTCCAAGGTGGAACAGTAAAACAACATGGTGCAAAGACGTGACAAATGAGTTGGAGGGAGTTTAAAGCAGGATATTTTTATTAATAAGGTTACTTTTGTAAGCAAAGAATATGAAAATCACTGTTAAAATGATATTTGGATTTTTAGTTTATTTTTGCTGTGGTTAAAGTGTCATATCAAACCCCAATCCATCATAGTTTCAGATGAACTTGGATATGACATCTGATAACACCTCCATTGTTGTCTTCAGTCAACTCTAGTTGAACTCCTGGAGTACAGACACAGACAGAAAAATGGACGTTTTACGGTATCGACGCTGAGAATCAAACTTTTGCTAACATAAATAAAATGTTCTGGAAAGATGCATGTCTTTTGGTCGGACTGAGTCCTGTGCTTTGATTGTTGTAAGCCCTTTGTGGCTGCAATCACCAGTAACAACTCAAACCCTCGAAAACACTTCCAGAGTCCTTGAGAACAGGAACGGAAACAAATTTCTTGTCGAACGTCCAGAGACGCTAGTAAATCCCAAAATTGACAGGATACATTCAGTATTTTATCAGTTTTAGGAGAATACTTCCAACCCTGACAGAGAGGTTTATAGAAACAGATTTAGCTCCACTTTCATCTTTCTTTTAGTTGCTTTTCTTTTATTTGTGAAACTTAAGTATAAAAACACCTACAATTATCAGACTATGAATGAATGCTCCTTTCGGCTTTTCCCTTCAGGGGTCGCCACAGCGAATCACATTCGCATGTTGATTTGGCAGGATTTTATGTCGGATGCCCTTCCTGACACAACCCTCTGTATTTACCTGAGTTTGGGACTGGCACAATGAGACACTGCCCCCTTGTGGCTACAGGTATAGGGATGTACAGCGTAAAAAGGACCTTTCCCTGGGTCTCGAACCAGCAGTCTTCCGCACCAAAGCCAGTGGCGTAAAACACTAGGCTACCCAGTCATTATACCCACAATGAACAGACTACAATTCAGAAATAATTCATAGTATTAGCTACTGAAGTGAGTTTTAGTCTTATTTAATGTGAAAAATAAAGGATAGAAAACCATACGATCTTTTTGGTAAAACCATTTTGGTAAAATAAGGTACGATAAGAGATGTTGTCGAGATGTTTTTTTTGGGTTTTTTTTACTTTATTTCTCTATGATTACTATGATTTTAAACATTCTACCTCTAAAGTTCTAAAATATTTTTTCATGCTCCGACTGTAAATAACACATTTCTACAACAACTTACT
Source organism: Maxillicosta whitleyi (assembly GCA_029822895.1). Lineage (NCBI taxonomy): Eukaryota > Metazoa > Chordata > Actinopteri > Perciformes > Neosebastidae > Maxillicosta > Maxillicosta whitleyi. The sequence continues at coordinate 3,268,346 of JAPSES010000002.1, forward strand.
ATCTACTTTCGTCACATCTCAGTTAGGAAGAAAAATGTCCCACTAAACTTAAAAAGTAAACATGTGTTAATAAACTGTATGGACAAAAATGTTGGAACACATCATGGATACAGTTCATGCTAATGTGAAATATAAATAATCATTGATATATAATGATATATGATAATGACATTATGATATTTATCTCAATATAAAATTGTATTATGATGATTGTCATTATTGTTTTGTAGCCCAAACCCCAAACACCTGAATTCAAAGTGTCCCAATGCTTTTGTCTACATAGTGTATGACTAAGGCAGTTATGTTATGACGCTAACAATATCTGTTTTTTTAGCTTTTATTTATTACTCAAACTATGAGAATTGTACACAGTATAAAATAATCGACCTTTGTCATCATGTCATAGTAATGAACACAAGTTTGTGGTTCCAAGACGGACCTGGATGATCACAGAATAGTAAATAATGTTAGTAAAAGCAGTAACAGTAATATTACTGAGCTAGTTTTTTACTGTTGAATCCATCCAATCTTTGTAACAGCGCATCGTCTGATTCAGAGCGACTAAAAATGGAAGAAATTTCAAAGTATTTGAACTACGTCGGTGATGATTTGTTAATGTATAAATATAAAAACATGCACAGGAGATGCTTTCGTTGAACCCATAATTGTCTACACACATTTTCATGTTTCTTCACGTCGGTCAATAGTACATGATCATGCAGATATTCCCATCTCCTACAGACAGCACTTGGTTTTCATCTGCACACTCGGAGACAGATCATCACTCATCCAAAACGCTGTGTGCAAAAGAAACAGTAGTACAAATCAGCTCAGGAGTATTAGACGTCTCAGATCCACATGTGAGGCACGGGGATATGCCGTCCTTGGAAAAATCAGCTCTCCGGCACTTCTGCAAGCCAATATGTCCTTTATGTAGCCGCCAGAGCTAATCACACATTCAGCCAGATTCAGCAGGGTGTGCTCTGGCATTTATTTACAGTTGAGTCCACGGCCAGAACATATCATCCATGAATCAGTAATTCAAAGAGCCTGGTCTCCAGTTCAGGTCTGCACAGTCCCCCAACTGCCACAGTCACTACTACAATTATCCTGTTACTTGGAAGGATCTAAAACATGACATCACTGCAGATATAGCCACCTATGCCACAAAATAACCTTGTACAAGTCACAATTAATTCACTGGCACTGAAGGATTTTGCTGTTTTCTTCCACCTTCAACTCCTAAATATACGATACTGAGGGAAAAAAACGGATTGCTTCTGAAGAAAATCTGAAAATCCCTGATCGACAATTTATAGTGCATATCAGATCTGGATCGTATTATGTTTTTCAAAATGATATTTTAAGCTTTTTCTTAATCTTATTAAATCAGCATGTTGGAATTTATTGCATCAAACATATTATTACGGAGCCAAAGAGGACATCAGTCAAACAAAACACTTAACGAATCAGAGTGAGAGAAATAAGATAATAATAATAATAATAAGTCAAGACTTCAGGAGCAGTTCGCTGTTTATTGGTAATGTTAGGAAAAATATTTTGCCATTGTAGTTTATGGTTACCATTTTAACAATAAAAGTAAAATGAATGCATTAGTTACTTCAAAGTAAAGTTTGTGAGGAAAAAAAAAAGCTAAACTGCCGAATTAAACAGAAAAATCCCAAAAACCACATTATATCTTGAGTTTCAATTGGCATGTTATCTGTATGAATTATAAGCTTTCCACGTGCATGTTCACTCCACGTCAAATACCACGCAATGTTAGCGGGTTACAGGTGTAAATATGTAAACCTGTGGTCTTAGCGTAAACTGACAGGCAAATAAATGGCGTTGAATAAAACACGAAAGGATGAAAATGCATACGTATAGCACGCCAAATGCCATAAGACCTGACGTGTCCAAAACACACATTTAAACTAATGCTCTCCAGTAATGTTTTATCCATTTTTGGATTTTAGAAGGTAAATACTATGATTTGGGGTGACTCAGCTCTGAAATATATGATATTAATATGGTGAATATTATCTGGTGTCCTGCCATAGACTAATGCATCCTGCCAAATTTCAAAACAAACCAAAATATATGATGTGTTCTGCGCTGTTGCTTAACAAAATGATCTGTGTAAAACCAATCTTATTTCCTCAGTAACAGAAAGAAAAAAAAAAACAGGTTAAAATGGACTTAAATGACTTAAAACTGATCATCTCCTAGCTTAGCAACATTAACGCTAACAAATCACAATGAAGCGCTGTGTAGAACACCATAACTACAGTGGTACTGCATACATTTAAAATTAATATTAGAGGAGTATTAAAGTTCTTCTGAAAAACAGATCATATAACAGTATTAACTCAGTAGGAAACACTAAAAAAAAGCATGAGTGTAGCAGTTGTGGCAGAGGGTTACCATCTGGCCTGCCTCTTAGTACCACAGTGTTACAGTGTTATACAGGACAGACCCCTTACTTGTGTTATTATGGCTTCACTTTTCCAAAGCTGCATAAATTTGACATTAGATTATCCATGTTCGTGTCCAGTCTATATTTAGGATAGAGAGGAGAGCACTGCAGGATTGCAATTACATTTTTTTGGTAATTTATTTATGTGATATCCCTGTAGGTGAGTAGCTACTTCCCAACATTATTCATGTGAAATAAAATATATATACAGTACATACTAGATACATATCACTGGGAGCTCAAATTCATGTCCTGGGTTCTAATATTTTCAGCCTGGCAGTAAGTCACAGCAGACAGAAACACAAAACCAAACTGAGATTCACATGGATACGGCTTCCCAGTTGCAGGTAGAAGTGGTTCAGTTTACAGGGGCCAAAGGCCTCCGAGTATATAAACACAAGGCCTGGAGCAGAACCAAACTCCACAGTCTCAGAGCTCTGTGTTTTGCAGCATTGGCAAGTTTGGATTCCAAAAAGGAAACTTTGCCATTAGAAGGCAAGTGGGCAATGAAAATTCAATTAAGGCCCCCACACCTCTGGTCCTACACAGTGATAGTCTGAAACAATCCCACTCTTCATTTTCTTTTTTTTTTTTTTTTTTTAAGAAACATGGATCCAGTTACCATTTGGATGGAAAGCACAGTATTCCATATCCAATTATCTCAACATATCAACACATCTCCAATTATAGGTTTCATTTTGTGGTTCAGCTCCATGTGGTCGCATTTGAAATATGTCATGTTTATGGTCTGTTACTTGCAGATGATAACAACTAAACAAAACCACTGTTAAGTGAACAAAGGACTAAACTCTAGTTGGTTTGTCAACATTGACAAAACTACTATTATGTTGAATGATAACTTCTTTAAAATGAGACAAATACTAAACTTGTGGTTTGGGAATAATACTCAGCAGTAGTTGAAGCTTTTTTTTTTTTAACAGTACAATAGTGCAGTTCAAGTGTGACTCTAAAGTGTTCTTAATTGGCTTTCAAGGGAAAAAACGATAATGTTATTGGAAATTATTTTCACTTTTTTTTTTTTTTCCTTTTTCCAATATTTTCAGATCTGTAAAACTGCGAAGCCTTTGTTTTATTTGGGTCCACACCATAAGTCCAAGGCAGGAAAAATAGATTGGGAAGGACACTTATGTTAGACTTAACCATTTATGCAGAGTCACATACATCTGTATTCAGCGGTGGCTCTGCCCCATGTCCCTGAGATCGCAAAAGTTGGATTCAGACACTGATGTTTAAAGTATACATGAACAAACATGCATTTACTTAGTTCAGGAAGAGGTTGGGGAGTGGGAGGAGGTGACTTATCTCACATGTGTTGGCCAAGTGTGTGCAGATCAGAGCAGGCTGGGTGAGTGAATGCAGCATCGGTTATAAAGTGTGAGAATCGGGGTGGGACACACAAATACTCACGACCAAGTCAACTTTTTATGCCTATGTTAACCAGTCCTGCTGAGGCCCCAGTGGTTGGGGGTCACAGGGGAGAAGTTCATTTTCCTCCAGGGTAGAAGATGCTCCATGCTGGTCAATACGATAGGGACACAAGTACCAGGCTGTGTTTATACCGGGGGGGGGGCTTTATTCTTGGCAGCATACCCCCTAGTTTAACTGTACTTGTTTAATAACCATCCTGTTTTGTTAAATACACAGACAGCATTGTTTAAAATTATTTATAACACATTTCCCAGCTCTAGTTGGAATTAGACTGACCTTAATAATCCTAAATCTTTTGTAACTGCACAGACTCACAACTACGATTCCAATCGGATTAATTGTGCGGCCTTACTGGAAGGCCAAGCGTGGCTTTGTTTTCCTGTCTGGAGGTTTTTAGCCAAAAAAGTAGCATTGTTGACACATCCAGATTGAAACTAGATCTAACTGTACACTTGGGTATTTAATAGGGAAGGGTTCTCTGTAATATGTAAATATCATTGGACCTCTGACAGGAATTGTTGTTTACAGTGGCTTAAACACTGTGGTATGGATCACATTCAGTCTGTTCACTTTTCTTTGATCGCTTAAATCATCTTAAAACAGATGGACATTTAACAGGGATAAGCTACGGTTCTCCAGTGTTTGGTGTTGGAACAGTGTCTTTGCCTCTAGGGCTCCTCTCCGGTCATGTGACACGTCAAACATTTCAGTCATTTACTGGGTTTATTCTAGACAGGATCGCAGTGTTTACAGTTTGACAGAGGAAGGACGTCAACCTGACTTTTTACAAAAGCCACTGACATTGATTGGCTGTTACTAACAAAAATTAAAGCCTGTCTGGAGAAAAAGTATTTCAGAGCATGCCAAACAATCAGCGTCTGGTCAACTGCCTGCCTGTTCATGATACATTTGAGTAATTAGGGGGTAATCATCAGGGATAAAATATTTTCTGATCCTATCATTAACCCCATGATGATTTAGGTTGTGTAGTGAAGACAGTGTGAACCACAGGGGAGCCACAGTCAGCTTGGCTCCACTTCATAAAACATGAGCTCCACTGGAAACAGGATTTGTGATATTTTTGAGGGAGTCTCTAAAATATTGACGATATGCCTGTTGCTATGCATTTTTCTATTTTACCGAGTCTTCACTGTATATCAGGCATAAATCTGCTGATTGCTGAGGATGATGCATCACTAATTCACTTTAATATAATGCAGTATGGTGGCGCAATATCACAAACATCACTCAACTTTTACTTGAACATTAAAAAAAACCCCATCTTTCTTGTTTCCAATCGCCGTAAAACAAAACAGATGAACAAACTTTCCCAATCAGTTTATGTGCTGAATCAGCATTATTATTTCTCTGTTTTGTATTCAGCATGCAGAGGTGCCAGAAGGAAAACAAGTCAGCCAATTGACACGTCTGCTTTATTAATGTTTCATCTGAGGAGTGAAAAAGTGAGCCTCCTGGAAACCTGGATAAATATTCACACACTTAGGAGAAGTGGAGATACAATAAAACCCACCGACCTGTTGGTTCAATATAGTTCACATCCATCTTCAGCTCCCAAATTAATTTTTCTCTTCATTTAACCTTTCAGTAGTGTTGAGAGTACTACTTTACAAAAGTAATACATTACAGTAATGGATTACGTTTTGCTGTAACGCAGTAGTGACCTGCAATACTGATCAATTTTCAGTAAAATTTTACTTGGTTCAATAGCATTACAACATACTTTTCAGTAGTAATATAACTGCTCAAATGGGGGGGTGTAGCAGTCAGTGGTTGTCAGAGAGGCGCAAAGTGAAAGTGAAACTGAAGACACTTGATTGATTGATTGAACGATAGGTTTTTAAAATGACTGAATTAATGAACATTTACATGTAAATTCAAGAGATTATCAGCACACAGCTAATTCCTCCAACTCTCTGGAACCCATTTCACTGTTGTATGAGTCCCCCTGGGAATGGGGGTGGGCATAGGTGTCAAACGTGTGGCCCGGGGGCCAAATATGGCCGGCCAAAGGGTTCAATCTGGCCCCTGGGATGAATTTGTGAAATGCAAAAAATGATACAGAGGGTATTAAACTAAAGTGGATGTGAACAGTAAAATACTGCCAGAATAACCTTTAAATATCTGTTGTATTGGAGGAGCTTCTACTGCACATGTGCCATTTATGATGAGACTGTAACTCAAAAGTAATACAAGAGTCATGTAATGCATTACAATTCTGAGACAGTAATATTGTAAGGTACGGAATTACTTTTTTTAATTACACGTAATTTGTAATGGATTACAGTTTGGAAGTAAATTACTCAGCACTTTATGATAATATTTTCCTATATTTAATTCACTGATCATACAGATGAATGAAGTGAATGAATAATGGATCCACTGTACGTGCTTTGAGTGTTAATAGAAAAATGCTATATAAATCAAATCTGTTATTATTATTATTTTTGTTATTATCTTTGTTATTATTATAACAGAGAAAGATCAGTTGCTGCATAGATTTCTTACAGTTTGGAAGTAACTTGCTCAGCACTTTATTATAATATTATGCATTTTCAATCATGTGTTTCCCTATATTTAATTCACTGATCATACAGATGCAACGCTTCCCTGATTTACTCTCCATCTTTACGTAACACATGACCTGCTGTACATTACTGCAGTCACAATCATCAGTTTGCAGCCCCTGCTTACGCCCCACAATACCCCCCAAGCATTACTGCTCTCTGTAAGCAATTAAGAATAATTTATTCTCTGACTTGATGCAAGCCATATTGATATTTCCTCCCTCTCTCCGCTGGATGAATGCGACGAGGAAAAACATGGGCTTAAAGGTTGTAAACATGAAGAGGATCTGGTTGAGAGATAATTACAGCAATTTCCATGATTCATTCTTAGCAAAGCCTGCCGATAACGTCCGTGAACTCTGCTACATAATGACGACACTGAGGGATGTGGAGGAATGCTGGGGTTTAATGAATCACAGGAAGTGCAGTCGCTACACGGAGCCGTAAACAGGCACTGAAGTCCTTCTAAAGGGACGTCGGTACGTGTGCGTCAGTGTCTTCACCAGAAGCCGTTGACCTCTGCGTCGTATCCTCACGGCGCTTTGAGGCTCTGGTCTCCACGGTCCCATCTGGTCACAAGCTACTGCTTTAGGTTTAGGTGAACACAAACAGTTTCTGTGATGCTGCCTGTCTGAGCTACAGACCGTTTAATAAAGCAGAGTCTTACTGCACATAATGAACTGCAGCTCGGTCTGTGGTTTTCCGTCTTTTGGAAAACATTCAGTACCGATCCTACCAGGAAAGGCAGCTGCAGCACCACACTGCTGAAGCTTTTCCTGCAAAGTAAAAATCCACAGCTGTGACTGTTACCGTCACTGTTCCTGTTTCTGGTAATGAAGACGACAATTCCAACAAAAATTCCAATATTATATTCACTGAATCCTTGACAGGTATGGATAGATCATTCAGTTTCCTTATGTTGATATGAAGTTATTTAACTCTTGTATGGTGTTTGGGTCTTGTTATTAAAAGAATAATGATGAGCAATTCTTTTTTTTAATGAATTTTTTCTTCTCATATTTTGATTATATAACATTTTATTTAAAAATAAATAAATAAAATGAATCGCACTTTAATTAATAAAAGTGATCTAGCAAAGGCAAATATTGCACATATATGCTTTTTATGTTGCCTGTAATTGGGATAAAGTAAACTAAACTAAACCTAATTATGTTATTTTAACATAAAATTATTTGATTATGTTAAATTGAAAAACCACAAATGCAGCGGGACCACCACAACCACAAACACTGGCTGAAAAACAAAAAGGGCTAAGTGGTCTGAATGTGCTACAGTCTAAAAACACTGTTACACACAAAAAACTCATAAAACACAGGCTCTAATGAACTAGCACCACCTCCTTCCCAATAAAAGGCTCAGACAGAACGCCACACACGCTCCAGCCGCACCTGAGAATAACACCTTCTTCTTCTTTTGTTATTTAATGACGCTTCGGGATCATTACTGCCACCTTCTGGGAGTACTAACAGGTTCATCCAGTGTTACTTTTCTGTCAGTTCCCAAGTGTTTTTTTTCTCTCTCTCTCTATTGAACCTTTATTTATTATGTAATATTATCTTCTGTATTTTTACATTTTTTCAGTGTAAATCAGGTATTTTTCTCAATGTTCTATTACTGATCGTGTAGCCGTTCATAAGAACTCAGTGTAAATCCAAAGGTTATTATTTAACAACAGAGAAAAGTGATTTTATCAGCAAACATATCAATGACTGAACATAAAAATAAGCATCTACGACTTCTGTCATTGATCCAACTCTATGGGTTTTACTGGTGAATCAGTGTTGTAGAAGATGACGATGTTTCCATGGTAACTGCGGAGCCTCTGAATGTCCAAGTGGGTCATATCTGATGACCATGAAAAGATGAAAAACTGCCTTTTACACCTTTTTTTTTTTTTTTTTTTTTACATGTATCGATATGATTAGTGGATCAGCAGACATTAAACACTAGATCAGTAGATGGTTTTGGTCACTGGTGGCTGTTTGTGTCTTTACGGGTCAATTACGACCCATACTGGGGAAATCTAAGTTCTTCATTCCAGTTTTCTTCTGTTGATGAATAGAATTCTTTACAACAATCCTTAGAACTCCCTAGAAAGGTCAGTGACATTTACACTTTAGCATCACAGCAACTGTTTTGACATCGTGTGATTTGTTGATTTGTTGTTTGTACATGAAATTCCATTCTGTTGTTCATCCTGTTTGTGTGCTGCCTCTTGTCCAGGTCACTTCTTGGAAATGAGAATCCGGTCTGAACTTGGGAAACCTCACCTGGCCTGGACACGGAAAGGAATGACAGATTGATAGCTCCTTCTAAATTTTGTTTAATGCTGCTGAGCAATAAATGATTGCATTCTATGCTGACTTGCAGGTGTTTTATCCTTCTTCTTTTTTTTTAACTTACTCGTACTGTACATATTATATCTCATAGATCTTTTTTCATTTTTTATTACTTCTTACCTTGTGTCTCCAATGTTTATTGTCTGTGGGATGATGGGATGGGTCAGTGTTGTTGTTTTTTTAATGCTGTCGTAACCACATAATTTACCTACAACTAACTTACCTGGTTAAATATGGGTTAAATAAATAAAATTACAGATTATCAGTTCCTGTTTAAAAAGGTGTCAATAATGTAGGCATTTCAATGACTTTAGCATAGTTTCAGTGTGTAGGAGCTGTTTCACACACACAGTTAAATTAATCAGAGGACGTTTTGGTCATAAAACACTGAAAACAGCTACAGAGGTTTTTCAAAACAACGAAACAGAAAAGTTATGAAATAAACAATAAAAATGACATTAACAACATGGACAAACGTTAACAAAACAGACAAATGCAGTGAAGAAGCAAAACCTAAACCCCGAATCAATCATCTCCAATGTGTCTTGAGAAGTCATTTACAAGATGACACTAGAGCCTTTTCTCATTATGTAGCCTTGTGTTTGACTGTGCAGACCCCCGGGCTCCTCCCCCTCTGAAGAGACCAGCGCTGGGTCTGCTTCCAGCTATGACGGCTTTGTTCTTCCAAGGCCTCTTTGGGGCCTGCTAATGCAATCAGCGCGAAAAAGCTTGGACATAAAATATAATGGGGGGAAAGGAGCAGGAAGAGTTATAGGGCTGGGATGAATAGTTTCCCCTTTGAGTTGGTTCCGTTTTCGTTCAATTTATTACTCTCAGCTAGCTCCTGACCAGAGAGCTCTTTCTGTTTCAGCTCCACGCCGGAGGGGTCTAGTGAGTCTGCAGCACACTGACCTCATCTATGCGAGCCAAACACATGTTCTGTTCTGCAGGTTCTCTGTTCAATCCCTCCTACACTGCAGCAGGACTTAGTATAATCCATTTGAATGCGAACGCTACCGTATGTTGTCAGGAAACAGGCTAACTGGAAATAAATGTGAGTTTAAAGGAAACAGCTTTCCAAAATCATTAGGGCGAAAGATGACTCTGTTTAACATGTAAAGAAAAGTGAACAACAGCAGGAACCTTTTCCTAAAAACAGACAAGTTTAATGTCTGATCATAGCGATATTTATAAAAACAACCCCGCAGCAGCATCAGTTCACATCAGTCAGCATGAGAAGGGGGTTTGCAAACGGTCGTGAATCCAGTTTTGTGGGACTTTAACACAACAGGCCGCCCAGTGTTGCAAGCTCACACCCTTTAGTAAGTTTGTTTTCCCTCACCAAAAAACTGTAAAGCAATAAATATGCAGATTCAAGCTCCTCTCCCTTAACCCATAAAGACTCAGAGCTACTTTTGTGGTACTTCCCAAATGAATGTTTGTCCATATGTAATCCTTCTTAAATGATTTATCACCACTAATCATAGTATTATCCTCTGTTTTTTTCAGTGAAAATCATGTATTTTCCTATTTTTATTTCACTGATTATGCAGATGTTCATAAAAGCTCAGTTTAAAGTTGAGCTTTATTCAACAAAAAACTGGGAAACCTGATGTTTTCAGCCAAAAAAAAAAATAAATAAATAAAATTAATTAATAACTGAGTGTAAAAGCAAGTGTCTCCATCCACTGTCATTAATCAAAATCCATGGGTTTTACTGGTGAATCAACACTGTAGAAGATGACGGTGTTTCCATGTTCACTACAGAGCCGCTGAACGTCCAAATGGGTCATATGTGATGACCATAAAAAGAAGAAAAACTGCAATTCACACCATTTATTTCAACATATTAACAGGTTTAGTGGCTCTGAAGTTACTACACATTTTAGATCAGTAGATGTTTTTGGTTACCAGTGGCTGTTTGAGTCTTTATGGGTTAAATAGAATGACGTGATACTAAGTGAATGTGTCTCTGATTCTGATTGGTTAGGCCCTAACCGTTAGGGCATCGACACAGGAGGAGGAAAACACCTGTTAGGTCAAGTAATCAACAGCTAGATACACAAGTGAAACAACTGTGGATGGATGTGTTCAGCAGCTGATCAGTGTTTACAGGGAACACCTCCTGTTTTGCTCCCATTGTGTTTAAAGTGTGTGTGTGTGTGTGTGTGGGGGGGGGGGCTGCAGCTTCTAGATCCTCCG
>JAPSES010000002.1:3292332-3302964 GCA_029822895.1 Maxillicosta whitleyi
AATAGGAATGTGTCTATATAAAAATAAATCTATAAAAAAATATTAGTAAACCTGACAGATGCTCTAATACACAATAAAATATAGATTATTTAGCTTTTAATACATGATTTCATGACTTTAACTAATCCATTTGTGAATACCATAAACAATATTAGGTCTATTTTCTGTCCCGGAAAGAAAGAAAACAACCATAAAATATGCTTAAAACTCTGTGTTTAGACGCTTTCTCTTATATAAATGATACTGCCTCATGCTTTCAAACCTTTCAAATGGATTTTTTTTAAACACTATTATCTACGAGTTATCAGACTGAATTCACGTCTCCATGCACCACCAGCTTATCTGCGTGTGTTGTTGTGTTAATAATGTCAGTAGGTTTGTACTTATGCCGGCGATGAGGTTTTGTTGGACTGAAACATCTGTAGAAATCTGATCGGAATCACATTTTAGTCCGAACCCAAATACAGTTTGTATCTGATTTGTAGGACTCGCACTTCATTTGTTATGCGTTGTTTGAATAAGACCTAAAAAAAAAAAAAAAAGATTTGGCTTGGCAAATTTAACATCTGCTTAGACCGAGCCAGATTTGGTGTTTTGATGTTTGTGGTGGAGACTTCTGTTATAACCCACTGGTCCAAAATCTCCCATAGGTGTGGCTTGAAATCTGGTGAGTGACGGCCGCAGCACATGGTTTATACCATTTTCACTCTCATCAAACTATCCAATAAGTCCTTATGTCCTATGGATGGGGACATTGTCTTCCTATAAAGACCCCTCCCACCAGGTTTTTCCTTTCGTCACCCGTCCCTATATCAACTGACATTATAAACATAATTGTGTGGTTTGGAGCCCTGTTAAATGCTCTGGATACACATCATACTTTTTCTGTGAAAAAAAACTTGTTGTTTTGATGTTTTGACTGAGAATAAAAGCAGATTGTTCCAAACTTATGGTGCGGAATATTTGTTTTGTAATTATTTTGTCAGTGCATAACCTGGAATTGACTGACTTTGGTCAGCGGCTGACGTCAGTTATTGGTTCTGTTGAGATGTTGATAGGTTACATTATGACATGATGATAGTTATGAAGTCATTTTGGCTCCTAAATGCACGGCATGTGAAAATGTCCTTAACTAGAAAGACTGCCAAGCTCTATTATAACGAGATGGGAGGAAATCTGACTGACTTCTCATTTCCCATCAGTCACTGATAGTTTGTAAACAACGCTAGGATCTGAACTAAATGTTTGCAGTATGTGCTTGTGTCATGGACGTGGATTAAAGCATGGAAACACCACATTCAGATGGAGAGACTCAAAAGATCTACTATACTTCAATTCCTGCAATTAGGTCTGGACATTTTTGGTTCTAAAAAACCCACAGTGCCTGGAAAAAAAGAGTCCTTTTTCTCCGGTCTGACAATGAAGACTTTGAAAGACATTTTGTGAATCAGCATTTTAGCTGTGCCGACAAAGCTGAAAAACTAGTCTGAATTTATCCCCACAAACCACTCAGGAATCACGTCTTCAGGAGAAAAATGAGAGTAAAGTGTTTTCTCCATTTGGCACGCCAGGACGGTTTCATCTGACAGACGACCAGACAAGAAAGGTGTTCAGCTGCTACACACCCGTCACTTGAAATCCAATTCCTCCTCATCCCAACAGTCTGGCAGCAGCACGTACAGGTACACGTATGCAGACATGACGCCTGTAGGGCAGCACGTATGTACTCAGAAACACCGACGGCTGGAATGTCGTCCATCCTTCTGTCTGCTGCTACGGCCCAATGTGTTGTAATTAGCTTCATTAAAGACACTGACAGACGGACCGCATTAAAACACATGTAAGAGCATTAGTGTTTGAACACATCTCCTCGGAGCTGTCAGCGACTCGTCTCCGTGTTCATTTCCTTTCCCGCTGCGGCCACTAAACCCCACACTTTCATTTCCTTTTAGTGCAGGTAAACCCTTTTCCCGGTAGGAGAGTGTGCGTTTGCCCATCAGATATGTACGCAACATTATTACTTATGACTGTTTTTGATTGACATGACGATAGTTAATACCTCAGTGTACAAACATCCCAGTTATTAGTGACAGAATTTAATATTTAATTATGATAAGATTATAGATTTATTTTTACATTAACTATGAATAACAGAAAACATCTTAAAGTTAATGTGAGGCTCCGTGGAATTTGGTTTCATTATTTTTCTTGACTTGAGTTGGGGACATTTAACTCCATGATGACTCAGGGTTGTCTGCGTGTCAGCAGGATTACACAAAAACCTGCTTGGTCATTTTCAGAAGAAGGGGAGGCCATGGACCGAGGATGAACCTCTTCGATTTTTTTTATTAGACCCATAAAAAAAAAAAAAGAGAGGGTTTTTTTTCCCCGCTTTGTTTTACCAAAGAAATCCGTTTCCCAACATGTGAACTTACTTTTACCTTAGTAACAGTCAGTTAAATACAAAACAGACCATGAAGTTAACAATAGGCTCAAAGGTGGATTTAGAGGAGTGATATTTTACTTTTTTAAATGGAATTATGTATTTTCCAACATTTCCCTGTGTTCTACATAAGCTGTAAATGCTCTGCTGTGGTTTGAATTCTTCATTAATTCAACTCCACAGGTCCATCTTCAACCCTATTTCTCAGTAATGACACCAGAAAGGAGGTTTGGAGCGCTGGCCCTTTAAATGCAAATGAGCCACTTCACATCCTGCCCCCTACAGGTTGAGCTTTCTGTCCCGTTCAACCACTTGTGTTTGTTAATACAACCAACAACTGAACATTTTAGGTAATCTACTCGAAGTTTGGACATATTTTCAGTTTTTCTGCAACTGCTGCTGCTGATAAACAATTATGTCAAACCGGAGAAATCTCCATCATAAGTCAAATGTCAAGACACAACTACTTATAAAACACAACAACTTAAAAGGAATTGAAACAGCTTGTAAAAAATCCACTCGATTTCTGCTGGAATTAATATAAGGATAGTTTTGCAGCACCTGGAAGGTTCAAATTCATGAATGATTAGGGTCCAAATACACAAATAAATGAACCAAAGATTAATAAAAGTGGGTTTAGATAAATATAAACCAATGTATAATTTATCAACATTTACTGCCATATAGTGGCAAAGTCACAAATTGCAACCAATCTACCCTTGGACCTCCCCTATGGTTGCCATGATCATGCAAAAAGTCAATTAGAGCCAATGACTTAGATAGACAGACAGATTAAAATGCCTATATAACATCTATAAAAAGAGAAGAGTCTGTCTGAGTTACTGTGGAAACATTGCAACAAGGTGGAGTCAACTGGTTTCCTCTGTCGATATATTCCCACTGTCTGATAAACCACAAAGACCAAAGTCTCATTTTCAGGAAACGCTTTATGATTGATTTGTTTTTTTAAGCAATAGTCGATTGATAATAAAACCGGAGTGCAGGCAAGTGAAAAACCAAAAGAAAAACCTGATGGGTGTGGTCTTCTGGATGGTAACGCCTTAATGAGGATGAAAACTACATGGATCACATGGTATGAGCTTCACAGCCACCGGATCTAAACCGAACTCAAACTCAACACTTACATGAAAGTTTCAACTGATAGTTAGACGACCATCATGAAAACAAATGAAGGAATATGTTTTGTTAGAATGTAGGTCCTCCCCCTGTACAGTTCACAGACTATAGGATCAAAGTATAAGCAGTTCTGTTTTCATGTGGTGCAAAAACACCTTATAATCCACTGTCATGTCTGCGGCTGTTTGGTCCTATTATGCACCTCATAACTACAACTGTATTGAAGCAGCTGCTACTGTAAATAGATTGAAATGTACAACATATATTCTGCTTAGTGCTGTCAAACGATTAACATTTTTAATCAGATTAATCACAGGATTGCTGTGGATTTATTTTGATTAATCTCGATTAAGTAGCTATTTGTCATATTACATTACATTAGATTTGGTTGATGCTTTTATCCAAAACGACTTACAAGGTATAGGCATGTATAGCGTATAGGGCCTTGCCGAAGGGCCCACCTGGGATTTGAACCGGCAACTTTCTGCACCAAAGTCAGTGGTGCTAAGCTATCTAGTCACATATTAATCGCGTTTCAAGAAAGAAGGGAAAGTATGTACTTAACATGTTTATTAAACACCTTCAAAAGTTTCAACAAAACAACTATGAACAACTGTTCCTTCTTGTTTTTTGTTTTTCATATTTCAATCAAGAGGACCATTCTTTGCTGCAGATGAGTTAACTGCATTAAAATGTTTAATCAGATTAATCATGATATATTCTTGTATTTTATTCTGTTTTTATTTATTCATTTTTCTGTACAGCACTTTGGTTCAATGCGGTTGTTTTAAAGTGCTTTATAAATAATGCATTCATTTTCACAGCCCTACATCTGCTATAATTTCATTTTCATACTCTATATTTATTCTTATTCTATTTCTATGTATTTTAAATGCAGTAGTCTATTTTCTGTATGTTCTCTGCAGCTATTGCATTAACAGTAAATGGTCTTTGAATCTTATGGTTAAATATCTGTAAATGCAACTGTCCAAGATGACACAGATTTAAGCTCATAAAAACAGGTTAACGACTGTAATTAAAAAAATATACAAAAGCTTAAACAATGTTTAGAAAATAAATAACTACACTAACAATAATTTACACACTCACTCTCTAAATATATTCATGTGGCACCGCACACTCTCAAGTAACTGTGAAAAAAAAAAAGAAATCCATAAAAGTGAAAAAGGCTGTATTTTTTAAAGGTAATATTCTAGTAATGTTCTTCATATAAACACTGCCTTGTGCCTGCTGTATTTTCCTGATGCTGTGCAGTCGCAGTGTTTGATTAATAGTTAGGATAAGAAAGCTTTGCTTTATATACAATGAAACACCATTTCCTATGGCATGTGGTTTCCTTAATGGGCTGGTTGGTGTGACGTTGTTTGTATTGGGTGGACCCACATGTATATTTGAAGCCAGTTCATACTGTAATTGAGTAGAATAACTGCACACCACATGCCACCTGAAAATATGGATTTAAGCCTTTATTATGTCAAAGAAAACATTAGCTGACAAAAGCAGGAGAATATATTTAGTTAGTTTGCCAATAAAATGACAGATCCATGCACTGCTCTGATTCTTAAACACATTTTAAATATTATTCAATCTCAGCAACGAATACACAATGAATGTCACTATTTTAATGCATGAGATGTGGTTCATTGAACTCTCCTGAACAGGTTCAGTTCATGGTCAAAGCTGACCGCCTCAGATTGGTTTGGTGACCGCAGAGTTCCACTAACTTCCTTTGAAACTTAATCAGGTCTTCCTGTTGCACTTGGAATTCAAAGATAGAGCTTATCCTCTGCACTGATTAGCAGCAAAAATAAAAACAGAGCCTTTTCCATGTGCTATTTAGTCCTGCAGACTCTATGTTGGCAAAATGACTTGGTTTTAACCTGTGGTTCTCAGTTCTCACAAACACACACTTCTGATTCCTCTACCGTCACATATCGCACTGACAGACGATGCAACCCAAGTCAGTTTGAGCGTTCAGCTTTAAGCACAACTGTAATCAATGCAGCTGTAGAGTTTATTGTTTTTGTGTACCGTCCAGGTACTCTAAAGTCCATAATGTCAACAAACTCTGAAAGAAACACACCTACGTCATGTTCTGACTTTTCTGTGACTGTTTTATACTGGGCAGGCAGGGAACAGGAAGTTTTTCTGATGTGTTTTTTTTTTTTTTTTTTGGTAAAAATAGTTTCCTACTGATGGAAAAGCAGTCTTTGGAAAACTGACCATAGAGTAAATGTTCTGCAAAACCACAACAATTGACTAAAGTGTCTTTCACACCACAGGATTTAGTGCTCAATTTAGATTTATAGCTCATATCGGATATTTTATGTCCCAGTTCGCTTTTTTTTTTTAAAAATGGGGCCAATATAAGATTCCAACATGACCTGGTCACAGCCTTGAACTGACCTGTATGTGCAAAAATAGAAAAAGACTTAAAAGACAAAGTCTGTTGTATTGAAGTAAACATAGCGACGGAGATAAAAATGAAGACAAGGATCAGACAAAAGATGTACAGGTGTGTAAATGTGGACTCACCAGGAGTGCGGGGATTGTGAAGTAACTATTTAAATTTTGTAAAGAAAAAAAAAAAACAAAAAAAAAAACACTACTGACAAAATAAAGATTATATTCTAAATGTTAGCATGTCCTACCACTGCATAAAGTGTTTTTAGGTCTGTATTCACCCATAAAGACAAAACATCTACTGATGTTATATGTTTAATAACTTCTAATTCACTAATCCTATCAAACATGTAAATAATTGGTGTAAAATACAGTTCATCATCTTATCAGGGTCATCAGATATGACCCATTTGGACATTCAGCGTATCCGTTACCGTGGAAACAGTAACATCTTCTACAATTATTGATTCACCAGTAAAACCTGTGGAGTTTGAAATGTTTTTACATTCACTTATTGATATCTTTATGGGAAAAAGTCACTTTTTCTTCCCTTGTGTTTCTGATCTAAACATCTATATGATCAGTAAATGAAATGTGGGGAAATACATGATTTACACTAAAAAATGCAAAATACAAAGAATATTATAATAAATGTTAAATGTAATGTTAAATAGAGGGAAATTTTCATTTGAGAACTATCCCAAAGGTCTTTATGCATTAACTGAGAGACTCTCACCAACATATGATGTAAAAGTTCCATGAATTTCAACAGGAATGTTCAGACCAAGGTTGAATTGGGGAAAAATAATTAGAAATGTAGTGACCTAAATAAAAAGTAAGAACAATGTTACTGCGTGTGATTCGCGCTGATCACACCGTTATTAAAATAAGACAGATTTGTGGTTTACCTTCAGTCCAAACAGAGGGCT
This sequence comes from Maxillicosta whitleyi, assembly GCA_029822895.1. Taxonomy (NCBI): domain Eukaryota; kingdom Metazoa; phylum Chordata; class Actinopteri; order Perciformes; family Neosebastidae; genus Maxillicosta; species Maxillicosta whitleyi. The sequence continues at coordinate 3,299,266 of JAPSES010000002.1, forward strand.
TTTTACCCCATAAGTGTCTCAGAAAATGAGGCTTTTTGACATGTTTAACTTCACAGTCGGTATAGTTACACGTGGAACATGTGGCCTGACTGTTTGACTGTTGTTCATCACATGCATAAAACTATTGACGTTTGGATAAACAGCACCGATGTAAACTTAGCATGAAAGCGCCATAATTTAGGGCTGCAAATGTTTTCCTCCCTTAGCTGTAATATGTCAGTCACTAAAAGCGGTTCATTCTAAACAGGTACTCGGGGTCCACAGCCCGTCTTTGTGATCTCTCTGGTCTGGACAGGTGGTTCGCAGCTGATGGAAACCCTATTCTCACTGTCTGCTTGAATAGCGCTCTCCACCTCCAGCTCAGCGACCGCATCAAGGTAAGGGTCCGCTGAATTATGTTGAGGTGAATTCCCGGCGGTGGCAATGGGATACGGTAGCGGGGGCACCAAACGGACCTCTTTGGAGGAACAGGGAGTTCATGAGGTGTACAGTTTCATATCTTGTTGACAGCTAACAGCGAGCATTACCATGTGGGCCATTTGATTCCATGTACGTCTGTGGGCTTTTTTCTGATTTACCTCTTGTCCTCAACCTTCCATGGTGAGATACTGGCAGAATTATGCGAAACAAATTGCTGGCTGCTGTGGGTTTTCTTTCAGGCATTGTTCATGCCGTGTAACTGAAACGACGATGGCATAAACCCGCTAGGAATGTTTTCCGGGTTTTTTTCTTTTCTTGTTTTTTTGTGGTGTGACAGTGTTCGTTTCTGGCTGCTGCCTGTTCATGGCGTGCATTCGAATGTTTAGGAAGAGCATTCTGTGGCCAGAGCTAATGCAACACGTTTGGTGACAATAAAGAGGAAGGAGCATACCGATTTTTTTTTTTTTTCTCGCCTCTTCCTACCCATATCCAGAAAAATGTCCGTTTTACACAGCAGTCGGCAACTAAATAAGAATTTAATCTCAAGCGATCTCCTTACAGAAGACGTATAAACCCATCTGGTTCCTCAAACACATACAGAAACCCACAAAATCACTTAACAGAGTCTGTCTGATTCACGTGACACACACATTCGAAGTTGTTTTGACAGAAGGTAGATGTTAGAGTGAAGATTTAAGAGTACCTGCGTGCAGTCTGCAGGTATGCAACAGTTGAGCTCTGCAGGCCACACACATGCACCAAAAACCTTAATCACATTTTTATCCACTTTGAGCAGGAAAGAAAGAGACTAAAGTGAAAGACAGCGGGGCAGAAATAAAGAGGGCACTGTTTTTACTCTTAAACAGACCGCAGCCTCCAGTCTGCTCTGGATGAACTGATTTAACAATAATTGCTATCTCGACCGTTTCTATAACTGGAGCAGTCATACAGCAAAGAGAGAAGTCTGATTTAAAATAAATAAAAAATACAGATATGCCTTCATAGCTTCTCGCAGTCATGAATGTTCAGTTTAGCTAAAGCTGAGCTCAGGCTACAGGGGTTTTAAGATCTGAACTGACTTTGAAATTGGGCTGCACATAAGGAGAAATTTCACACACGTTCTTCTTTCTAATCTCAAACATTCACACACATGCTACAAACTCCACACTAAGATTTTCAAAATAATGGCGCATCACACACTAGAGGATATTATTAAGGCTATCGTGCCATGGGAACAACGCACTACCTCACATGATCCCATGAGAAACAGAAATAAACTAAATGGAGGCTGATGTGAAGCAACAAATTACTGTATAAATAAGAGAAAAAAAACAGGTTAAATGAGTTCAAGGAGGGAAAAGATCGATATAAGAGTCTATTCCGGGGCTGTATCTGAGCTAATGGTAGCTTTTACAGTACATTATATTTGGCTGATGCTTTTATCCAAAGAGACTTACAAGATATAGGTATGTATAGCGTTAAGGGCTTCGAACTGCCAACCTTCTGCACCGAAGTCTGCGGTGTTAACCACTAAGCTATCCAGTCACTATAAAGATGAGAGATTCCAGTCTATTAATGTCACCAAAGCCTCAGGACAGGGGTGTCGAACATGCCCACGGGCCAAAACCGTCCCACCAAAGGTTCCAATCCAGTCCACATGATGAATTTCCAAAGTGTAAAAACTACAATGAAAATATTAAGAGTCAAGGGTTAAACTGGTTCACTGAAAAAATGTAAATCTTACCAAATGTATTTTTTCTCATTTCTAGTTAAAATATGAGTGTGAGATATGAATTTTTTTAGACAATAGATCTTGAAAAACTTATTTCAAGAAATGTTGAAAAGATAATTTTCACTTGTTCCATTGGCAGATGTTTATTTTTATTTTATTTTTTTTGCGTAAGTCAACCAAAAAATATGCAATGGACAATGGAAAATCGTCTGAAGATTAGGTATGGGTCTTTATGGAATTTTTTAATTTTTTTTTTGCTTGAGTTAAATAAAAATCTTGAATTAGACAAAAATAATTAAATAAAGATTTTATTAGATTTGTTAGATTTCTTCAAATAATATTTTCACGACCTACTGTCTAAAAATAAGTTCTTACATTTCACTGAAAAGTTCCTCTTATTCTGTTTAATTTTAGGTGTGATGAGATATTTTGACTAGAAATGAGAAAAATACACTTTTTTTTGCAGTGTTATATAGTTCAGGTTCCACAAACAGAACAATGTGATCAAAACAGAAATAAAACTATGTGACTGTTTTATGAGACGAGTGTTAGTTTGTGTTCGTTTACAGTCTGTCATAGAGCCAAACACTAGCACTTTTACAGCATTTTTCTTATTTATATCAAAACAAAACCTGGATGAAAAACAGCAGATGAAATCCACAAAACAGAGACATTAACATTTATGCTGAGGCTGCAAACTGAACTATACATGAGGAGATGGAACACATGGATCAGTTTCTTTGGGGACATTTGATGTGTGGTTTGTCTCGTGGTTCTGTGGTGTGTTTTGTATGTAACTTGATTACAATTACATGACTGTAACCTAAGCTCTTCAATGTGAGCTTCGGGTATATCTGCCGACTCTTGTTTGTTGTGTTCTGTATGTGAATATTATAAATAATCAATAAAAAATAAGCGCAAAAAAAACCAAACAAACAAGAAACCCAACAAAACTAAGGCTAGAAATATAGAAATGTTTAACAGCTACACTTCAGTCTTAGAACCAGACGGTTTGGATCTGGAAAGCTTATGATTTTTTATTTATTAATTATTATTATTTGATGTGAACGCTCAGTGCTGTACACATTTAATTTGATGTAAGCAGTGTATCGGGTACAAAGGATACTCAAAAAGATGAACTTCTGCTTCAAGCCTGTTCCTTTTTTTTGTTTTTATGTTTGTTACAGTTATTGTCATAAAGGGAACTGACTGATGTACAAACCAAAAAACAAACTCACTCAATAATTTAAGTAGAATGATTAAGAGTCTATAAGTTATGCTTCTACTCCTTTTTGAATATGTATGCCTTATGTTTAAATGTTTTGTTTATTTTTTTTCCTGTTTCAACATTCATATTCAAAATAAATGCATCAATCAATCAATCAATCAATCAAAAAAAGGTAACAGATGTCAGACATATGTGGTGGAATCATAGGCATAATAGGTAGATTTACCAATGTAATTTTTAAAAAAAAGTATAAACATGCATAGAAACATATCTATCTATCTATCTATCTATCTATCTATCTATCTATCTATCTATCTAT
>JAPSES010000002.1:3318066-3331255 GCA_029822895.1 Maxillicosta whitleyi
ACCATCATTTTCAAAAAACTCTTTAAAGAAAATGACTGAATGAACAATAGGTAGTGTGGATAGACGGAGTCCAAATTATTCTTTTCTCATCCATGACAAAAACACCACAGCTGTTACAGATGGAAAACACCAGAAACCTCTCAGACATGTCTGTATTTAGTAGAGTTTATTCGCTCCTCAGCAGTTTAATTTCAATTTGCATTTTTCTATTTTACAAAGGTCTGGTTCAAATTCACTTTCTTGGAAACTCGGCTATGTAGTCAAATGTGACACCTTTTTTTATTCATTGGATTACACAGGCCTTAAATTACAGGATAACTGGAGTAATTTTGCATCCAAGTCACGTCTACCTTTTCTGATGAAGGTGTCACTAAATCAGTGTTGGTGTGATCAGGATCTAATTTATAGGCCCAGATTTTCCTGAGATTTCCATAGGCACTATCTGAATGTCCACAGGTTAACATGTTGCAAAAAGAAATAAACAATGATTGAGCAGAAAACTATAATAGCTGATGAATGAGCTGTACAGAGAGAGTCACCAAACACATAATATAAGAGGTTTTTACGTCGGATACCCTTCCTGACACAACTGCCTCCTTGTGGCCACATTGGGATGTATAACATAAAGAACCTTTCCCAAGGGATCACCTGGATCTCAAACCGACCACCTTCCACACCAAAATCAGTGGCGTTAACCACTGAGCTATGGCACTATTTCCACTAAAACTCAGTCGTATCTCAACTTTATCCACATTTTTGTTTCAAACATATAAGTACAATAGGACTGTGTTTAAGATCTCCATCTTTCAAGAAAATTTCATTGCTAATTCAGGGTCACTCAAAATGTTTATTGTCATAGTCGTTATACAGTAACATGATACTGTTTGGGGAAACCCTATATAATGGAGACAACTCAAAACATAAAATCAGAAAAAGATTTGTGTGGTCCTAAGTCTCTAGAATGACAGGTCTAAAATCAAGACTGTTTGATTAAAATATTAAAAATATATTCTATTTGTCATTATTTCGGTGGTTTCTCAAACATAGGAAAACTGATATTGATTTGAAATACATCCAACATGCACCAGATATCGGTGCTTAAAAAGTAGATGATGCTGATTTATTACTTTTAGGTTGTCAGGTTAATGTTTAGGAATAAATGAAACTAGAACAAAGAGAAGGAAAGCTGAAACCACGTTGCCATAAATTTCATGCGTAGCTGAACAGAGTCTCAAAAGGGCAAACTTTAAGACTTTATGTAAATATGAACCGTGAATGCAACCATGAACCATGTCTTTAATCCATGTTTGTTATGAAGTTTGAGTAATGTATAAGAAACAATTGTTAAATTAACAATAACAGTGATTTTAGGGATGACGGCTTTATCCTTAGCTTTAAATCCCTGAATACCTGATCGAGCAATATGTTCATGAGGGGATAGGATGGATATTATTACACAAGACACTAAAAAGACAATGTTTTTCCTTCAAGAATGCCACAATGCTGCTGTGTATTAAAAAAGCCTGTGTGCATTCCTTGCAACAGAAAACTGTCTCTGCTAATCAGAAACGGCCAGACAGATACTTTACATTTAAGACTTTTGGGAAATGGGGAGGCAATCAAAACAGCAAATAACACTCCAGCTCCATAGATCACAATGCATAAATGGCCGCATCCATTTATGGCTTTTGAACGCACCAAGCGGGATCAATCATGCAGCTCCCCTGATGTTTGTGAATAACCACACTGCCAGTCAAGAATCTCAACTCCGGGTCGTGCCTCCAAGACAGACACTTAGCATCCTACTGTGCCCATGTGGTGTTTTTCAAATCAACTGGGATTCCCTCTGGCCCGCGGTAAACCAAAACCATTCCTCTTGCCCTCATCAGTCAAGTGTCTTGTTGTGACCTAGACATCCTATACTTTCACCGAGGGAGATAAGCTAAGGTTCAGTGAGAAGGGAAATGGTGTGAAGGGGTAAACTCAGCTGCGGCACTTCGACTACAACGACTTTTATAGCTGTGTCTGACACCTTCACTGTTGATCAGGATGGATCGCCCCAGAAAACATGACTACTAATGATTGTGTGAGCACAGAGGGCAGCGAGGAGCTATCCATCACATCAAATATGTTGTGAATTTTATTGATTATCCGCTATTGCTGTAATCCCTCACACATGTTAGTCTGTACGGTGGCAGTAGCTGACAGCGCAGTGGTAGCAGCTACTGTGACCTAATGCCTTAACTCTTGGAGGACCTTTCCATTTCTTCTCCTGGCCAGCTCATACATCACCTTCCCCAGAAATGCGGAGAGGTAGGAAACAGCTGCCCATTTAGACAGTGGCTGCTTTATCCTCTGATTTTATAACCCAATAGAGAGAAGCTGGTGAAAGCTTGCCATAACAGGCCGTTTATCCTTTACTTACTATGAAAACATTGATATTTGGAACATAACTGTGTGTGCTCACTGAGAACAACAAAAAAATCCTGGCCAGATATGATGCCAAGCCAAGTTTGGTTTGTACAAATGCAATATGTGCATTGGGGATGAGTTTGATAAAGACAAAACGGTTGAAAACTTAATGGATGAACCTTCTTAGGATTTTATTCCTCCATGAGTCTCCAGAACAGCTTCAGTCAATTTTGATTAAATCTGAACTCCACTGAGGCCATCCACCCACCTATCCATACATCCATCCATGGGGGTATACCCTATCCTTGTTGCCAGGTCATCACTGACAAACATATGAATAACCATTCACACTCATCTACACCTATGGGTGATTTGACCAGTTAAGCTACTATGGTGCATGTCTTAGGAAGGTGGGACGAAGTTGGACTACCTGTAGAGAACCCGTGCAGAAACAGGAAGAGCATCACACATGATATTTCCTCCATTCCCCCAATCGATTCCCTCATTTGGTGTTTTAATATTGGTGGTAGTGAGAGGATCTAACATTAGTTCAACATGTCCCATTGCTGCACAGCTAGGATACGATCTTCTGAGTGTGAAGGTAACGGCATAAATTTCATTAAACTGTACAGTGAACCTTGAAGGAGATCAGTTTATGACTCTTGTTAGAGCTTGTTAGCTTGTTAGATATCTCAACGATTCCGGTCCTATGTTCAGAAGGTTCTATGTTCAGAAGTGCAGTAATATATCAATTTTGTAGTGATATCAAGATTGCGAAATCAATCAGTTTGTGACTTTTTCATTAACAGAGGAGTTTGTAAAAGCAAAATTAAAAGTAACCCTAACCTTCTGAACATAGGACCTTCTGAACATAGGGACGGACCCATCTCAACAGCTGCTTACAAAAGACAAAGTCAGACATTTTAAAAAGATGTGGTTAAGATATTGTTTCAACCCACAGTGTGTGCAGTAAAATATAGAATCATTATAGTGTGTAGACTACAGCTAAGGAATTTGTTGAAATACTGTTTTATTGTTAGTGCTCAATATCATCATGACACATGTCTTGGATATCCTTCAGACTACACAGCCTAAGTGGTGTTAGGGTGGAAATGATGGCCAATGGTTGCAACCACCGATATTTTTGTCTTCTGTAGTGTCCCACAGTGGACTAGGACACTTAAATCCTATTAGTCTTTCATAACAATGTCTGTCATTTCTATGAAGCTGACCCATCAAGAGTTTTGACATCCCAAACTCTACAGAGAGGCAGTTGTTGTTTTATATTGATGACCTGTACTTCCTCTTCATGTGATGCGAAAAATGGTTCCATACTTAATTTTTTTTTTTTTTTTGTCTTTTTAGGCTTTTTCCAACCACAAGACAGCCAGCATCACACACACGGACTCTGACGCCATAGTTTGTTTTCATTTTTGTTCCCTTAAGTCTGTTGCCAGCGCCTCCTTTCCAAAAACATCACGCATATTGTCAAAAGATGGCAAGCGACACAGTCTGTCATGTCTCTGGGCCAGAACCCAGCGAGAATTTACAAGTCTATTATCACCTAATCTGACACAGAGACCATCATTTCAGCTTGAACATGGCATTAAAGTGACTGAAATTCATTCAAGTCAGAATAGTCAAATTACTATTAACATATTCAGCGTTTTATGCAATGGTTCACTTTTAAGTCAGCAGCACGGGACACTCTGACCCAAGTTTCCAAGGAGAAATTCTGTGAAACAAACACATACAGTATGCTATGGCACCACTGTTAGACAGGGTGACTACATATGAGCATTTACACTCAATGAGAGAACATTAAACATAGTCCTGGGGCAATTTGATTGGGCACCAAGACCCAACTTCACGGTGGTTTGTCTTCACCTACATCCGACGCCTCCCAACATCCCGTCTGTGAGAAAAAAGTTATAGTTTAACACCACGTCGTAAAAGTCAGATCGTATTGAGAGGGCATCTCCTTCATTAGGTTTTGTCCTTACATCAGCTATTAGACTAAGTATATCCCTCTTTTATGGTTTTCTGAGTGAAAACATTTTCAATTTTTGATGGAGTGTATGCTGACTTGATCTACAGGCCTTTCTTTTGAAATCCTCTGATGGGAAAACTGCAGAAGCAAACCTCAGGACCTTATGGCACCAAGAGTCCCAGAACGTTGGCAGCTCTTCTGATTCAAGATGACACCGCTTCAACTTTCCAGCAGTCCGTCTCATTTGGTCATACATTTTAACAAGTGAAGGTCATTTGATCCATTGTATTTATTCTAATGATTCAGCTCTACCAGTGAGGTAAACATACCGTTTTACCAGACAAATTTAACCCTTTTAACCCAATTATAATCTATAGGGGAGGTGAGGTTTATTAGTGAGGCGGATTTGTGGACTGCAGCTGGTGGTGTGAGTAATCAACAAAAATCTGCACACTCACCATTCCCCTGTGTCATAAACTCAATTTAATTAAGTTGAAAATTGTCTGGATAGACCCCTGCATCCACTCTCTGGTTTGTACAGTAAAAAGGGGGATAAATCGAATCCAGATGTATTTAAAATTACTGTTTTATGGAGGTCTATCAGGATTAATTAGATTGTCTTCTTGTTACATATTCGTATAAACAATAATCATTCCAGTTAAAGCTTTTAAAACTCATAACCAGGCTTGTAAGCAAATTATCAGTGGTATACGCTTATTGTGGAAATGTTCCAAAATTACTGTAACTGACACATTTGGGCATAAGAGGTGCACATAGTTTATTTGAGTTGTTTCATTTAAAGCTGCTTTGTACTTGTAATCCCCTACAGAAAACCTAAACAAAATAGAATATACAGATAGTTACCTACACATGACAACACCCATTTTGTTTTTGCTCTTTTATGGTCACCACCAACTCCTGAAATATCTTTTTCTTTCTTTATTCAATGCGGCAGCTCCTAAAATGAAGCCTAAAACCATTGCTTTTCGGTTTAAAGTTGGCTGCGGTATAAGTCATAATGTCAGTGAACCTGACTTTAAAGGGATAGTTGTGTATTTTTGACATGAATCTGTATTTTATCCTCATCATCAGTGTAGTATATCCACACTGACTTACCCCCGACAGTGTCCTGTGAGCCCACTTGTGGTCCGGTTTTAGTCAAAACGAAAGTAGTCCGGCAAGTTTGCGGGGGTCACTAAAATAAAATGTTTTTCTTCTAAAAACAGCATGTGCTCAAAAGAGTGATTTATTTTCATCACAAACCAATGTCCACGAAATAGTCACACATCCTAATCACTTGGTCCTATTTTCTCTCATTTACTATAAGTGCGCTGTCATGCTACTGACTGCTGCCCACTAGTCAACAACTTTTTTTTTTTAGCAGTGAAACAGGTAGACTAGCTGTCATTTTGCGGCAGCGCGTAGGGATACAAAGAGAGAGTAAATAGGGCCAAGTCATTACAATGTGTGACTTTTTGTGGACATTGGTTTGTGATGAAAATAAATCACTCTTTTAAACTCTTTTTTCTCTTTTTTTTTTTTTTAGAATAAAAACAGATAATAATAGTCAGTGTGGATGTACTACACTGATGACGGGGATGAAATACAGATTCATGTCAAAAATCCAAAACTATCCCTTTAAAAAAAAATAAAAAATTGTAGCAGGATCAATGTATGCAACTAATGCACGTTTCATAAATACATTTTATGTTTTTAATAAATTACATAACGAGATAAATATAACTGATTGCCAGTTGCGTAAAGAAAAACCTTAAGATTACTTCATCTTTATCCCTAGGGCATTTAACTTTTTTCATATTTTACTCCCAGCTGTTCTTGTTTTATTTGATTCATTTGCCTTTTATTTTATAATGCTCTGAATTGCTCTTAATGGTTTTATTGTTTCATATGAAATGCCTTATTGTTTTTAGAATCATTGCTTCATGCTGTAATTCCTTAATAAGCCTTTGTTTCATTGCCTCAATTTATATTTCATTGTTTTTTGCAACATTACTTCTTGGCTAGAAATTCCTACCTCAGTATAACCTGAGATTAAACAGACTGAATATAAGACGCATGGGACAAATTGAATCAGGCAGGCAGCCAATAGGCTAATATCACATCTCTGCATCTACTGTGGAGAATTCACCTCCAAAATGTCTCACTGGAGCAACATGGCAATCATGAATGTGAGCGTGTGGTTTCTTTTTTCAATCAAGACGCGACATCCATCTTTATATACAGTCTAATGTAGTAAGGGCTAATGGATAATAGATGCAATAATGATTTGATGCAGGAAAAAGACAAATTTGACATTGTCATAAAATAACTGTTTGACTTTATTAGAGACTTTGATGTCTTTGAACTGAACATCTAAGTCAAATTATCACAGATGACATTAATGTCTTGTTCTGAAGATTACACTTAAAAAAAAAAAAGTTGAAGCAATATTTATTTTCTGAGTTCTTGGTTTCCTTTAAAGTCAGAAGTTCCAGTTGATCAGCCATTGGTGCGAAGTTCCACTGATAAATATAATTTTTAAAAAGCTCTTTTGGCCCAGATCTACCAACCAATCCGATTTTTCTGTCAGTTTATTTTTCTGCTAAAAAACACCAAGTTTTTGATGTTTCTTCAGTGTAATCCTCTAGCTTCACTGTTGATTTTTCACTGATCTGTTGTAGAAGTGCATTAAAGACAAGCCAAACTCTGCAAATGTAGCAAAACTAAACACATTCATGAGATTTAAAGTAGGAAACTCTTTCACTTTCTTGTTTATGTTGTTTTAGTATGTAGCCTGACAAACCAGTTAACTGAGTCAGTTGTCTTGCTGACATCTCTGCGTCCCAGGTCTGTAAATGGCTCCCAGGCGGTTTTTCCTCCCCTGCTACCCAGAGTGGGATTTACAACAAGATTATGGGGCTCCCCTTTGACCCCAGGGGCTGTGTTCAGAAAGAGTCAACTTCTTTTTTTTTTTTTTCTTTCTTCAAAATGGACTCAACGAGAGGTCCCTCCCTCCAACTATCCACCGACTGCACCAAGAACAATGGCTTATTCTCCTGCGCCAGTGCTCCATTACGGGGCCTGTGGCTTGGCAGTACAGCAGGCCTCAGATTTCAACCACATGTACTGCACTCAAATCAAAAGAGTCAGCCCTGGCAGTATGGCTGCATAGCTGAGGGAGACACAGAGAAAAACTACAAGCAGGGAGAAGGGGAGAAAACAGGGAGGAGAAGTGAAAAACAGAACGAGCGAAAATAAAACTACGTGATGTAAAGAGTAAATAGTCGAGGGGACGGGGAGAGTGATGAAACAAGAGAAAGGAAATATGGAGACAGTAGTAGGAGTAGTAGGAGTAAAAGAAATCTTGACGAAAAAACAGAGATTACTGCTTTAGTGCTGCAAGGTCAGGACACAGCGAGGTCAGTTCTCTAGGGAACCATTTTGGAACGCATTCAGGAATAACCCTGCCCTAACCCCCAAGCTGGCTGTTCTCATTGAACTCTTACTGTAATTTCCAAATCCCACGGACAGTAGCATTTCAATGAAGTCTAAACACATCAACGCTCACCCAGGCAGATTTGTATTTTTTGGGGCCATCCATCACTTTCCAAATGCGAGCGTGGTCATGTGGGACCCTCGGCAAAAGCTGAAACATTCGTTGAGAGTTTACGAAGAGGTTAAAAAGTGAGCTGAAAATGAAAACACCCGATGTTGCCAGTGTTTTCCAAATGATTGCTCAGTCGTCTGGCACTGAAGCCGGCGTCTGCTTGGGCCCGGGCCGATACATCTGTGCCTCGGAAGTTCACTGTCAGACGCAATTTGAATGTCAGTGGAGATCATGTCATTAATGTGACAACCTAAACTTGGATGCTTATACCTTTCTTCCTCCGGTGTGAAAAAAGAAAAAGAAAGAAACATCACAAACACATCATGATATGTTAGGGCATGTGTTTTTTCAATGAGATCTTCACCAAAAACAGGTCAAACTCGGCCTATACTTGGATGCTTTTTTGATGTTTGACATGATCTATCTCCTTTAATATCTCCTTGCGTGATGTAGCTTTCACTGTCTATATTTCATGGAACAAATACAAAGAGGTTATCACTGCATGAAATAGAGAGAAACAGCTTTCCTGTGGGAAAAAAGCCTAGATTATCAGTGCTCAATCTAACTAAATCGAATGCACAAATTGCACGGACACAGAAGTCAAACTGCCATAATCAGGTTCCTGGAGATTTCCACATGTTAAATTTAAGACTTTTTAAAGACCTTCTTAGATCATTATGAGTGCAATTTAAGTCCACACTGGCAAAAAGAAGTACATAAAGGAAAATCCCAGAATTGCTTGAGTGTAAATGGATTTATTGAGTGATGGCAGTGTTTGGTGTTGGCTTTTTATGGTGGATTTATGTTTTTTCTCCCATGTGATTCTAAAGCCATGGCCTGAAAATGGAGACAATCGTAAGTGTCTTCCAGTGTAATTCAATTGAAAATCCTGGCTCCAGATGACTTCATGAATTTTACTAAAGTTGTCACCCCCCCACCCCAGTGTCAAGTGTCATTCTGGTGTTTTTCTTTGGACCCTACTGGTGGACTGGTGATCCTTTTGTGAATTGTTGCACAGTTAAGATTTGAGGGTTGACAGTTTATATGTCTGCTGGGTGGACTATGATTGACATTGCTTATCTCTCAGAGTTTAGTGAATCATAAGAAGCATAAGTTGTGTCACATATGTGCCCCATCCTTGCATCATAATCTGTCAATGCAGTTTTCACAACTACTAGAAGGTATGGTCAAAATGGACTTTTATGAGGTCACAATGACTTCACCGATATTGCAAAGACCCTACAGTGACAATGTTTACATTCACATTATTATCCCATGGTATTGTGGGATACTAGCTTTGCATTTTCACATGTAAACCTCATTTCAATAACTAGGTGTTGAGAACCTGGATACTTCAGCTGGAGTTTTCCGATATTACTAAATTACATAAAACTGGATGCGGCAACAAAGACATATTTATTTTGGATCGATAGACAGTTTTGTTTTTTTGTGATAAAATTAAACCAATATTTGACATTGTAATAATGACACCTTGGCCACCCCTTTTTTTGTCAAAAAGCACCTGTACCCCTGCTGCTCCCTGCTCCTCTATCAGTATCACTATCAGCTCATCTGAGACAACTTCTCCTATCTGCCCCCAAGACCATGCACTCACCCCAAAAGACTGGAAAAATGTAGGTCATTGCTGTCCAAATTTGACATGTGAGCCCAGATTTGACCTTGAAAACAAAGGTCACAGTCAACGGCAAAGACCTTGTCCATTATATTCCCAAGTTGCACCCAAGAGTGAAGGTTGATTTAGTGACAAGCAATCGCAATGACATTGATGGAAAGACACAAGACACACAGACAGATGCCACAGGACGTGATCATTCATTATCTAACCTGCTTCATCCTGATTAATGTCATGGGGGTCACTGGAGTCTATCCCAGCTATTTATGGGCGAAGGCGGTTCCAGTTCATGACAGGGTTGACATATAAAGACTAGACTTGTCCCGATCCGATACTTTGATCCAATACCAAATTTTCCAGCACACCTTCAGCACATTAGCATCTCTCAGGGGGGAGATTGAGGAGTTGAAGGCATTATTGTTTTTAAACAATTCACAATATTATTTGCACTGATTTTTTAAAGCCTTGGTTTACACTTGTGCAATAGCTGATGATGAGTTCACAGACTATTTTCCACTCAGGATGTTTGTGTGTTTTGCTTATTTGCACTTTTACTAACCACTGATGCCATTTCTGTTCCTTATTTATAATGATGTCTATTTTGTGTTTATCCCTGAATAAACAGGTCCGTTTATTGTTGCCAACCATTGTGTATTATTCAAACTCACCTAATTCAGCTGGTTAGCTGTTATCAAGAGTACTAAAACCCTTTAAAGAAGTTAAGAAGTAAGGAAGCTAAATAACTTTAAATTTTAATACATGCTCATATAGGCCAGTAGCGGCATCATCTCGGAAGTGCCAAAAAAATATCGGTATCGGATCGAAGGTGCAAAAACCTGGATAGGGACATCCCTAATAGAGACAAACAATCACTCTCACATTCACACCTATGGGCAAGATTTAGATTTAGGTTAACCTATAAATTTGTCTTGTTGAATGGTGGGAAGAAGTACCCCAACCCAAGACCTTCTTCCTGTGTGGCACAAATGCTATCCACTGCACCACCATGCCGCCTGGATATGATAATACCCCTGCAAATTAAATATAATCTGCCGATAACTGGCTCAAAGCAGTGTGGAGCTTACTGTCTCAATTCAGTAGTAAAACAACCAGCTGGACACCAATTTAACAATAGACAGATAACTGTGGAACACCCTACAGAACCATTATTATGTACATTAAGATTAAAACCTGTTACAGAACTCCACTGTGACGTCGCCCTGCCAACAGTCATGGCCGTCTTCCTACATACTGACAATGACAGAATAACAGTTCAAGGACAGTTACCTGTTGACCTCGTACTCCATTGCTGATAGTAGACGAACTGCAGTTACACAAATCCACGATGCAGTGTTGGCATTTAATGGTGCTAACTCGCCTCAAAGTGGCCTCATTTTCGATAACCACAATAACTTTAAAGTTAGGCAGCAGTTACTGAAATGTCAGATTAAATTACCACGTTATGTTGTAAACATCACAGGCGCCTCTGCAAACAGCAGCGGTACTGAATAACTGGGATACTAGTGTGCATGTAAACACAGTGAGGGATATCTCCATTCCTGAGATGTTTTGAACATAATGGTGACTAATTAATGAACTGAGGGATGGATGGGATCTTTCTCATAAAAATACACCATGCATGTATCTGGATGAGATAGTTTTGGTTATGATGTTACAGTAAGGAGACCATGAAGGAAGACTCCATTAAGTTTAGTGTTTTTCTGTTCCAGGAAGTTAACAGTAGTGTTAGATCATTCTTTGCATGTCCTTAGCTTCACCCTTTTGTCAAATTATGGTAACTTGTGGCAGTAAAACACTAAAATGGCAATGGTCAAAACATAAACTTGAGACGTGAGTGGTCCAAAAAACCAATGAGTTATGGCCCATTCTTTTAAACGGTCTATGCAATATGTCCAACGTTCCCAATGTGTTTTGTTGTACAAGGTGCAGTGGGCTTGAAATTATTATTTTCATCAGGCTTCAACAAAATGCAATGATCTAAAGCCAGATTTGATGTTGAAACTGCACATTAGCCCGCACACACATTTGATTTATAAGACCTGTCAAAATTGTAAGACATTTTAATATTCTGATCTTTAGACTTTGGACCTTTTCAGTATGTGATGCAAACTAACATTAGTTCCCCTGAGTCATTTCTATGGGAATAAAAGTGCATTTCAGGACAGAACAGATACAGTACAAGGTAAGACTGGACACATTAAGTCTTGGCCTGAGCTCAGAGGGTGTTTGTCAAACAGTGGACAGTGCTGGAGGGAATCGAGGGGCATTAGGACACCGTCATACGAGGCAAACTGGAGACCTAATGAGCACTGAAGCAACCTGACACCACAACAGATGTTCCAAAATCTCACGAGACCCTGTTTCCAATTTGACATCATTTACTCTCACTTCTTTGCTTATTCCTAATTTCTTATTCCAACACACAGTCACAGGCTCAGTTGATTTTCCTTTTTGCACAATCAGACTTAACGATCCTGAATTGGGGTTGAAGGTGAAGTGCAACATCAGAGGGCAAGTTCACGAATGCAAAAATCAGAGGAGAAGCATCGAGAGGATATAAAGATGAGCATTCAGTCAGTGTCCTCTATTGTGACAATTTCCTGTAAATGGTTCACATGTGCAGCTACGAAATTCCATGCAAGTAAGAAATGTTTGATGTCAAACCGTTTGATGTCAAGCTAGATTTATTTCGATAAAATGTGTCAGAAAAACACATTGAGCCAAAGTTCATGTCCCCCCAAGTTGCAGGTTTCACTCCATAAATCTAGATTACAGCTCACGACAGATAAAGCGATAGTCACAGATGGTTTGGTTGAATCTATCCAACATAATTTGTTGGCGAGATAATACACTGAAATGTGCGGCGGCCCAAAGTATCACCAAACTCTTCTTTGTACTCCAAGTAAATTAAATTACGCTGATATGTTGAGTATGTTATGGGTGATACCAGTGACTTAAAATACAGATTCACACAAGAACAGATAGTGCCTTGTGTTGCATCTGGAAAGTCCTACTGGGACAGAGAACATACAGGAATAAATCTAGATGATGAATTAAAGCTGCGCAATATAATTAAAATCAGTCACTTCATGATAACAATACAGTTTCAGTCAATTCACTGAATACATGGTTTTAATCAAATTACGACACGAAGAAGCCCAAATTCTAATTACATTACGAATTATCTGCTCAACAACTACAACATATTTTACTATTATTTTTATTATTTACCGTATTTTCCGGATTATAAGTCACTCCGGAGTATAAATTGCACCACCATAAAATGCATAATAAAGAAGGAAAAGACATATATAAGTCACACTGGAGTATAAGTCTCATTTTTGAGGGAAATTTAGTTGATAAAATCCAACACCAATAACAGACATGTCATCCTGAAAGGCAATTTAAAATAAAAATAGAATAGAGAACAACAGGCTGAATAACTGTAAGGTATGCTAACGTTACATGACGCATAAACAACCAACTGAGAACGTGCCTGGTATGTTAACGGAACATATTCAGAGTT